>CM060292.1:557586-1057007 GCA_030684275.1 Acipenser oxyrinchus oxyrinchus | reverse complement strand
TAATTGAATACTAATCCGTGAAGCAAAATCTTTGTGTTCATATGCTTCGTTTAACATAAATACTAATCGCAATACTCGTACTTTTGAGGTTTTTTGTTTTATTTAGTAACAGCAATAGTGGCTGATTGAATTTGTTTATTTCGGTGTTTGATAGAGTACATCCAGATTATCCTGTTTTGCAAAAGAAAAACGAAGGAAGAAAACACAAGAGAGTCTACCGAGTCCCTTTGGATGAACTTGTTATTAAAGCCAACATAAAAATGATCATTGTTAGTTATTGTAGCTTTATCTTGAGGTTAATGTTTTTGATGTTGTAAACATGTTAAATGTCACACACAGTTATGCTGAGATGGGAAGTAAATGGTAACGGAATTACAGTGCAGACTGTTTCAGATGATTTATAATAACCTTGCTGACCAGAAAGCGAATACAAGTGATTAACAGCTGTCAGTCTCAAACTGTTATGACATAAATTCTATATTAAATGACGGGGGAACATTTTGAAATTTGTTAATCAGACTGTTTTGCATTTTATTGCAACTGTGGCACCATTCAGTAGAGCGAAAATTATAAAGGTGCACTTGTGCTGAAACCTCCAGAAAGAAGGCGTGCAGTTTTTTAAAAAGATTGAAAACCACTGCACTAAGTAAGATCAAACTGGCAAAAAAATGTCTGGTCACTTTATTAGGATCTGTCCCTAATATTAGTTTGGGCCACCGACTGTTTACCCTGACCACAGCCTTGACACAAGGCATCGACTCCACATGGTGCTGGAGATCCATTCAGTCATTTAAGATTTCAGACTGGTTTCTTTTTCCGCTGTCCGTCACTGTTTGCAGCCGCAGCTGTCTCTCTTGGCTTTCCTTTGTCATTGCTGATCCACTCTGGTGACTCTTGGAGCAGCCGAACCAACAGGACTGTCCTTGTTGCCGTGGCACCTGCTCCACCTGCACCCACTAGCATGCCTCTTTCCAGCGCTGCTAGATCTCTCCCCATTTCTGCTAGACTTTTTGCAATAGTGCTGCAGGAATCACATGCTCAACTGAATTAGCATCTCTAATTCAGGGCGAGGATGAATCTAATTGGGTAGATGGTTCCTAATAAAGTGGTCAGATCCGGTAAAATTTGTAATATTTGTTCAGTAAGAAAAAATCCAATATACTAACATTTTAAGAAACAAAAATCAAATCTATCAACCCCAAATATTCAGACCAGCATCTAATCTGAGGATTTAATGCTTTTATATTAATCTTTAGAATATGATTGTCCCAGCTTTCAAAAACTGTTTGTATCTTTATCTGAGCCATGTTTTCCAGCTGTTTTCCACCTTGGTTGATAAGCTATTTTGAATTCAGTATAATTTCTCTTTTACATAATTATCTTGGTGATAAGACAGAGTATCTTTGAATATTCTTTTAAAATGTTAGCAAATATTGCAATACCTAATTTTGAATTAGCTGGAAATAATTTATACCATATTACAGTAAAAACGTTCCTCAGAGGTAAAACCCAGCACCCTATCAAATGACCTATTATATATAAAAGGAGAGACTCCTGTTCTGTACAGTACAATATGTGTGATTTATTTCAGTGCTAATATGTTTTACTATCTTACAGAGTTTTTTAAGTAAGCAATGCAATGTTAGGAAACAGTTGATAGATCAGGGCTTGAAAATCACACTATCCCTGCACCCAGTCCTGGGTTTCAGAACTACCTTCAATTATGTTAGCCTCCTGTAAGAAACCCTGAGGTGTGACATGCTCCTGCTGTCATGGGAAGTGTGCTCAGTCTATTCAGAACAGATTTACCTGGTGTCTGGCTGTTCAAACTCCAGGCACCTGGTCATGTATCAATATTACCTCCCTGAACAAGGGAGGTTCTGAAACCCAGGACTGGCTCCAGTGCAGTGTGTGAGTTTCACGCTCATGAAATGCAGTGTATTTAGATATATTCTCATTTGAAATTGAAACACAGATGACGCTAAATCAACTGCGGTGAATCCAGATCATGTTACTCCTGAAGAGTATCGCCAGGAGCAAGCTTCCTCCTGCAGTGTATCCAGATCGCGCTACCTCCTGCAGTGTATCCAGATCACGCTCCCTCCTGCAGTGTATCCAGATCACGCTCCCTCCTGCAGTGTATCCAGATCACGCTCCCTCCTGCAGTGTATCCAGATCACGCTCCCTCCTGCAACAACGCTGCTTTTCTGTTCCCTCTCACTTATTTCAATCACCAGCACTGTTGCAGGAGGGAGCTTGATCTGAATACACAGCGATGTTTAGAAGAATAGTTATTTTTCTCCTGGAGAACATATCCCTATAAAAGTTCCCCATAGTAATAAAGCACAGCGAAAGCATGGTAAAGCATAGGTAAGCAGTGTAGCCTAAAACGTGAGAGGTATGGTAAAGCATATTAAAACATGTCATACCATGGTAAACTATGGTAAATGCACAGTATAACCATGGGAAAAGCATGAAGGAAAACTGCAAAATACTGTGGTAAACTTTTATAATGGTTCCTCTTAAAAGTTGAAAAAAGTAATTTCCTAGTTGATTATAATGTCTGAATAAAAGTATCAAAATAATCATTCTACTCAGTGGCAAGAAGGAAGCGGCAAACTATAGAGTGCAGCTACTGCCCGTAGTGATGCTCAGACTGTGTGCAGTTACTGCCTGTAGTGATGTTCAGTGTGTGTGTGCAGATACTGCCTGTAGTGATGCTCAATGTGTGTGTGCAGTTACTGCCTGTAGTGATGCTCAGTGTGTGTGCAGATACTGCCTGTAGTGATGCTCAGTGTGTGTGCAGATACTGCCCGTAGTGATGCTCAGTGTGTGTGTGCAGATACTGCCTGTAGTGATGCTCAGTGTGTGTGTGCAGATACTGCCTGTAGTGATGCTCAGTGTGTGTGTGCAGATACTGCCCGTAGTGATGCTCAGTGTGTGTGCAGATACTGCCTGTAGTGATGCTCAGTGTGTGCAGATACTGCCTGTAGTGATGCTCAGGCTGTGTGCAGATACTGCCTGTAGTGATGCTCCGGCTGTGTGCAGATACTGCCTGTAGTGATGCTCAGTCGTGTGCAGATACTGCCTGTAGTGATGCTCAGGTGTGTGTGCAGATACTGCCTGTAGTGATGCTCAGTGTGTGTGTGCAGATACTGCCTGTAGTGATGCTCAGTGTGTGTGTGCAGATACTGCCTGTAGTGATGCTCAGGGTGTGTGCAGATACTGCCTGTAGTGATGCTCAGTGTGTGTGTGTGCAGATACTGCCCGTAGTGATGCTCAGTGTGTGTGCAGATACTGCCTGTAGTGATGCTCAGGCTGTGTGCAGATACTGCCTGTAGTGATGCTCAGTCTGTGTGCAGATACTGCCTGTAGTGATGCTCAGGCTGTGTGCAGATACTGCCTGTAGTGATGCTCAGGTGTGTGTGCAGATACTGCCTGTAGTGATGCTCAGTGTGTGTGCAGATACTGCCTGTAGTGATGCTCAGTGTGTGTGCAGATACTGCCTGTAGTGATGCTCAGGGTGTGTGCAGATACTGCCTGTAGTGATGCTCAGTGTGTGTGCAGATACTGCCTGTAGTGATGCTCAGGTGTGTGCAGATACTGCCTGTAGTGATGCTCAGTGTGTGTGCAGATACTGCCTGTAGTGATGCTCAGTGTGTGTGCAGATACTGCCTGTAGTGATGCTCAGTGTGTGTGCAGATACTGCCTGTAGTGATGCTCAGTCTGTGTGCAGATACTGCCTGTAGTGATGCTCAGGGTGTGTGCAGATACTGCCTGTAGTGATACTCAGGGTGTGTGCAGATACTGCCTGTAGTGATGCTCAGGCTGTGAGCAGATACTGCCCGTAGTGATGCTCAGGCTGTGTGCAGATACTGCCCGTAGTGATGCTCAGTCTGGGTGCAGATACTCCCTGTCGTGATGCTCAGTCTGGGTGCAGATACTCCCTGTCGTGATGCTCAGTCTGTGTGCAGATACTCCCTGTCGTGATGCTCAGTCTGTGTGCAGATACTGCCTGTAGTGATGCTCAGTCTGTGTGCAGATACTGCCTGTAGTGATGCTCAGTCTGTGTGCAGATACTGCCTGTAGTGATGCTCAGTCTGTGTGCAGATACTGCCTGTAGTGATGCTCAGTCTGTGTGCAGATACTGCCTGTAGTGATGCTCAGTCTGTGTGCAGATACTGCCTGTAGTGATGCTCAGTCTGTGTGCAGATACTGCCTGTAGTGATGCTCAGTCTGTGTGCAGATACTGCCTGTAGTGATGCTCAGTCTGTGTGCAGATACTGCCTGTAGTGATGCTCAGTCTGTGTGCAGATACTGCCTGTAGTGATGCTCAGTCTGTGTGCAGATACTGCCTGTAGTGATGCTCAGTCTGTGTGCAGATACTGCCTGTAGTGATGCTCAGTCTGTGTGCAGATACTGCCTGTAGTGATGCTCAGTCTGTGTGCAGATACTGCCTGTAGTGATGCTCAGTCTGTGTGCAGATACTGCCTGTAGTGATGCTCAGGCTGTGTGCAGATACTGCCTGTAGTGATGCTCAGTCTGTGTGCAGATACTGCCTGTAGTGATGCTCAGTCTGTGTGCAGATACTGCCTGTAGTGATGCTCAGTCTGTGTGCAGATACTGCCTGTAGTGATGCTCAGTCTGTGTGCAGATACTGCCTGTAGTGATGCTCAGTCTGTGTGCAGATACTGCCTGTAGTGATGCTCAGTCTGTGTGCAGATACTGCCTGTAGTGATGCTCAGTCTGTGTGCAGATACTGCCTGTAGTGATGCTCAGTCTGTGTGCAGATACTGCCTGTAGTGATGCTCAGTCTGTGTGCAGATACTGCCTGTAGTGATGCTCAGTCTGTGTGCAGATACTGCCTGTAGTGATGCTCAGTCTGTGTGCAGATACTGCCTGTAGTGATGCTCAGTCTGTGTGCAGATACTGCCTGTAGTGATGCTCAGTCTGTGTGCAGATACTGCCTGTAGTGATGCTCAGTCTGTGTGCAGATACTGCCTGTAGTGATGCTCAGTCTGTGTGCAGATACTGCCTGTAGTGATGCTCAGTCTGTGTGCAGATACTGCCTGTAGTGATGCTCAGTCTGTGTGCAGATACTGCCTGTAGTGATGCTCAGTCTGTGTGCAGATACTGCCTGTAGTGATGCTCAGTCTGTGTGCAGATACTGCCTGTAGTGATGCTCAGTCTGTGTGCAGATACTGCCTGTAGTGATGCTCAGTCTGTGTGCAGATACTGCCTGTAGTGATGCTCAGTCTGTGTGCAGATACTGCCTGTAGTGATGCTCAGTCTGTGTGCAGATACTGCCTGTAGTGATGCTCAGTCTGTGTGCAGATACTGCCTGTAGTGATGCTCAGTCTGTGTGCAGATACTGCCTGTAGTGATGCTCAGTCTGTGTGCAGATACTGCCTGTAGTGATGCTCAGTCTGTGTGCAGATACTGCCTGTAGTGATGCTCAGTCTGTGTGCAGATACTGCCTGTAGTGATGCTCAGTCTGTGTGCAGATACTGCCTGTAGTGATGCTCAGTCTGTGTGCAGATACTGCCTGTAGTGATGCTCAGTCTGTGTGCAGATACTGCCTGTAGTGATGCTCAGTCTGTGTGCAGATACTGCCTGTAGTGATGCTCAGTCTGTGTGCAGATACTGCCTGTAGTGATGCTCAGTCTGTGTGCAGATACTGCCTGTAGTGATGCTCAGTCTGTGTGCAGATACTGCCTGTAGTGATGCTCAGTCTGTGTGCAGACACTGTGGACACGTGGACGGCCCTTTATCAGTGGAAATCAATAACCTGTGAATGTTATGCTGACCTGCTCCAGCAGCAGCTGCTATTTATATCTGCCGTGGTTTTGGGTAACGGCAGGATATTTCATTCCAGACTAACAAGTTAGGTTTGTTATTGATTTCAAAGTGTCATAAGAAGAAGTCATGTTGATCCTGGTGGGACTTGACTTAGAGGTCTAAAAGTGACTTGATTTTTTAAAGAAAAACCTTTGCTGTAAACTTCCGCTTATTACATTGATATTATTGTATGAAAGTATATTGTTGTTTCCTTGTGACTATAAAATCGTATTCAAACATTATAACTGATAGGAATGTAATTCTAGGAAAGAAAACAAAGCGCTCTAGTGGTATAGGAAAGAGAACTTCCCTCTCAACACTGCAGAGCACTCTAGCAGTATAGGAAAGAGAACTCCATTCTCAACACTGCAGAGCGCTCTAGCAGTATAGGAAAGAGAACTCCATTCTCAACACTGCAGAGCACTCTAGCAGTATAAGAAAGAGAACTCCCCTCTCAACACTGCAGAGCTCTAGTAGTATAGGAAAGAGAACTCCACTCAACACTGCAGAGCTCTAGTAGTATAGGAAAGAGAACTCCACTCTCAACACTGCAGAGCTCTCTAGTAGTATAGGAAAGAGAACTCCACTCAACACTGCAGAGCGCTCTAGTAGTATAGGAAAGAGAACTCCATTCTCAACACTGAGAGCGCTCTAGCAGTATAGGAAAGAGAACTCCACTCAACACTGCAGAGCTCTAGCAGTATAGGAAAGAGAACTCCACTCTCCACACTGCAGAGCACTCTAGCAGTATAGGAAAGAGAACTCCATTCTCAACACTGCAGAGCGCTCTAGCAGTATAGGAAAGAGAACTCCACTCAACACTGCAGAGCGCTCTAGTAGTATAGGAAAGAGAACTCCATTCTCAACACTGCAGACGCTCTAGTAGTATAGGAAGAGAACTCCACTCAACACTGCAGAGCTGTAGTAGTATAGGAAAGAGAACTCCACTCAACACTGCAGAGCGCTGTAGTAGTATAGGAAAGAGAACTCCATTCTCAACACTGCAGAGCACTCTAGCAGTATAGGAAAGAGAACTCCATTCTCAACACTGCAGAGCACTCTAGCAGTATAGGAAAGAGAACTCCATTCTCAACACTGCAGAGCACTCTAGCAGTATAGGAAAGAGAACTCCATTCTCAACACTGCAGAGCGCTCTAGTAGTATAGGAAAGAGAACTCCACTCAACACTGCGGAGCGCTCTAGCAGTATAGGCAAGAGAACTCCACTCTCACACTGCAGAGCGCTCTAGCAGTATAGGAAGAGAACTCCACTCTCACACTGCAGAGCACTCTAGTAGTATAGGAAGAGAACTCCACTCAACACTGCAGGCGCTCTAGTAGTATAGGAAGAGAACTCCACTCAACACTGCAGAAGCGCTCTAGCAGTATGGAAAGAACTCCACTCTCAATCAAAAATCTAAATCAAATCCATATTTGGTGTGACCACCCTTTGCCTTCAAAACAGCATCAATTCTTCTAGGTACACTTGCACAAAGTCAGGGATTTTGTAGGCATATAGTCAGGTGTATGATTAAACAATTATACCAAACAGGTGCTAATGATCATCAATTCAATACGTAGGTTGAAACACAATCATTAACTGAAACAGAAACAGCTGTGTAGGAGGAATAAAACTGGGTGAGGAACAGCCAAACTCAGCTAACAAGGTGAGGTTGCTGAAGATAGTTTACTGTCAAAAGTCATACACCATGGCAAGACTGAGCACAGCAACAAGACACAAGGTAGTTATACTGCATCAGCAAGGTCTCTCCCAGGCAGAAATTTCAAGGCAGACAGGGGTTTCCAGATGTGCTGTCCAAGCTCTTTTGAAGAAGCACAAAGAAACGGGCAACGTTGAGGACCGTGAGACGCAGTGGTCGGCCAAGGAAACTTACTGCAGTAGATGAAAGACACATCATGCTTACTTCCCTTCAGAATCGGAAGATGTCCAGCAGTGCCTTCAGCTCAGAATTGGCAGAAAACAGTGGGACCCTGGTACACCCATCTACTGTCCGGAGAAGTCTGGTCAGAAGTGGCCTTCATGGAAGACTTGCGGCCAAAAAGCCATACCTCCGACGTGGAAACAAGGCCAAGCGACTCAACTATGCACGAAAACACAGGAACTGGGGTGCAGAAAAATGCAGCAGGAAACTGATGAGTCAAAATTTGAAATATTTGGCTGTAGCAGAAGGCAGTTTGTTCGCCGAAGGGCTGGAGAGCGGTACATGAATGAGTGTCTGCAGGCAACAGTGATCAGAATTAATGGTCTCCTCAATGCTGAGAAGTACAGGCAGATACTTATCCATCATGCAATACCATCAGGGAGGCATCTGATTGGCCCCAAATGTATTCTGCAGCATGACAACGACCCCAAACATACAGCGAAAGTCATTAAGAACTATCTTCAGCGTAAAGAAGAACAAGGAGTCCTGGAAGTGATGGTATGGCCCCACAGAGCCCTGATCTCAACATCATCGAGTCTGTCTGGGATTACATGAAGAGAGAGAAGCAACTGAGGCTGCCTAAATCCACAGAAGAACTGTGGTTAGTTCTCCAAGATGTTTGGGCCAACCTACCTGCCGAAGTTCCTTCAAAAACTGTGTGCAAGTGTACCTAGAAGAATTGATGCTGTTTTGAAGGCAAGGGTGGTCACACCAAATATTGATTTGATGTAGATTTTTCTTCTGTTCACTCACTTTGCATTTTGTTAATTGATAAATATAAACTATTAACATGTCTATTTTTGAAAGCATTCTTACTTTACAGCATTTTTTCACACCTGCCTAAAACTTTTGCACAGTACTGTATATATATATTTATAAAAGAATGTCCCAACCAAGTGTCATCACTGTTGGGTAAACCATTCTATAAATCCAGGGAACGGAACTTGGTAAGGACGAGAGTATCAGAACCTGGATTTGAGTTGGACAATAAAGTAAGAATTGATAATCATAAATCATGTTGTAACTACAGTACCAATTATTCTCTCTCTCTCTCTCTCTCTCTCTCTCTCTCTCTCTCTCTACTGCATCTCTTTATAGACAAACCAGTCCTCTGCAGGAACACAGAGGAGCATAGTGGTGCTGATTTCTTTAGATTTTAAAAGACTAGCAGGAACACAGCTATCAGCTAGCATATGATTATTGCTTATAATTTACATAATAAAGACTTAATATATTATTGATAATATAACGTTACTTGATTATTGTTCAAAGCCTCTGTATGTCCTTCAATAGCTCTAATTGTGTATTCCCAGCTGAAGCAGGGGATGTTGCTATTGCTGAATTCTGAACGGGATCTCTGGGTTTCTATGGAAGCTAGTAATGAAACCCCAGTGTTGTGCAATAGAGAAGCTGATTGCAGGAGCGTCTCTTGTTTCGTTGCAGATGGCTTCAGCTACAGATGCTGATATGGGCAGAAGGAGTCCTCGGATCAGAACTTTGATTACATGTTTAAGATCCTGATCATTGGGAACAGCAGCGTGGGCAAGACCTCCTTCCTGTTCCGCTACGCAGACGACTCGTTCACGCCAGCCTTTGTCAGCACAGTGGGCATCGACTTCAAAGTGAAAACCATCTACAGGAACGAGAAGCGCATAAAACTGCAAATCTGGGTAAGGCAGTCTGGAGCTTTGATTTGGGCTTTTTTTAATGAAAAGTCATTGTAGTTAACAAAATACTTTCCTCTGCCATGCACATCCAGTCCTAGGTCTCAAATGTGCAGTTTTGAAAGAAACACATATTTTAGCAAACATTTATTTGCATTTTAAAACATGATAGCTGATACTACACTAGGGTTAAAGGAAACTCTGTTTGTAAGTTGTGCTTTAAGACTATCTTGCACTTCCTGGGTCACCTGGAGGGTGAAATTGGCCCCACCCTTTCACTCACTTCTTTCTTGTCAATAACCAATCTGCTGCTTCCCATGTTGACTTAATTTAGCACAAGGTGCCTTTGCAAAAAGACATCTGTAATTCAATAGGTTCAGTGCAGTATATTTATAACGGTACCAACATTTTGTTAAAGGGGCGTTTGTCTAAACCTAGATATTTAATAGGCAATTGGATGGGGTAAACAGGAATTCATTTGTACAGTAATTCTAAAAGACACTTGTACAATTTCTGAAGACATTGAGAACAACTTAAACCATTTGTCAAATCAATGTTTCTTTTAGTATTACTATGTGTGCTGACAGTGAGTGTGTGATAGTTATGCATGGACTCTTACTGTAGTATAGACATGGTTGTTTTCGGAAGGCCATTTCATTGTCTGTGAGATCAGGGTTGTTAGCGGCTGAGCACTTGTTCTAGGTTACTGAGTAACTCAATCTGTCCTGGAGGAGCTGGGAGGCTGCCAGTGTGAACACTGAAAGGGCTGTAAATAGAAGCCATGGAGCAGATTACAGTGCACTACCGGAGGATGACAAGCACTCAGGAGACCCTGCTGTATTGAATAGGCTGACAAGCACTCAGGAGGCCCTGCTGTATTGAATAGGCTGACAAGCTCTCAGGAGACCCTGCTGTATTGAATAGGGTGACAAGCACTCAGGAGACCTGCTGTATTGAATAGGCTGACAAGCACTCAGGAGATCCTGCTGTATTGAATAGGCTGACAAGCTCTCAGGAGGCCCTGCTGTATTGAATAGGCTGACAAGCTCTCAGGAGACCCTGCTGTATTGAATAGGCTGACAAGCTCTCAGGAGAGCTGTATTGAATAGGCTGACAAGCACTCAGGAGACCCTGCTGTATTGAATAGGCTGACAAGCACTCAGGAGATCCTGCTGTATTGAATAGGCTGACAAGCTCTCAGGAGACCCTGCTGTATTGAATAGGCTGACAAGCTCTCAGGAGGCCCTGCTGTATTGAATAGGCTGACAAGCTCTCAGGAGACCCTGCTGTATTGAATAGGCTGTCAAGCACTCAGGAGACCCTGCTGTATTGAATAGGCTGACAAGCTCTCAGGAGGCTCTGCTGTATTGAATAGGCTGTCAAGCACTCAGGAGGCTCTGCTGTATTGAATAGGCTGACAATGCCTATTCTTACACACAGAAAAATAAAAACAAGATCTCGTTGCGTTAGCTGTTGTCAAGGGATTTGCTTTTGTTTAGACAGCCTTATCAAGACCCTATTGAATGAACCTACATTGTAAAGAAATGCCTTAACTGTGCAGCTCCTGGCGTGTAGGGAAGAATTCTTTTTTTTCTTTTGGCTAACATTGCTTAGTTTTTGAATATCAAGTTCCACATGTATCATCATGGCCATAAACAAAGAGCTTAACCACCTCATGGCTATGTGATGACACACTTCCTCTGAAGCCAGTTTGGCTACATCGAGTATGCGATACAAAACCAGACCGATAGCAGCTCAGCTGCTTGGCAGCCCTGGAAACACCCTGTTTTGTTACCATGGGCTGCTGTAGCTGGGAGTGCCAGGCTGTGGAAATGGGATGATCTCACCTGTGAGGCTGCAGGTTTACTAAGAGCTGTTCATGCAGTTGTAAGAGAGCAACAATGTATATAACATCAATCTCCTGGCACCTGATCCTTCAATAATATACTTCACTGAAGGCATTTCTGAAACCTAGGACAGGGTGCAAGGACTAGTGTGCGTTTCAAGTCATGAATTACCTTTTACTGATAATGACCATGTCATAGCTGTCATTTTACACTGCTGCTTGTACAGCATTGTTGCTGTGTTTATTCTATCTGTTAGCAGCTGTGCTATTAATATGTGCTACCTTTCCTCCTTTGCAATGAGACTGGAGTATGTCAGGAGTGCTCACTGTAATATTTCTATTGTGTAGATCTAGCAGCTGATCATTTCTCCATTGTGCTGAGCTGCACACGTGGTGTGTCATGTCTAGTTTTCTGTTTCAGACGCTGAAAGCTGTTCATTCCTGTATTTCTAGGATACTGCTGGCCAGGAGAGGTACCGGACCATCACAACAGCGTATTACAGAGGAGCCATGGGCTTCATTCTAATGTACGACATCACAAACGAGGAGTCTTTCAATGCAGTGCAGGACTGGTATGTGTCACACCTCCTTCATGTTTCTAAACAGTGAGGTGCACGCCTCCTTCATGCTTCTATACAGTGAGGTGCACGCCTCCTTCATGCTTCTATACAGTGAGGTGCACGCTCCTTCATGCTTCTATACAGTGAGGTGCACGCCTCCTTCATGCTTCTATACAGTGGAGGCATCCCTGGTATGGATGTTCGTTAGCACAGTCGGAGGGATAGGCAGGGAGGCAGTTCCACTGCCAGACCCCCGCCCCGAGTTCCGATGTTCCATAGAGCCATGCCTCTCACAGGCACATTCTCATAGCTAAAGCCATGACACCACACCTCCATGTTATTGTTCCTTGACCTGGGAGTTGATGATGAATATGTATTGCCAAGGTATTATGTATGGAATATGCATGCCCTGCTCTTTTATTTAATATAATATCGGATTAACCACTTCATACAGGGTGTAAATAATAGCCTACATATAATAAGAACCAGGGACTGATTGGACATCGCCTGTAATGATACCTGGGAGAGGAGATCGTGGTCGGGTATGTGCTGTAGCAGGTTAAACTGAAATGTTCTCGCGTTGTTTTGCATACCCTTGCCTGAGTGATGGTTATTTTGAGAAGGCATCACATATTCAGAGAGAGGCATGTGTCTCGCTGTCTCTTTCATAAGGTCTGTGATTTATTTAAGTTTGTATACCATTAAACTGATGTTTAGGTGAGTAGAGCAGTAATAGGCTACACAACACAGCGTGTCACTCTCTGTTTCAATTGTGTTTTTATAGCTGAAGTAAATTCAATGTTTAACATCATTTGGGCAATTTTACATTTTGTCATAACTTGTATACTGTTGCATTTTTCGAATTATGGCGTAATACATTTGCCACAGGTGAGATTTAGTTATTCGTCAAGTTACAGGATTTTGTCACTGTTGCTCGTTACCAAAATGCTTCTGAATGAAAATAGAAGGACCCTGAATGAAATGCACATACAGTAAAACGTTGTACAGGGAGGAGCTATAACAGATTCCAAAAGTGCAAACGCATGCGCAGTTCATACAGGGAGGCATGGTTCTGTGGAAGACCAGCTCGACTACATCACTGCTGCCTATAGAAAATAGACCAGAGTGGCGTTCTGCCCCGTTCCTGCTCGACCACATCACTGCTGCCTACAGAAAATAGACCAGAGTGGCGTTCTGCCCCGCTCCTGCTCGACCACATCACTGCTGCCTACAGAAAATAGACCAGAGTGGCGTTCTGCCCGTTCCTGCTCGACTACATCACTGCTGCCTACAGAAAATAGACCAGATCGCGCTCTGCCCCGCTCCTGCTCGACTACATCACTGCTGCCTACAGAAAATAGACCAGATCAGCGTTCTGCCCGTTCCTGCTCGACCACATCACTGCTGCCTACAGAAAATAGACCAGAGTGGCGTTCTGCCCTGCTCCTGCTCTCGACCACATCACTGCTGCCTACAGAAAATAGACCAGAGTGGCGTTCTGCCCCGTTCCTGCTCGACCACATCACTGCTGCCTACAGAAAATAGACCAGAGTGGCGTTCTGCCCCGTTCCTGCTCGACTACATCACTGCTGCCTATAGAAAATAGACCAGAGTGGCGTTCTGCCCCGCTCCTGCTCGACTACATCACTGCTGCCTACAGAAAATAGACCAGAGTGGCGTTCTGCCCGTTCCTGCTCGACCACATCACTGCTGCCTACAGAAAATAGACCAGAGTGGCGTTCTGCCCGTTCCTGCTCGACCACATCACTGCTGCCTACAGAAAATAGACCAGAGTGGCATTCTGCCCCGCTCCTGCTCGACCACATCACTGCTGCCTACAGAAAATAGACCAGAGTGGCGTTCTGCCCGCTCCTGCTCGACCACATCACTGCTGCCTACAGAAAATAGACCAGAGTGGCGTTCTGCCCCGTTCCTGCTCGACTACACCACTGGTTCTGTTTATCTGTACCATTTAGGATAGATAAACCTCAGATAACTCCTTTTTGCCTCTTTTTTTCTTAGCTGATAAGAGATCATTCTTTTAACCTGTCCGCATAGCTCAGGTCATTCAGTCCTGGGGTCAGCCTAGCTGCCCTTCTCTGTACCTTCACAATGTCTTTTATTTGCAGTGAGGTGATCAAAACTGGACACAGTATTCTAGGTGGGGTCTAACTGGGGCATTTATAGTCTTAGCATTACACCCTGGACTCCACACTTTAGACAGTGTACCCTAACGTTCTGTGTGCTTTTTTTAATTGCCTCACCACATATGCGGGAGTCCACTGTAACCCCAAGATCATTTTCAAAGTCTTTTCCATCCCATTCATTTTGTACAGTGCATTTAGTGTCCTGCCTGATAGTGGCTGTTGTTTGTGTTCGCAGGTCCACACAGATCAAGACGCACTCGTGGGACAACGCTCAGGTCCTGCTGGTTGGTAATAAGTGTGATATGGAAGATGAGCGTGTGGTGATGGCAGAGCGGGGCAGGCAGCTGTCTGAGAGCCTTGGTATGTATCAACACTGCCAGGAGCTGGATTAGTGCCTACAAATATTACACAAATATTCATTTATTAACAGATAGGGTTCTTCGGTTTGGGTGTTTGTTCCTCAGAAGAGCGCAAAATACACAAATGAATCACTTAACTTGTGGATTCAAGTATTTGTTTTGAGCCCTTCATGGAAACATAATGAAACCAGATTGTCAGGTTTCACCACTATTACACTATAGGAAAGCAAATGAATTGGATGGACAATACATCTCAACTTTCAAATCCTTTGCATATTATTTTAATGTAATTATTCAGTTATATATTTATCTATCATGTAGAATTTAAGCAAAAGTTTATACCTTTGCAAATACAGTGTGATTCATTATGGTATTTTGTGCACTCCTTAAAAGACCAAATTGAAGAACCCTTGTTAATTTATTTAGCAGATGCCTTTATCCAAGGCAACTTACAGAGACAAGGGTGTGTGAACTATGCATCAGCTGCAGAGTCACTTACAATTACATCTCACCCGAAAGACGGAGCACAAGGAGGTTAAGTGACTTGCTCAGGGTCACACAATGAGTCAGTGGCTGAGGTGGGATTTGAACCGGGACCTCCTGGTTATAAGCCCTTTTCTTTAACCACTGGACCACACAGCCTCCTCATCTTTGATACATTTGTACAAATGACATTGTAAGACAGTTTCTAGTGTGTGATTTTGTATATTTTAGATTTTACTTTTTAGGAGTTCTCATCAAGCAGATTGCTGGAAAGTCATCCTCAGATGAGCCATGCTTGTTTTTGTGGGCTGCACAGGGATACAACCGTTTTGATTTACAATATATTCACAATAAGACTTCTCGTCAAAGGCACAGGAAAGGTTCAAAGCGTCCCATTTTTTTTGTATTAATAAGTTTTGATTTCTTTGTATTTAACTCTAATTCTGTTTGAATTGAAAGTGTTTGCATGTTAAATCTATGAAAGCCCTAGTTTAGATCTGTCTGTGTTGAGATCACTCCGTGCGGCTCCCTGAATGTGTTTCTGTGGCCTTGCTTTTAGGATTTGAGTTTTTCAAGCCAGCGCAAGGACAATATTAACGTGAAGCAGACGTTCGAGAGGCTCGTTGACATTATCTGTGAGAAGATGTCGGAGAGCTTGGACACTGCAGACCCTGCCGTCACCGAGCTAAACCGGGACCCCAGCTCACCGAACAGGCCCCGCCACCGCACCAGGACTGTGCCTGCTAGAGACCCCTGTCCCCCTGCCCCAAATACCACAACTATCAGGAAAGAACAACATAGAATATATACACCCACACTCAGTAGTAATAGCCAATGGGACCTTACTTCTGTATGTAGCCAATATTCCACAGGATTACATAGCAAGCCTACAGTATCCCCAAGTATATTCTATGAAAAACAATTCCAGTGTTGTAGTGGATTCTTTTAAGACCTCAAAATGTATATAGGGGACGTATATATTAATACAATTTATATATATATATATATATATATATAAAAATATATAATATATCTGAGGATTACATTTTTTTTAAATCTCTAAAAGTCTAGGTTCAAGACAGACTTTACTTTTCATTATAGTATGTCTATTGGTGGTGGACAATCTAAGGGTAATTTAATAGCCTATCCTGTGCCGTGTAGAACAGTGCTTAGTGTGGTTTACCTCTGTCACCGATACTGATCCACACAAGCATGACACCAACATGAAACTGAAGACACTGCATAGTGCGGCCCATCAGCTAAAACACAATGTGGAAATATTCTGAACAGCTGAGATCAATATTTTTTCTTAGAATCATTTTAATAATTTTATATGTGCGTATTTTATGACTTTGACCAGTGCAGATGGCTCCTATCGCCTTACAATGTAACAACAGTCTAGCATACAAAAAAAACAACAAATACAGCAGCTCTCTACACCAGTATTCAGAACCATGATCTCATATAAAGAGAGCAGCGTCAGTTTTACATTACTGTGTTATGGTGTTTGCAATCACCTGGCTTTGGTCTTGTCTGGAGAATCCTAAGTGCTGGGACTGAACAGGCTTCCTCATTCCATTTCAATCATGTGACAATGCGACCTTTCAATTGGCCCCACCTTCTTTACATTTATAGGAAGAGAGAGAGAGTAGTAGGGCTGACAGGTTGAACAATCACGTGATCTGAATGGAACAGGGAAGTCTGTTCAGTCCTGCCACAACAATTCTCCAAACAAAAGCATCTCAAGCCAGGGGAAGGCAGATACAGAGAAAATGCTCAACAGAGCCACTCGAAATGACAAACACCATGAAACAGCCATGGAAAAAAAAACAATTCAAATGACCTTTGAAGCTACTTACTGTTATTTGTTATTAATGAATGGTTTGTTTTGTGTGTTTTATTGTGTCCTGTCTTGCAGCGTTTTGATAGACCCGTTAACCTGAATGCATTGCTGAACTCAGTTTAGGAGTCCTATCAATAGTTTTCTGGTTGCATTCCTGCCATTGCATGATGGGCGATGGACACGCATTATCCATTGTTGGCAGTGGCGTGGTACAGTAGCGAGTTGTTTTTCAAAACCTTTACAGGCCAGACTTCATCAGTATCTCCACTAACAAGCTTTCTATGCATGTTTCTAACACCTTGAAATTCTTTTTTCAAGCATCTGTGAAGGGATTAATAAGCCAAACTATGTGTCCCTAGGGAATGAGAAATACTAACTTGAACGCTTCTTTAACAACAGTTTGGATTCATTGAACAAAGTTTCCAGAATGCTGTTGACTTTTTCAAGTGCTGGTGCAGAGTTATCAAGCAGAAGTCAAAGAAATAATATGTAAATACCTATTTGTTTTAAAGACAAGGCCAGTTGTCTAAAGACTGCTGCAGAGGGCATTAATGTATTTTAAAATGCGTTTTTAGGATTGGTCTGGTTTGCTGGTTTGGGAGTTTTAAGATTCTAAAGACCTGTTAGCTTTTAGAGGGCACATTACCACTCTATTAAGACAGTGATTGGCTGAGATTATCTGCAAGGTTTATAATTACGCTTGGAGCTGTAGTCTATCATTGTACATTCCATTACTAAAATAAGCGATAGCATGGAGTACGAAAAGCACAGATATTTATTCTTTTGGCTTGGTTGTTTTGTCAGAGACAAATGTCTGTATTAATAATATATGCAGGCTTGTAATGACTGCAATGCTGGCCAAACAGTGCTATTTATTACACTTGAAAGCAAATCGCTGATGGTTTATTATGATCTGCCATAGTTTTCCAGTTTGTATATTACAGCCTGACATGGGTACTGAATGATGACAAGCCCTCTGCAGTTAATGCAAGCTTAGCTTGAATCACATCCTGGGTAGAAAAAAGTAAAAGTTTGTCTAATAAAACACTTAGCTCATTAACCAAGGCATTGGTTTGGCTTTTTATCCTGAACAGAATACATATTTTTTAAATGGCGTTAGATGATAACGTGACCATGTCAGAATACTGACTGTTAGTGTATGTCGGATAGTGATGGGATGTGACCGGTTTTGTGTGGGTCTCGCTAGCTGCCTGACAATTCCCCCCCATTTCCCTCATTCTTCATGTGGTATAAGTGTCTCTCTCCCCAGGCTCTTTATGCTGTCTTCCTTTTGTAAATACAAATTGTAAATAGAATTAGCTGCTGTCCCCTTTGTGAATTGTGCTGTACCTTTCCCCAGGCTTGTAACCAGTTTCTTTTTGCATCTAGACCTGCTTGTGAATGATTCCTTCTCTTTTAATTAATAAAGCAATATAAAACCAGGTTGTTTGACGGTAGCTTGGACAGTGCGTGGATTGAAAACATTTTAGGGCTCCTCTGTGATTTTTATGTATTTATTTTAGTTGTAAAACTGTCTGGCCACCATAGTAGGCATACAACCATTTTGACAAAGTTTCTTTATGCAAATTCCCTGGCATGTTACTGAAACATACACTGATCTGAGCTGCAAACATTTTAAGCTATTCCAGAAAGTACTAATTTGGGAGGGTTATTGTCGGATGAATGCAGAATGACCCAGGTACTTTTTATTGATCATTTTACCGAACTCAGAACCCTCTGACTTGCTCACCAAATATCTCAGTTTACCTGAATTGATAAAAGTCCCAACTTCAGATACATAGTCATTCTGTACAGTATTTAGTAGCAGTGTCTCATCAGCGTACTGTACAATATTTAGGGTAACTAAGTCCACCAGTTAAGGCACTAGCCATAAATGCTGGTCTATTGACTAGAGTTTCTTGTATTTTATAATTTGTACTTTAAAATTGTGATTGAAAAGTTATGGATAATCTTCAGATGCATGCAATCTGTCCTACAATTAGCTCAAATATGAATTAATATTTCTTATAGTATTCTGAAATTGTAGGCAGTGTCTTGACAGCGTGTCATTAAAGACATTTCTGGGTGGAAAATGAATGACAAACCAGGTGCATATTTTCATGTTGGAGGGTCTACCCAAGCTTTCCTAATAAAGTCTCCAGGGAGTGACGAGCAGGCCCAGTTCAGCTTTTATTAACGTTTCTATGTCTGTCTTTCTGAATAAAGTATACTCAGACACTGGTGAAGCTTTCTCGACTGCATCATCTTTAGCAATAGGATAGTTTTGTGAATAATCTCCAATTGGCTTTGGAGCTGGAATAAAGGGCTCCATAGCAACAGACTGTCTCCATAGCAACAGTATTATATAGACACTGGATACAATATTACTTGTGTGAGGATTGCATATAGTTAATAAGGTCCTGGCTGCTTAGTTGCAGTCTTGCAATCTCCAGTAAGAGGTCGGGTCTGTGTTTCCTGTGGAGAGGATGTATTCGTGGATCACCCCCAGCTTTTTGAGGTGTTGCTTGTTTCAGGTTTTAGACAGTGCTGCAAAGTCCTGTTTTATTGGTTTACATGAATTTCGTTATTTCTGTGGGAAAAAAAGAGAAGTTTGTTAACTTATATTATGCAGTAGTTTACTCAAATAACTGTACAAAACTCAAATAAAAATAAGTGTCAAAAATGGTAGATTGTGAACATTTCCTAATTTGCTGTACATGTTGTGAAAATTAAATAAAAATACCAAAAGGTTAATAGCTGGTGTCATTTCAGAGTTTCTTCTACATTCAAACTATTACTGGTAGATAAATATAATGACTGATAAATACTGTGGGCTGTTAATGCTTTTGTAACAATGGAGGCTGGGAGCCAACACAACACTGCCAATTACACAAGACCATCCTTCCAGTTAAAAAGACCAAAAAAAAATATATATATATATATATATATATATATATATATATATATATATATATATATATATATATATATATATATATATATATATATATATATATATATATATATATATATATATATATATATATATATATGTGTATATATATATATATATAGTTCAATATTTCTGTACATTTACTACATTAATGTTGGCAGTACTGTATGGCTTGGCATGCAAATAGAGACCATTTCAATTTGAAATTGACAGAGACAGACGGACAGAGATTTGTATAGAATGTAGAATCATAGTTATTACAGTTTAATCATGTAAAATAATAAAATCCAAGTCAAACCATGTAACTAACTTTAAATCCTAAATAAAACATTTCACTAATATTGCTGAATAAATCATTCAAATTTACATAGACTGAAGCTTAAAATATTCTTGCAGTTTAAACCAGTAACACAGTAACCAAACTAAACTACTGTTAGTCACTTGAATAACCTGTCTAGCTATTTAAATTGTGTGTATCTGGTGTGAATGGCCAATACAAAGAGTGTACTGCAGGGAGAGATTGGTAGAAACATTGAGAGAAGTCTTCAGTGTTACACTATTAACATTAAACACAACTGAACAATACAAAACTACGGACATTTAAAATTAGCAGTACTATCTGAATAATGTTTGGTGTAAACCCTCCCTTAACTGAAACATGTTTGGATTAGTGGTTTGTTCAGAGTACTAGTCATAATCT
The DNA here is from genome assembly GCA_030684275.1 of Acipenser oxyrinchus oxyrinchus. NCBI lineage: Eukaryota > Metazoa > Chordata > Actinopteri > Acipenseriformes > Acipenseridae > Acipenser > Acipenser oxyrinchus. Next base: position 1,036,672 of record CM060292.1, on the reverse strand, counting down.
GTACATACTAACAATGCCTATACATACTAAAAATATCAGAACGTATTGTATCACTAAGAATATCTACCACAGGTGGCTTTGCAGTACACATGCCCCAACACTTTCCTCCACTTCTGAAGAGAAGTTCTATCAGCAACTAGACAGCGGCATCAGCATGCTAACACCAGGGGAGCAAATCTATTGGAAGACATCAATGCTAGAGTCGGCTCAGATCACGAGATATGACCTCTGTGAATGACAATGGGCAAAGATTACTAGAGCTCTGCACCCAGGAGGACTGCATTACCAGCACCTACTTCCAGAGCTCTGCACCCACGAGGACTGTGCATTACCAGCACCTACTTCCAGAGCTCTGCACCATGAGGACTGTGCATTACCAGCACCTACTTCCAGAGCTCTGCACCACGAGGACTGTGCATTACCAGCACCTACTTCCAGAGCTCTGCACCATGAGGACTGCATTACCAGCACCTACTTCCAGAGCTCTGCACCCACGAGGACTGCATTACCAGCACCTACTTCCAGAGCTCTGCACCCATGAGGACTGTGCATTACCAGCACCTACTTCCAGAGCTCTGCACCCACGAGGACTGCATTACCAGCACCTACTTCCAGAGCTCTGCACCCATGAGGACTGCATTACCAGCACCTACTTCCAGAGCTCTGCACCCACGAGGACTGCATTACCAGCACCTACTTCCAGAGCTCTGCACCCATGAGGACTGTGCATTACCAGCACCTACTTCCAGAGCTCTGCACCCACGAGGACTGTGCATTACCAGCACCTACTTCCAGAGCTCTGCACCCACGAGGACTGTGCATTACCAGCACCTACTTCCAGAGCTCTGCACCCACGAGGACTGTGCATTACCAGCACCTACTTCCAGAGCTCTGCACCCACGAGGACTGTGCATTACCAGCACCTACTTCCAGAGCTCTGCACCCACGAGGACTGTGCATTACCAGCACCTACTTCCAGAACTCTGCACCCACGAGGACTGCATTACCAGCACCTACTTCCAGAGCTCTGCACCCATGAGGACTGTGCATTACCAGCACCTACTTCCAGAGCTCTGCACCCATGAGGACTGTGCATTACCAGCACCTACTTCCAGAGCTCTGCACCCACGAGGACTGCATTACCAGCACCTACTTCCAGAGCTCTGCACCCATGAGGACTGTGCATTACCAGCACCTACTTCCAGAGCTCTGCACCACGAGGACTGTGCATTACCAGCACCTACTTCCAGAGCTCTGCACCCATGAGGACTGTGCATTACCAGCACCTACTTCCAGAGCTCTGCACCCATGAGGACTGTGCATTACCAGCACCTACTTCCAGAGCTCTGCACCCATGAGGACTGTGCATTACCAGCACCTACTTCCAGAGCTCTGCACCCATGAGGACTGTGCATTACCAGCACCTACTTCCAGAGCTCTGCACCCATGAGGACTGTGCATTACCAGCACCTACTTCCAGAGCTCTGCACCCACGAGGACTGTGCATTACCAGCACCTACTTCCAGAGCTCTGCACCCATGAGGACTGTGCATTACCAGCACCTACTTCCAGAGCTCTGCACCCATGAGGACTGTGCATTACCAGCACCTACTTCCAGAGCTCTGCACCCATGAGGACTGTGCATTACCAGCACCTACTTCCAGAGCTCTGCACCCATGAGGACTGTGCATTACCAGCACCTACTTCCAGAGCTCTGCACCCACGAGGACTGTGCATTACCAGCACCTACTTCCAGAGCTCTGCACCCATGAGGACTGTGCATTACCAGCACCTACTTCCAGAGCTCTGCACCCATGAGGACTGTGCATTACCAGCACCTACTTCCAGAGCTCTGCACCCATGAGGACTGTGCATTACCAGCACCTACTTCCAGAGCTCTGCACCCACGAGGACTGTGCATTACCAGCACCTACTTCCAGAGCTCTGCACCCATGAGGACTGTGCATTACCAGCACCTACTTCCAGAGCTCTGCACCCATGAGGACTGTGCATTACCAGCACCTACTTCCAGAGCTCTGCACCCATGAGGACTGTGCATTACCAGCACCTACTTCCAGAGCTCTGCACCCACGAGGACTGCATTACCAGCACCTACTTCCAGAGCTCTGCACCCACGAGGACTGTGCATTACCAGCACCTACTTCCAGAGCTCTGCACCCATGAGGACTGTGCATTACCAGCACCTACTTCCAGAGCTCTGCACCACGAGGACTGCATTACCAGCACCTACTTCCAGAGCTCTGCACCATGAGGACTGTGCATTACCAGCACCTCCTTCCAGAGCTCTGCACCACGAGGACTGTGCATTACCAGCACCTACTTCCAGAGCTCTGCACCACGAGGACTGCATTACCAGCACCTACTTCCAGAGCTCTGCACCATGAGGACTGTGCATTACCAGCACCTACTTCCAGAGCTCTGCACCACGAGGACTGCATTACCAGCACCTACTTCCAGAGCTCTGCACCCACGAGGACTGCATTACCAGCAACCTACTTCCAGAGCTCTGCACCCATGAGGACTGCATTACCAGCACCTACTTCCAGAGCTCTGCACCACGAGGACTGCATTACCAGCACCTACTTCCAAGGCAGTCACTGCCGGAAGGTCTCATGGACCCTGGACCCTGGACCCTGGACCCTGACCCCTCGTTCTGGCCCCTGGCACCAGTGGGATTTAGTTGTCACCCGCAGAAAACTTCTGCAAAATGTTCTCAATACTCACAGTGGATACTGCAACACAGCAAATCTATCATTTAGGAAACGCCATTGTACCAAACAAAGCTGTTGATCACGCAGTAAAACCAGCAACACAAAAGACCTAGGAAGGTGTCTCCAAGTCTCCAAAAGACTGCTTTGCAGCATACTCTGAAGATTCCAGTTATTGAAGCAAAACGCTTAGCATATCTCCATCTCAATATTAACCCCTCTCCTGCGACATGTGCAAGCCTCAAAGTGGCCGGAGCTGAAACCTGTTCAGATTAGTGCTTTAATCAGGGTGCTCATCGTCATCTGTGCCAATCTAAAAATGCCTGGCCTTGCCTTTACACTAACAACCTTTCAATAATAATAATAAAAATACTGTAAATGTTTCACAAACATTGTACAATCACCCATAACTATTAGACACTCAATAGTGCTAAATTTAGAAACACTTAAAGAAACTTAATACATTCAGTGACAAAAGACTTTCTAAACTTTAACACTGAAGTTTCTGCAGCTGCAATCCGCGTGCATTTCAACAACAGCGCGGATTGGATTGTGGGTTTGGCATTAGGATCTGAGAGACTGACACAGTTACCTCATCTAACTCAATGGGACTGTTGCAGTCAAGCATAGGGAGCATTGAAGAGCAGAGTTGGGATGCACCACTAATAGCTTTTCCTTGTTGAAGCTCAACTGCAGGGATTTTAATCCGAACCACAAGATCTCTTGAAGTAAGCCTATTAAAACAGATCCACTAACCTCAGTTATTTTTAGCCCAGCTTTCAAAATCGGTGTTGGCAGTACATTTAAATTAAACAGCACTGCAGCCCATCTGTTATGCATTCCTTAAAACGATGCAACAAACAACATTAATAACAATTTGTATTAATACAAAAGATTATGGATTTTATTCATTCACTGACGCAGAGCATTGGTTGCTGGCTGTCTTAAAACTAAAATCCCTGGCCTCCTACACGGCCTACCTCTGCGTAGTACATGGTTCTTGTGTTACCATGTACTGTATGAAGTCCCAGGAGCTTCATCCTTTACCTGAGCGGTACAGCACCCAAAACCTTGCTAATTAGATGCCATCTCGTGCAGTTTGAGGACCGCAACACAACGCTTGTCTGCTCAAACTGGGGCAGTGATTTCTGTTATTTTTTGTTAGTTTTATAAAGCAAAAACTGAATTTGGTTGCTTTCTTTTCGACACGGCACCCTCGTCAGCAATTCCTCAGGAATCATTTAAAACACCAGTGATTTATCACAAGCACAGGCCAGAGTAAAGCCAGGCCTGTCAGCAATGTGAGCTGTGGGTGCTGCCATGTCACTCTGCTCTTCCCTTTCTGTGACAGCTTGCTGTATTTCCAGATGTAAAGCTAGTGCTTCATAGTTACAGACGAGAAGGTATTGAAATCGCATAGTTAAGACAGCACCTGTTACTCATTTTCATTAAGAGGATTACAGCATTATTAAGAGGATGATCCTCATCTTTAAATTATCATTCATCTTCTCTGATAACTCAAATCCAATTAGCAGCCTTATTCTACCTGCTGCTGTCAGTCTAGCAGTATGGGCACTACAGTGATGGCTTATGCTTTAATTCAGTTTTAAGCCTGGTGTTGTATACATTACCGGCTCCTTCAATCGTAACTGCTGTTGACAGTAAATTGTCAAATGTGCTTGATTTTAAAAGGCCCTTTATTTATTCAGTCTTTTCAATGTTTCCCGTTGTTTTGATGTGCAAGTCAGGTAGCAAAATTAAGAGGAGCAGCTTAAAGAACACAACCCTTTTCATTCAAAAATAAAAGCATTTTTCCTGTAAAATGTTCTGTACTGTGTATCGCTATTTGCTTCATTGCAAATCATTTTTGATCAGTTGTTTCTGCTGCCCACCCAGGAGCCCACTGCTTTTGAGCAGCCATAAAGCTATCCTAGAAAGCTTAAACCATTCACTGGCAAAGCAGTCTGTAACAACCAGGAATGGACAGGTACCACTGTGTGGCTCCCCTGGTACTGGCACGTGGTGTGCAGGGTGAGTCATACAGTTATGGTTGCGAAGCTGCCAGTTTCTCCTCACCCTGTAACAGCACGCAATGCTGGCTGACCTTTGCCCTCCAGGGGCGGTAGCTCGCTATAAGCTCCTGGATTTAAAGAAGCAGTTGTCTCAGCAGTGTGGTCTGAGGAAGCCCCTGACCTTCCCCCTGAGCTGTTGTGGGGAGTTGCTGGGGTGAGGGAACAGTGTTGGCATTCTAAACTGGGGAGAATAACGGGGGTAAGATAATTGGGCACTTTTTAAAAATAAAATACAAAAGAAACAAAACTTTAATACCAATTTTATTTTTTTTAATTAAATAATTTTCAAGAGCCCTAATTTGAAAATGTACATACAAAATATAATGGCACCAACACCTTGAAATATAGCGAGTTCATGCTCCCTGCAACAGTGCTGGTACTCTGATTGAAATGAGTGGCAAGTAAGATGTATGGAATTATTTACTTAGCTACAAGCACTTTAATGAGATACCCTTCAGTGAACACAGACAAGCCCCCAAGCTGGAATGCCACAAAAAGTGTTCCTAATCATCACATCATTCTGTTACTGCTTGCTTGAACAATCTCACTGTTTCAATGATTTGAAATTGCTCAGTGCCATGAATGCATTCTGTGTATAGCAGAAACAAAATAATGAGACAAAGTAAATGTTCCCATCCCTTTTCAAAACCATGCACTTAAAAAGAAACAAACATGTTAAAGGCACTCTTCGATCATCTACCTTTCCTATCATTTCATTTCTTACCCATTGTGTGTTTTACATGATGCTAGTGTGTCTAGATCATTATTTTCAATGCTCTTTTCTCAAGGGAAGCATATTCGCAGCAGTGTGGAGTAGTGGTCAGGGCTCTGGACTCAGTGTGGAGTAGTGGTCAGGGCTCTGGACTCAGTGTGGAGTAGTGTCAGGGCTCTGGACTCAGTGTGGAGTTGTGGTCAGGGCTCTGGACTCTTGACCGGAGGGTCGTGGGTTCAATCCCCAGTGGAGGACACTGCTGCTGTACCCTTGAGCAAGGTACTTTACCTAGATTGCTCCAGTAAAAACCCAACTGTATAAATGGTTAATTGTATGTAAAAATAATGTGATATCTGTAAAATGTGATATCTTGTAACAATTGTAAATCGCCCTGGATAAGAGCGTCTGTTAAGAAATAAATAATAATAATAATTTGTGTAGCACAGGATTCAGTGCACAATACTTCACCAATGGGCTTCAGTGCACAGCGCAACAGTAGAGTGCTTCCCCAGAAAACCTTGAGTAGTCTGGAGATTGTTGGAATAGTTAAGTATTGAAAACAATGATCCATGCAGAGACAACAGTATGGAATCCTACTGAACACATGTATTTGGATAGTAAACAGGAAGGAAATGGCACATTAGGAATACGTGCCCTTCCACACAGTTAAGGAAAGTTAAGGAAAGCTGAATCTGAATCTGCTCTAACGCTAGACTGCCGATTCATGTTCGGCACCAAAGCAGTTCCTTCAGATTCTGAGATCACTACGGTGTCTCTTCTAAGCACTTCGGCACAGAGGTGTCTGGATCCTGGTCTCCAGTAGGAAGAGCTTCTGGCTTTCCATCCTTCTGCAAACACACAAAATGCATTTCATTATTAGTGGGGTAGATACACTAATGTCACGATCAACCATGTGATTGTTACTTAAGATGCATACAAGTAACTATTTAAATAATGTATTATTTTGTTAAAAGCTTTTTTTTTCATTCAAGAAACAACTGCTGAACTTCAATGGCCTCGTATCACAACTCAACACAAACCATACATACCCCCATCACAATACGAAATATCACGTAAAGAAAGCATCAGGATTCATCGATATGCAATGAATGGATACATAGTGTGTTTGTAAATTTTTAGAGCCAGACGCTCCGTCTGCAACATACTACCTGCTGTGTTTGGTTACGGGGAAAAGCAGCTGGGGATCCCTAACCAGCAAGGGGGCATGTCCCAGCGGAGCATCATGTGATAAAAGGGGTCAGCTGACAGACCTTGGGGCTGCTGAAAAGCTAAGATCCACGCTATGTAGACAACAAACCTTTAAAAGCTCAAATCCTCCGCTCAGCACATGTGTACTTTATTCTCATTCTGTCAGAACAGGGATTAGTTTAGGGATTTTAAATGTGTGTCAGCGAGACCTCCCTGAGTAACAGTAGTGCTCCACTTCGTGACAGCTACCTTATTTTCTGTACACTTGTTGTATTGTCGCCCGTCCCATACCGTTGTCAGTATAGTCACACGGTTCTGTTTTTCCATTTGTAAATAATAAGAGCAGCGTTTCACCTGCAACCTTCTGCGTCCTCCCGTCTGTCAGCGGATTACCCACACCCCTATTCATTATGGACATTTCACAACATGCATGCCAGTTTGAGCCATTACAACTTTTAGTTGGAGCTTATTTAAACACGCCTCAGCTAAGACACACCACACACCTACTTACAATGAAGGCTAATAGAAAAACCTGGAATGGAGCTGCATTGCAATGGGAGTAAATGATTCCCATTTCCGTGCAATAACTACAGACAGCGCATTGAGTGTCCTTACACGACGATACGTTTTTGTTCCTTCCTTTTTCTGCGCAGTACAGCTGTACTATAAAAATATATTAACCCCTTTACAGCCTTTTTATCATGGACGTCACTCCACAGTTAAGCATGTTATGATCGTTTTTACCACACTGTCTTTAAAGTGCTATAAAATATATCCATTTGAGACAGCAGAGTGAAAAAAAGATTTTTTTATTTCCAGACCTTTGCCAGAACACACTACTATGTGGATCTGTGAGTGACAGCTGCAACACAAATCACAGCCACTATCTTCAAAGCAAGCAGCCTGCCAACCAAGCTGTGTATGTAAACAGAGGCAAGTGTGCCAGGTTCACAAGGGCTTGCCTGTCTGCATACGAAGTGTGGTGCAGTTTAATGATGGAACATTTATTGAAGTTACATATCGAAGATGCACAGTGCAAAATGCAGCATGGCTGATGGCAGCTACCCAAAGACCACTAGGGGAAACTAACATCGTCGATGGAGGCTGCAAAGGGGTTAAAAGTTCATATAGAATATATAGAATGATGACAGAGATTCTACTTGCCATATAACCCAAGTGTCCACATACACACAGACTACGGTAGATCTGAGATGCCTCATATTTTACCATCGATGCATCGGCTGTTGTGGAAAACGATGCATCGATGTTCTCAAAAAATAAGTCACTAAAACATTTAGAGCTACTGATAATATACAAAATATCTACCAAACTATTTAAAACTATTACATCAATGTCATCAGATCACACATAACTCCTCCAAAACAATGTCTTACCTTATTTTCACTTTAATGGTGTCAAGTGGTGGTAAAAGCATGAGAATAATCCACTGAGTAATTGAACAAGCAAATCCAAGTAACGCATTAACATAACTTATTTACAAAAAAACAGCCCTGTACCTTAGTGCTAACACCTTAAACTTTGTTTTTGTTAAGAAGCAGGCCAGCATCCACATTCTTTGCTTTTAGTTTGTTTCTGATGGCTTGTATCAGATGGAAATCACATTAAAATGAGCTATACTGTGTATTTATTTGTATATAACTTATATTATAAACATAGTATAGGGTGCTGTGTGAGATACAAGCTGTTTTTCACCCACTCAAGGTCAGAGTGGCCAGTAAGCCCACTCCTGGCCACTTGTGGGATATAAGAATCTCCTGGCATGGGCTATCCTGGAATTCTTACTCTGTGTTTGAGGTAAGAGAGGTAGGTGTCCCATCCCAGTGTGATCACATTCACGTAGATCACACGGAGGTTAGCAGGTAGGAAATAGAAATTAATCATCTGCGCAGGAGGCCATACACACCAGTCAGCCTGCAAAGAGAAAATAAACAGTTAAAGAGAATTATGTAGATAATACTAACAAATAAAATCATTATTGATGTTCCTGCATAGATCATTATTAGCCAGGTTAACTAACCAATACTCCTTTTTGAAGCGAGGTGGAAAAGCTTATTACTGTTGCGCTGTCCACTGAAGCCTGTGCTACACCGATATGCTTCCCCACCTCACTTGAGAAAATCAGCGTTAATCCGGCTTCTGAAAAGACTCCTAAAAGCGGAATAGGTTTGAAATTAACCATGTGTGCAGGCAGCAGCCATTTCTGTCCCCTCGTTAACTACATTTCCACAGTTTCAGTGGTGGTAGGCGTTGAAAATGCACCCCATCAAGTGGTCACGTAAAGCTCACTTCAGAATTCAAAGAGCCAGCCTAGTGGATAATAACCCAATCAGAGACAATAGAGACTGATAGAGAAAACAAGAACGAAATCAGATTAGAGGAAGTATCCCTAATGCTTGATACAGTACTTTGACACATGAAATTTCAGTGCCGTATAAACCACTTCTGTGATAACATGCACCGATACAATTCACTTTAATGCAATTCAATGCACTAAATTCAACAAGTACAGTTGCCACTGCTTAGAATGGGCGCGTTTGTGTTGACGTGATTCACCCGCAGTAAGCTATGGACGGTATAAACACCCACACAATAACCTGACATTCAAAATGTCCCCCAATCACCAGTACAGTAATCAAAACACACAAGCATGTATGCGGTTAAATCTGTACTAAGACATTCATTACACTGATAAAAACAGATGTATTAAAACCTAAGAATGTAATAAAAAGTAATGCAAGTGCAGAAATGTACAGAACAGGTAGGCTACGGTACTGCAAATTGTTTCCAGTGAAGAACTCTGATATGCATCTGGAAGATCTTGTTTTGCAAGTATGGACGGCAAACTTTCAGCATTTTAAAAAAATCCCAATTCGGCTCTATATCTGGATGCTGCTCCATAGCACGCCGCAGTGTTACAAGCGCAGCACGCACGCTTACGTCATCGGTGTCTGTTTCAGGCAGAGCGTCCTGTTCGCTAAGGTGACACAGCTGAGAATTCTTCCTCTGACATCCCGTGGTTTAGTCAGAATTTCCATTTCGGTTGTATTCGTCAGCACTCTCCTCCTCAGCTACAGAAACCCCAGCTTTTTTGAAGCATGTTGCATTGTTTGCTGACTGACAGCGTTCCAAGCATGCTTTAGCAAGCGCACAGCATCTAACAGAGACATTTTATTTACACTGAATTTTCGTGCTGATGCTCATCGCTTTCCAGCCATGCTTGCTGTTGCAGTCAGTGCTGATTTTTCCAATCTGTAAATAAACCTGACCCTGCGTACAGGAATTAAATAGCCAAGATACAGTACAGGGGTAATCGCTGGGTAACGAGGTGCAAACAGCTGATTGATCGAGCTGTCAAGTTTTTACTGCAGTAAAGTGCTGCCTTTTTTACTGAAATCTATGTGAATGGCAAGGTAACAAGGTGAACACAGCTGATTGGTGGATTAGTAACAGCGATTCCTACAGTATAAGCGGTGTTTGTTATTTAAATCTATGTGAATGGCACATAACGAGATCCAAACAGCTGAATTTGCCTGAAATATATGATGAGCTTAACATGGTATAAACAATGTCTTTGTTATTGAAATCAATGGGAATGGCAAACGCTATTTGTCCAATATAAACGGCTGCCTGCAATAACCCTGGAAGGTGTAAGTGGTGGACACTGTACATAGGTAACATCTCCACCATACAGTATGTGTATGTATAAATAACAATATGTGTAGCAATGTACAGCCCCCATTTGTCATATTTAACATTCTAGCTGCAACTCAGTTTTTAAGCACGTCAATCTCCTACGATTGAACGTTCTGTTTATTCCAGGATTCGGATGTTTTTGTTCAGTAAGTAGTTTGCATTGTCTGGCTTCTTACAGGCAGGGCAAGCTTCATTACCTTGTAAAATTCCCCAAATTTGCTCATAAATTCCTCCCAGCCTTCCTTCATAGTATGTCCTTCCAAAACTCCCATTCCTAAAAAAACAACACATGAATATATTAGCATGGCAGAGCTATGAGTGCTGCAACAATATGGATCAAAATTGATTGAACATTTTCAGACATCAACTAGTTTGGACTGCCAGCTGAATTTTACCCAGTTTTTTAAAGTTAAAGTTTGTTCGGAATGTAAACTCTTTTAATGGACTATTGATTCTTGGTTGATTTTAAACCCCAAATGCAAAAAGGCGTCAGTTGACATGTGTTAAAAGTGGAATTCACCATTTTTTGAAACGGTAAAGAATGGTCACATATCCACTAAACAATACACAGCTTACCCACAAAGTACCATCCGCCCAGGGTAGGAGTGGCAACAAGCTGATCGATAAGCACCTTCTTACTGGCTGTCTTCAGAGCCTTCCCCACATACACTCTGTCCAGCCACATGTACCAGTGGTGCATGAAAGGGCCCATGGAACATCCAATAGCAAGCATACGCCCTGTTGCAAACACAAAGCAGGACGGAATTAAAAGATTCATGTGAGGCAGCTGAAAGCCAGCAAGGCTCCTAAGAGCTCTGCAGATTTCCGAAGCTTGCTGGTACATATCACTTCCTTTGCTGTAGCTCACAATATTTAATTGCAGACAGCTATATCTATTATTTATTTCTTAGCAGACTTATCCAGGGCGACTTACAATTGTTACAAGATATCACATTATTTTTACATACAATTACCCATTTAAACAGTTGGGTTTTTACTGGAGCAATCTAGGTAAAGTACCTTGCTCAAGGGTACAACAGCAGTGTCCCTGACCGGGGATTGAACCCACAACCCTCCGGTCAAGAGTCCAGAGCCCTAACCACTACTCCACACTGCTGCCCTGTACTTGAGCGTACTGGATAAGCAGTTACGTCACACACAGTGCAGCTAATATTACATTTCAAAAGGGTCATTCCACCTCAGATGGACCCTGGATTCTTTTGATATTGCATATGGAAGAACCTGAAAGGGTTTTAGGCAGAATCCCAAAAGAGCACTGAAAAGCAGCCATGTTTGAGAGGTCAGATCTTTCACACATTCAAGATCTCTTCTGATACTCGCTGCACACACAGAACTGCTCTTCCAGTTTAATAATGTGGCAATATCTCACCTATTAGTGACCATGGATGTTAATGAGATGGAGGCAAATGTAGACCAAAGTGCAATGACAGCAATAACAGGTCATACTGAACTTGAGAGCACTCCTGAACCACTGCAGTTAGCACCTTCCCTCTAGTTACTGCAGATCATTAACAGCAGTGACCCCTGTATATGCAAGGTCAGTGCAATTTGCCTCCATCACATTAAGATGTCCCAAAAGAACACGACTGTGGCAAATCAATCACAGGGATTATTCACAAAGTGACAAAAGGACATGTGTTCCTGAAAGTGCTATATTGGTCTAATAAAAAATAAACTTTGTTCAGGCATTTTTTTCTCACTTGTTGACTTTCTCGTTCTTGGTCTGCCTTTCAAATGTACACTGCGGTATACTGCACAGCTGGCATGTACCCGTGTTGAACATACCCGTTCTGGTCCAGTCCCACTTCCTGCCCGGATTCTTCCTGCTCTCCCGTGCCTGCTGAATCGTGTCTCCCACGGCCAGCATGGCACCGCAGCTCACCGTGTTGGTGACGAGGAGAAACCTGCCATTGAAAAGCGGCTTCCAATATCCAGACAGCCGGACCATGAGCTCTCTACCCCGCTGGGGGAGCATGATTCACACGCGCAGTAAAATATCGTATCTGTGGTACATTCACTCTACATCCAGTACAAACTCGTCTCGCGTATTATTGGAAATAATTCACAGTAAAGGTTGCAAAACAGGCCTACGTGGTCAAATACGCACTCGTTGAAATGGATAACATGCTAATGAACAATCACTACTGTGTTATTAAATACACAAAAACACATTACAAATCCAATTGCTACATCTAATGCAACATCCAACCAGCTGGAAGACGATATTCCCGTATCAACTTAACTAGTCTGAATGGAAGTCAGCAGTTTCCATAACCTAGCTTACTTTCCAAGTCCTAATTAAAACTAGCTCGTTTCATAATAGAGGCATATTTTCTCTTTACGTCTTTATCGTAGAATACAGTTTCCATTCACCTTTGTGACTGCAATAACTTCTGACAAGCTGTAGTTTGCTTTCAGGTACCGCTCACGTGTCCTGGTTTCCAATAACACGGAAGTGACGGTTCCTGGCAGTAGAAGCACCCATGTGCGTAAGCGCCTACATACAGGGTGCGTTCTTTAGCACAGACTTCCGCAGTTCTGCGCAGAATCCCGTTGTGGGAGGGATGCCACGTGACGCACGAAGCTGCACCCTCAAATCTGTGCAGATCAGCACAGCCCAGCGCAGCTTTGAAAAGTAGCTGCGGGAGACTGGCTGCGGCTGTCAACCAAAGAGACGATGGAGAGATCACCAGTGACCTGACAATTGTAATTCAAATTCAAATGTTCGTTATTGGCATGACCATATTACAAGTATTATTGCCAAATAAATATATAATACAACAAATAAACACAATTAAACATTAAACATCTATGAACAGAACACCCCCCGTCCGCAATAACAATACAACTGCGTGAGCTGGTGACGTTATTTCCGGCTGAGTTCACGCAGTTGGCAATGTTGGACAGATTTGCGCAGAATGATCGCCGTGAACGCACCCACTGTCTGGCTGTAGTAGGCGGATACATGTTTTGCTGCTAGATTTGCAGTCCGTTCCTCTCCCAGTAGAATGGGGACTTTAATGCAGTCAGGAGAGAATTTTGGTATTTGGCTCTCACATTTAGGAATATATTTCTCCCATCTTTCTAGGGCAGCAGTGTGGAGTAGTGGTTAGGGCTCAGGACTCTTGATTGGAGGGTTGTGGGTTCAATCCCAGGTGGGGGATGCTGCTGCTGTACCCTTGAGCAAGGTACTTTACCTAGATTGCTCTAGTAAAAACCCACCTGTATAAATGGGTAATTGTATGTAAAAATAATGTGATATCTTGTAACAATTGTAAGTTGCCCTGGATAAGGACGTCTGCTAATAAATAAATAATAATAATATGTATTTTGAGCATGATAACAGGAAGTGCACCTCTGTTTCAACCTCCCCTAGTTCACAATGACAGCACAGCCGTGCCTCTGATAACCCAGGATTTTTTATATCTGCCCTTTTCAATGGCCAGGCTGTGTTCACTGAGTCTGTACTTTGTTACAATTTGTCTTTCCTTTGTATTTTTAATTTTTAGATATTCTGCTAATTTAATGTTTCTGTTTAGAGCCCGATAGCATTCAAGTTTATTTGTTAATTCTATTTCAATTTTCCAATTTTCTGTGTATTTGTTGTTCAAGTTAAGGTCCATTTTTTTGAGTTATTGTTATTGACATTTTTTTGTTAGTGGCTTGTATCTGAGGCTCCCTGGTTTGAGTGTGGCTCTGGTTCTGTGAGCCTCAGAACCAGTTGGCCCACGGGGTCCTTGTCTGGGAGAGCTGGTTGCTCAGTAGGGCCTCGTATTTATAGGAGTCCTGGTCTGCGTGGTTTAAGTGGAATCAGAACTTTTCTGCTGTCTTCTGAATAGGGATTAGAAGGGGGAACAGTCCCAGCTCAGCCCTGCAGGCGTTATTGGGGGTGTTTCTGTGAACCTGCAGGATATCTTTGCAAAATTCCAACTGTAGGATTTCTATTGGGCTTTTGTCCCAGGTTTTGTATTTGGGGTTTACGAGGGGTCCCCACACTTCACTGCCATATAGCAGGATTGGTTGTATGACGGAGTTGAAAATTTGGAGCCAAATTTGTATTGGTATTTTGGTTTTGCCAAATCGAGTCTTTATGATATAGAAAGCTCGACGTGCCTTTTCTTTGAATACATTTATAGCCAGGTTGAAACTCCCTGAAGCACTGATGGTCAGGCCCAGGTAGTTGTAGTTGGTGTTGTGATCTCATACGGTGTTGCCCAGAGTGAAGCGGTACCTGTTTTCCTGAGATCTGGATTTCTTCTGGAATACCATAACTCTTGTCTTGTCCGGATTGACCATCAGTGCCCATTTCTGACAGTACTGCTCTAACAGTGACAGGCTCTGCTGCAGCCCCTGCTCTGTCCCAGGTGTGACAGTACTGCTCTAACAGTGACAGGCTCTGCTGCAGCCCCTGCTCTGTCCCAGGTGTGACAGTACTGCTCTAGCAGTGACAGGCTCTGCTGTAGACCCTGCTCTGTCCCATGTGTGACAGTACTGCTCTAGCAGTGACAGGCTCTGCTGCAGCCCCTGCTCTGTCCCAGGTGTGACAGTACTGCTCTAGCAGTGACAGGATCTGCTGTAGACCCTGCTCTGTCCCAGGTGTGACAGTACTGCTCTAGCAGTGACAGGCTCTGCTGCAGCCCCTGCTCTGTCCCAGGTGTGACAGTACTGCTCTAGCAGTGACAGGATCTGCTGTAGACCCTGCTCTGTCCCAGGTGTGACAGTACTGCTCTAGCAGTGATAGGCTCTGCTGCAGCCCCTGCTCTGTCCCAGGTGTGACAGTACTGCTCTAGCAGTGACAGGCTCTGCTGTAGACCCTGCTGTGTCCCAGGTCTGACAGTACTGTTGTCTGACTATAAATGAATGAATATTTTTTGTGTCTGTCAGTTATGGCATAATCTACCATACTACTACCTAGAGCTGAGCTGTAGGTAAATCTCCCCAGAGAGTCCCCCCTGGTCCTGCTGTTGACTATGTACAGACCCAGGCCTTTACAGAGATGCAGTAACTGTTTCCCACTATTATTTACTACAGTATCATGGATGTTCCTCTGTGTTTTAATATGTGTGTGGTACAGAGGGGTGTTTCCAAATAGGTGAGTGTTTCCCTCTGTGCTGATGTAGTCGATCTCTCTCTCCATCCTGGCATTGAGAGCTCTACACAGCAACACAGAGCCCAGGGTAATTAGAGTTTGGAGGTCATAGAAGCCATCCTCTTTGTAGTAGGGGGAGTCTGAGGGTGGTAGACTGTGTAGCTGAACTGCAATGCCCAACATCACATAATATACACTACCGTTCAAAAGTTTGGGGTCACTTAGAAATTTCCTTGTTTTCGAAAGAAAAGCAAATTTTTTGTCCATTAAAATAACATCAAATTGATCAGAACTACAGTGTAGACATTGTTAATGTTGTAAATGACTATTGTAGCTGGAAACGGCTGATTTGTAATGGAATATCTACATAGGCGTACAGAGGCCCATTATCAGCAACCATCAGTCCTGTGTTCCAATGGCACGTTGTGTTTGCTAATCCAAGTTTATCATTTTAAAAGGCTAATTGATCATTAGAAAACCCTTTTGCAATTATGTTAGCACAGCTGAAAACTGTTGTGCTGATTAAAGAAGCAATAAAACTGGCCTTCTTTAGACTAGTTGAGTATCTGGAGCCTCAGCAATTGTGGGTTCGATTACAGGCTCAAAATGGCCAGAAACAAATAACTTTCTTCTGAAACTCGTCAGTCTATTCTTGTTCTGAGAAATGAAGGCTATTCCATGCAGAAATTGCCAAGAAACTGAAGATCTCGACAACGCTGTGTACTACTCCCTTCACAGAACAGCAAACTGGCTCTAACCAGAATAGAAAGAGGAGTGGGAGGCCCCGTGCACAACTGAGCAAGAGGACAAATACATTAGAGTGTCTAGTTTGAGAAACAGACGCCTCACAGGTCCTCAACTGGCAGCTTCATTAAATAGTACCCAAAACACCAGTCTCAACGCCAACAGTGAAGAGGCGACTCGGGATGCTGGCCTTCTAGGCAGAGTTGCAAAGAAAAAGCCATATCTCAGACTGGCCAATAAAAAGAAAAGATTAAGATGGGCAAAAGAACACAGACACTGGACAGAGGAAGATTGGAAAAAAGTGTTATGGACAGATGAATCTAAGTTTGAGGTGTTCAGATCACAAAGAAGAACATTCAGCAGACGCAGACCAAATGAAAAGTTGCTGGAGGAGTGCTTGACGCCATCTGTCAAGCATGGTGGAGGCAATGTGATGGTCCGTGGTGCTTTGGTGGTGGTAAAGTGGGAGATTTGTACAGGGTAAAAGGGATCTTGAAGAAGGAAGGCTATCACTCCATTTTGCAACGCCATGCCATACCCTGTGGACGGCGCTTGATTGGAGCCAATTTCCTCCTACAACAGGACAATGACCCAAAGCACAGCTCCAAACTATGCAAGAACTATTTAGTGAAGAAGCAGTCAGCTGGTATTCTGTCTATAATGGAGTGGCCAGCACAGTCACCGGAACTCAACCCTATTGAGCTGTTGTGGGAGGTGCTTCAGGAAGCATGGGGTGAAATCTTTTCAGATTACCTCAACAACTTGACAACTAGAATGCCAAAGGTCTGCAAGGCTGTGATTGCTGCAAATGGAGGATTCTTTGACGAAAGCAAAGTTTGAAGGACACAATTATTATTTCAATTAAAAATCATTATTTCTAACCTTGTCAATGACTATATTTCCTATTCATTTTGCTATATTTCCTATTCAAACTCATTTCATGTATGTTTTCATGGAAAGCAAGGAAATTTCTAAGTGACCCCAAACTTTTGAACGGTAGTGTACGTACTCTGATATTTCTGGGTTAGAATTGTGTGTGTGTGTGTGTCTCTCTCTCTCACACACCTCTGTCCTTAGTGAGCGCTGAACTAAACAATAAATAAATATTCTGAGGGATCCAAACTTTGAACCAAAGTCAATCACTTCACAATTTTATCTAAATGGCAATAAATGTCTCTGTTATAGCTTTGCCCAAGCTAAGTCTTATCTGTGATGAAAATCCTTATGCAGTTCAAAATGTGGGTCCTATTCACAAAACAATAAAGAGTAAGTAGCTTTGCATGTCATTTGAATTGCTTTTTAGTATGTGTTCATTATGCTACAGAGGGTGGGTTCAATTAATACACACTGTATCGGTTGTTTTTACCCAGACGCACCATCACAATCAATAATATTAATCAATAGATCTAAACTCTGAGCCATCCTTATCTAGCAGGCACTGTCTCTAGGGCAGAGTTACACTTCATTACAATAAAGCATTCTGGGTAAACAGGATCAATCAGCAGCTGTTCAGACTGGCCTTGCATTCACACACTGTAAGAGAGTCCTGATTCTCAACCTCTCCAGATCACACACACTAAAGGGATTGTCGCTAACATCAGTAACACACATCCTCGCCACCACGCTCAATTCAAAATAAGAGCTACTGCATCAGGTGCCAATGACGTACATCAACAATGTGTACAGAATAGGATAGAATACGAGTTAGCAATGAATTATTTGATAAGCATGAAAAAGAATTCCATAAATCTTACCTGTTGTGTACTTCTATTCATTATATACAGGTAAACAAAGTATTATTTTAAAACATGCTTTCAGTTAGTGTTGCACTTCCCAGGTCATGTCATTTACCAGCTAGCTGCTTCCCCTTTTTTCTTACAGAGTGGTTTTATTTACAGTTGCTCTGGGTGCTTCTTATTGCAATTCTTAAAGACAGGAGCTGCTCTTTAGTTCTAGTTGCCTGTCGCACACATGTGTAATCGAGGCTCGTGTCTATACCAGTGAAGACTCAGCTCCATCTAGTGATCTGCTACTTTGCAAACAAGTGTGCTTTTGTTTTGCTGGCAATACTCGGCAGTGTGCTAGATGGTGCTGTCGCTCAATGATATAAAAGACTAGCTGATCTAGCCTACCTTGCATAGGTCTATGGCAGGCAACTAGAACTGAAATGCAGCTCCAGAACTTGTAGTCTCCGTAACAAAATCAGATTTGTTATAGAAGCACTTACTCTGTTCTGAAGTGTTTTCATTGTAATGTTTTAAGTCACCTCTAGTTATTGTCATCATTTCTCTTCAGTCCCATGTGAAGTGGTATTATTAGGGTTTTGAATACACACTGACGTAAATGGACCACAATGAAGATGGACTCCCATCTTAAAATAAATTCACACTTCATTTAAATCATACAAAAAGTCATTCATTTATTAATATATTGTAAGAGTATTACCAAAAAAAAAAAACGAGAAAAAAACCCACAATCATTAAACGGTTGTGAAACATTAGTTTCCAATTGTCTGTGGAAGCTCACTTATTCTACCACCACACTATAAATTCATTTCCTGTGCAAGTTGATAAAAACCTGTGGTAGTGTTCCATAAAACACAAAAATATACATTTCTAATACAATTCAAGGCAGTTCCTAGACGCGTTTAACAGCGCTGGTGTACCGGAGATTCCTAAACTGCAGAGCCAGATTTAATTTGGATGAAAACATGTACTTCGTATTAACAGAACATTTGCACCAGGCCTTCATATTTTGCTGTTGATGTTTTCAGAGGTGAAACTCAAGTTTTCTAGACAAATCAACTTTCTTCCTGTGTTACATGAAATAGGACTCCACCTGCACCTTACACTTACTGTACACAGGAAACAAGGGATCAGATAAGGTCCTATTATGTGTAACACAGGAAGTAAACTGGTAATGAAAACCAATTACTTCTATCAAAGTAAAAATGAGAAAATAAGACTGGAAAAAGTATAAATTTAAATAAAAAAAGAACACAACACTACACTACTCGTATTATATTTCTGAAGTCTTGGAAACAGGAAGCAGCCCATTTACAGATGTATCCATAGTAAATAACTATTTAGTAAAATCAAAGCATAGTGGTTTCAGAAAATGCACCTTTGGTTACTTTGTACTGAACAATGTCCCCTCTTAAAGTAGTGCGAATGTAATGCTTGATTACACAAATCAGCAGTTTAAAAACTATCCCGTTTCCCTGCGCTAGGCAGCTCTTAATTCATACAGTAGGTAGTGGGCTTTGTCTTCGTTGCTCCTGTGCATGCTACAGGCTTCTCACCCTGAAAATAGACAAAGAAAAGTGGTGAGGGTGATTTTATACTATATATATATATATATATATATATATATATATATATATATATATATAGAAAGTAGGTTTAATACATCAACACACCATATAATTTAAACTTTCTAACCACCCTGTATATACACTATTCTATGTTACCATGGAAACAGACCCCATAACTGGATATCAGCTATGTTCATACGTATGTACATGGCGAATACCATTTTTATCAGACTACGTCATCACTGCCTGTGCCGCTTAATGTCAACAGCCCCCCATATTTATTTATAACAAACAACAAGCATGTGTAAAGCGCCCAATGTTGAACTTTGCATTCAGCGGGAGAAACAACATCATTTCACAAGCTACCTGAACATACACCTCTCGAATTTCATCTTGACAGTGCATTGCATTACAGCTCAAAATTAACATATTCTGATCCATAGATTTTTGGTTATCTATTTATTTACTCTCTCTCGAAGCAGAGGTAAACTAAATTGAACTAAGAATGAAGAAGAAGCGCTAAAGGAATGATCAGTGGCTGAGAAGACCAACAGATGAGTATATATAAGCAGTAGGGACTGAAATGCATAATACAAATACATATGAAGAAGTAAAAACTAATAATACTAATACTAATAATAATAATACTAATAATAATAAACAACAACGGCGTAATAAAAAGATGTGAGAATTAAAAAAATTATATAAAAATGGGTTTGTATTGAAATAATCAATCATAGAATTATTCCTCCATTATAAAAAAAATAATTAAGTCACTTAGCAGACGCTTTTATCCAAAGCGACTTAGAGACTTCGCGGTGAACTGTGCA
Source organism: Acipenser oxyrinchus oxyrinchus (assembly GCA_030684275.1). Lineage (NCBI taxonomy): Eukaryota > Metazoa > Chordata > Actinopteri > Acipenseriformes > Acipenseridae > Acipenser > Acipenser oxyrinchus. The sequence continues at coordinate 1,016,239 of CM060292.1, read as the reverse complement.
TCACAACTGCTGCCGCAGAGTCACTTACAATAGGACCTCGGTTTTACGGCTCATCTGAGGGTCTTTAAACTATAGTCACTAGAAATGAAGCAAGCATGCCACCTAGTGGCTGGTGGTTTAAAATTAGGGGTGTGTAGCATTGGGTTCACAACGATCCCGTGCACACCTCGAAACATGGGCGGTCACATGATACATATCACGAACATGAACAATTGTTATTATAAATAATAACAATAAAATAATCTATTAAATTGCATTTGTGTCTTTATAGTAATGTTAAGTACAAAAAATCTAAATGGGATATCGACTTCTGAAATATTTCAACTACTGTAGCTATAACACTATGAACGATTTCCATTGTATACAACAGTATAATCCACCAACGACATCAGCATGATTTTGTTTATATGCAAACGTTGCTAACTGCAGAAACAATTCTTAATCTAGATTGTAATCCTTATTAAACAGTAAACATGTTAATAAAACTACAACACAAATGTAAATTATTGTTTACTTTGAGGAGAAAGGATTCAAAATGCAAACATTTAACCAGAAAAAATCTTCCAATATTGTCAATCAGGAATCAAAAACATGAACTGGTCAACATGCTTGGTCTTTAGAGCAGCTCTCTGTGCGCGGAGCACTCTTTCTGATTTACAATCTGCATGTCTTGTCATCTTCTTAAGTGGGTGGAAAGAGTGTTTGTATTTCCAGTATAGTCCATTTCTTTGTGGCACATTAGACAAACCACATGTGATATCAACCTTGTTTCATTTAGATGATTCCACACTTAAGCTTCTTGTATAGGCTTATCTTTGTTTTTGTTTTGGCAGTGTGAACTTAATGAATTTCTCTGTATGTATACAAGTGTGCGGTGGCTACCACTAATCAAGCAGACAGTGTGTTTCTTTGCTGCGTCAGGCCTGTCAGTGCAAAAGAACGTACTCTCTGAACTTGAACAGCGGTAGCCACCGTACACAAGCATATTAGAAATCATTACATTTCATGACAAACAGATGAAACGCGATCGTAACGTAGTGAATCTGTTTCATAGAACATGTTGTGGTTTGTATGTTTTGAATGCTTTGTCATGGAGTGTTAGATCTACATGCTCAGTGAAATTAGAAGTATTTTTAATTCTTACAATGAGCACGCTTCAGTGACGCAAGCAAGATCTGCCCCTGCAAAAACAGGAAGGAAAACATCTTGCTCCCGCTGAGCTTTATTTTTCAATAAATTGTATAGCCTACATTTCTGTGTTTTTTTATTTTTTAAAGTTACCTTGCATTCATATGGTTTTGTTAGCCGGTTCTGTGAAGTTGGGAGGTCACACTTATTGCTTTGTGGACATATTACAGGCTAATGCATTACTTACCCTGGTGAAACATTAACAGAAATAATGGTCTACTTCAGCAGATCAGATAAAGAATGTCCATACCAAGTTTCATCACATATTTGAAAGCGTGCATGGAATCAGAGGGGCCTTGGCTTGCCTTGTGCTCAAGGACTCACCTTGTATGTACTGCAGACTAGATTGAAGAGAGAACTCATGGCTTTACCCTGCATTGCATCTGTGTGCTCCTGCAAGCAACCAACACATTGCGTTAGGATATAAAGGGATGAAACCACTTAAAGCAAACACTACCACTGCACCATTTCAACACTTTCGACTACTGGGACCACTCATCAGTCTATAATACTCTTTAGTAAGAAGACAGCTCTGCAGAGCTCAGCTGCTTATGAAGAGTGGTACTGAGAGCAATGTTAAGTGGCTTCTTTCAGTTACTTAACACGCCCTTTGTGTTTCTTTTATCAGATTGTAGAAAGAGGTTATTGCATGATTCAGCATGTGGTAGTACCGTTTACTACACTGATGAAGTAATATTGATGAACCAACAGAATAAACTCCAGGCTTTTTGACTTATCAATCTACAGCCATAAAGCATATGCTTTACACTATCCTCCAACAATATTGTACAAAAATGTATTACTCCAGTACCAAATAACTTTCATACTCATCATACAGACAGAATATCATCATTTGTATACTGTAAATATTTAACTGGAGACATAAGAATATAAAGTTTTAATATGGAAATGTAACAGGGCGAGGGCTGGGGTTGAACACAAGACAGTGTTTTAACCACTATGCCAAGGAGCCAGGCTCGTCTGCATTCGTGGTTGTAGAGCTTCTAGCACACAACACTGCCCATTACAGAAACAAGTTTTTTGTGTAAGCCAACCCCTGATGCAATAATCAATACTGTAGGAATTGATGAAGTGAAGAACGCAAGCGGGCTGGTCTTTAACCTGAAGGCAGGCCGACACACATTTTGTTGGCCGGTTATGTAAACAGCGTTGGCCAACCAAATCTGCTCAGGGTTTTCCTGATTATTTAGGCTGCCTTGTTAATGCTCTTACCCCATTGAGAGTCACCCAGGGCACATACTGGTGGGCTGGTTTCAGAGCGCCAGTCAGCTGTGCGTTGGCGTGCATCAGTTTGTTTCCCTTGTCTCCTTTAACGCATGTCATAATGGATTCCCACTGCACGGTGGGTTCGTACAGTTTCAGGCACTGAGAAAATTAAAACCAAATATATACAGTATATTTAAGAAAACCAGAAACAAAAAGGTTAATTTAAAAAGGACTCAAAGTGGTTGTTTTGTTTCCTTTAACAAAAAAATGGTGCATCTGGCCGTTGAGTCTTTCTATTGGATACATGACTTCAAACGATAAATTAACAGACAACAGACCAATTGATCTGCATTGCTAGCTTGAACGCTTCATATGCATCTACTTATAAAATGCACATTTGTTATTAAAAGATGTAGACCATAATAGATACAATATTGTATTTACTTCAGTGTAGGACAGGGGTTTTCATTGGATGTTCTTTCAAAATTTAAACAAAAATTCAAATACTCTTTCATTTTGAATTAGCTGGAAACAATTATTATTTGTACCATATTAGAGTAATAAAATAACTGGTGCACCATTAAATAACCCTTTAAAGAAAGGAGAGAGAAACACTCTTCTGTACAGTACAATGTGTGCGTTATTTCAGACGGCAGTTATGCACGGATTTCCGTCTGTTACATGCCAAGCAGTGTTTGTTTAAATAGTCCACTATCTGTCCCTGCACCAATAAAAAAGTAAAGAAACTATTAAAGTTTAATTAGAAAGGTTTCTCAGATGCCTTGGAAGAGATTGAAAATCATTAGAGGCTATTTGATATGTAAAGCATATTTGTCTTTAAAATAAAGTTATCTGAAATCACGCAGTTAATAATTTGCATCTGGGAAAATAAGACAAATAAATTCATGTGAGGAGGGCCATGTGGGGAAAACCTGATCTGCAGAAATAGTCTACTGCGAGTTAGATGACACTTACAGCTTCTCCTGACTTGATGACATCTTGAGAGGATTCCATGCAGAAGAGGACTGGGAAGTATTTATCAGCATCACCCAGACTGTCCATTATGCATGTCTGAGAGGGAGAAAGGCTGTTCAGTGACTATTCACAAGACAGGCGAGAACAAAGAGTAGCAAAGGAGAGAAGACATGGAGTTAGTCTGAAACAGTCAGACTTGCTGAAGCTTTGACTTCAGGGATACTGTGGAGCGGTGTGGACTGGAAAGCCTTGGCTAACAGTGGTGATGTGTGTTACTGACCTCAATCATGTTCCCAAGACACTCCTCTTCACCGTGCTGGCATGTAAACTGCCACTGCTTACCATCAAACTTCTCCTGGAAAGAGATGACAGAGTGGCATTGTGAAACATGAAACGCAAGGGAGAAATACATTAGAGATATACCTGATGAGAACATCTGGTTAGTACAGTAACCTTACAAGTCACTCAATTGCTTTCATACAGTTCCCTTAATATTTTATGGTCTGCAATCATTTTGAGGGGTTCCGGTTCTGTTGCTCCAGTATGGAGTTACAGTTTTCTCTAAACCTTCCTTTGCCTGGCTTTGAGCTTGTCTGAAGAATCCTACGAGCCTTCCACATTCTCTTCAAATCATGCGACAACCTTTCAAATAGGACTAGGATTATTACAGACAGAACTAGGATTAACCCTTTGCGGTCCATTGTCGGACTGGGTCCGACATTGCAATTATTCCCATCAGGTCCTTTGTCGGACCCTGTCCGACATCATCCAAAAAACGCAAAAAACGCAAAAAACGCAAAAAAGTCGGTTTTTCAACGGAAAAAGCCGAGAAAACCATTCAATGGCCGAGTGGGAACGAAAGGAGCCGAGACAAGCCGATAAAAAAAAAAAAAAAAGGCGTATCTCATGAATAGTCATACTAGCCCCTGGCATCAGATGGGGCGGTCATATGGAAACAAGCTGGGTGTTACAGTATCAGCGCACAGAGACTATCACGGACATTTGCAGAGCTTTTTTGAGATGTTATAGCAATAAAATAATGACTTGGATTGCATTATTGAGGAGTTTGGTGATAAAACGAGTCATCAGGAGATGATTGATCGGTATGTACGACTATTATTATTATTATTATTATTTATTTGGTAGCATATGTGAAAGCAATAGCAAACGAAAGGGTGGGGCGGGGCTGGAGAGCCCTAGTGAGTGCTTTGTTGATATGCAGGGCCATTTAAACCCGTTTGACTGTGGAAAAAAATACTTTTAAACAGCGCGTCTAAAATTAACTGCGCGTGTGAAAATAAATTAGACCTGGCGAGCCTGACGCCGAATTAATAAATGGACCGCAAAGGATTAAGAGACCCACATGCACGGTTAGCTGTTTGAATTCCATAACCTTGGCCTAACTCGAACGGATCCCAATGAGATTGAAATGGCTAAGCATCTCGTCCCATTCAAACTGAACAGAGTCAAGGGCTGGACGTGAGCCACTGATCTCCATCATAATGACAATACTCTACCTGTGCATTCCCATAGGGCACCAGTGTAACATTCATGATGTCCATCAGCAAAATCCATGTGGGAAACAGCTGCATGACAAGGAAGCCTCTGCAGCCAGGACACAGACTCTCATAGTACAGGCTGACCTGCACTGGAGCTTCACTCTGGCTCCTGTTGAACTCAACACATTGCTTCTCAACCTGATGAGATAAATACAGACCCATTAAACAAGCCGGACCAGTGTGGGGTGTGATTTCACCCCCAAAACAGCAACAAATAATGTTATTAACCTTGTTCTGCACTGTGCTCTTCTGCCCTGCTGTCATAGAAAATGCATCACACAACCCTCAATCGGAAGAACATATACAATTGCTAATGGCCATGTGCTTTTATAGTTGAAGATATTTTGACAATCGGTTCCATGTTTCTTGAAGCTTGGTTATTTTAAGAGCATTGAGACGAGTCAGTGACTTTATATGTACAAGATGATTAATGGTTGTGTCAATAAAGGTTTTGTAAAGCAACAGGGGACTGTCCCTATATCCACCATACAAATGAATCTGTCAGTCAGAAGTTCTGTTTTGCATCTTAAAAAATCCCCTCTAAAAATCTAAAATGTACAGCAGCAAAACTCACTTCCGTTTCTAAAAGTGAACCAGCAGATGTCAGGCATTCAGTTATTCTGTCCTGTGCAGGATGCAACACCAGTAAAACTCTTACACACACAATATGCCTGCAGAGAGATGTAATAATCCCCTTTTATTCTATTGTGGGAGTTTATCCTCTGTGTTTGTCTGTATTGGATTTCCCCATGCTCTCTGTGATGCTCACAATGTGGTCGGGTTAGAGTTCACGGGATTTTCAATAATCTTTACATTTCTCTCTGGTTTTTGGGTTAGTTGATGGCTTTTTAAAATATAACCATATCACTAAATGGGGGTAATGAATTCCACTCCTTTTACAATGCTGTTTGATTACATGGCCTTTCCCCCACATCTCATAATTGACAAATCTGCTGTCTACAGGAAGGGAGCTGAACAGAACAGTGGGGCAGACCTATTTTTTTAGCTTTAAGTGTTCAGTGCCATGGCTACCTCTAATCAAGTTGAGAGTGTATACCTGGTTTACTCTTTGCTGTGTTTGGTCTGTCATATAAAAATTGGAAGTACGTATACTCTTAACTGGATTATAAAATCATTCAATCCAATTAAAAATGTTAATAAAAAAGCCGAAAACCAGACACAGTATTAACACACTTCATCTGTTTAACAGCGATCAGGATAATAAGCTGCAACAGATTATATGAAACTACCGTGTTTTTAGGGCGATTCTAAAGTGTTTCAATATAAAGTCATTTTTCGTTAAAACATATTTCTACAAGGTCCCAGACAAATTTAGCAGTCACTTCTTGTAAATCGCTTCTTATAATATGAATTCACTTAACACTGATTTCCTGTTAGTGCTAATTATTTCAGAGAGAACATTTTTAATAAAACTAAAACTAGTTTGAACACCTGAGTTTAAAGATATTTGGAATCTGCTGATCCTACGATGCACTTCCAGTCATTTCCATGAAGCACTGCAAAAACGGGCATTATCCTTGCAGACAAAAGTGGAGGTTTTGAAAGCTGTGGATAATGCACCACCACACAAAAAAATTTAAGATGTTGCTGCAGATTTCAGCATTCCCGCAAACACCTGTCAGCTAATTTCTGACAATATGATTTTTTTTCTGGTCCCTTGAAATTCGTATTAACGAGGATTGACTCTAGATGTAAAGCATTGGGGGTCAGATGGATATGGACCAACATGGACAGAGGACTTCAACACCTGGAAGACTTTTCAAAATGTAGAAAATGTATTACAACACTACAATGACACGGGGGAGTGAAAATGATTCTGAATCAATGGGGGTGACGTGTGTTACACCTACTGTATAAATACTGTACATTGAAAATCATACGCTTTGCTCTGGTTGGTAATGAATGATATAATAAAAACTTTGTTGACCAGGAAGAGGGCGCCGTTCAGAAGCACTAACTTTGGGAATTGCCCTCGCTCAATTGTTTACATTCGAATTCTGGAACATCCTAACTGGGTAAGTAAACACTAGTCAAATTACTGTATATTAATAATATTATTAGTCAAAGCATTACTGACACATATTCTTTCATCGCCATGTTATTTGAGCCAATTAAAAGTATTGCAACTAAATACTGAACACTGTCCACAAAAGGAACAGGTAAGTTCCCACTTTATTAAATCGCGGAAACCATCAATCAGTTATTAGGCGACACATTTTGTAAACTCTTAAATTCCACAAAGTCTGACGCCTCCTATGAAAAACGAACAGTGAATACTATGAGACTGTTAATCTCTCTAAACACATTCTACGAATTTAACTTTGAAAACAATTTAAAAAGTGCAGATTCGATTTACTTTGTTTCTTATTATGGACGAAAAATACAGTCAATTGCAGTGCTATATATGTATTTATGCAATTTACGAATAAAGATAACTGGCAAAATGACAGAAACGAAGCTAACGCTTGTTCTGTTGAATTACAATACCTGGCAGGAGACGGCTATCTCGTACGAGCTGCACCATTGGGACGGAGGGTACCTGCAGGCTGGCTTACAGACGCTCTCCTTCGCCGCCCAAACAACCAGAACCGACACAAACAAAACACACTTCATTACAAAACCTCTAACCTCCGACCCAACAGGCCTGCTGCAGTCCGCCCAGCGCTGCACCGATACTTATTCGTTCGGTACTAAACTCCTCCCTCACATCTGCTTCCTGTCTTCACCCTTACTTGTGACTCGTACCGCATGACTCAACAACAGCACATGTTAAATGTGAGAACAGTAATAATACAACTGTTATAAAATAAAACACAACTTTAACCCAGGTGAGGTTGTTTTTGTACACAAATCCAGGCCTCTGTGTCTCGAAACTAGGTATTGGTCTGGTAAAAAAAATAAACAAACATCAGCCTGCCCTATCTTTCAGAAATACAGATACAGATACAGATACAAATACAATACAATTTTGGATAGATAAGCTTACCTCTGTAAATTTTCATGGTACTTTTGTAGTTTCTCAATTCATACAATGCATGTTTGGATAACCCAGTAGGTATATCATATACAGTACCAGTCTATAGGAAAGTCCTATGAAATGAAGTCTCCTCTGCATTTGAGCACTAACATGACTAATCTTAACCTCCGGCATGGACGATCCCAGCTATCTTAACGTATGTATTCTTCTTTAGATTCGCTGTTTTCTTTCAGTCATCACATCCTAGGGACTTTTTCAAGCTTAGAAGCTTCAGTGTGGCTCTAGAGCTCTCCTGTCTTTCCCTGTAAGTAAAGGTGGTACACCAGAGTGTAACCATTAACCTGCCCCCCCTGCAACCTGTGAACGATGCCCCCAGTAAGAAGATACATTAGCAAAATGAACACGCACCTTCTTTATCTGAACCCTTTCCCTCGACTGTCATTTCTTTTATAGTGGTTTTAGGTTATTGAGTGTTGCAGACTAGGACAGTAAATGAGCACATGCTATTACAGGGAAATGAAACATTTGCTGCTTATTAAACTATAATTAAGTCTTTTGTGAGCTACTAAAAAATAAATGTTGAAAAGCCTAATTAGAAAGTATAGCCTTGGCCTGAAACTTAACACAAGCTGCAATTCTGCACCTAGGGACATATTTTCAAATTATCTGCTCCATTCTTCAATGAACCGCTAAGAAAAAGCAAAACACATTGAGAGTGCTGATGAAAATATAACTTTGTTGTTTGGTTCTAGTTTTTGTAAAATTAACAAGTCTTTTACCTCTTCCAAAAAATAGGAGTTAATTAAAGTTGGTTACTAAAGGGGGCGAGGTTGCTAAATCTAACAAGTAGCAATTGATGTTAAACTCTTGGAGATCACTCAACTCAAGATCAGTTCAGCACAGACTAGCCCTGATTATTCAAAGGAAGACAATGCAATCCCCATTCAGATCAAAGGTAATCAACAGCATCGTACAAAAAAGACTTGTTCCTTGAAAGATTCTTGCGATTTCCTCAAAAGTATCTGGTTACAAAAGGTTGAATTGGCAGACAGTACTCAGTGCCAACAACATCGCTGTTGGTCCTCTTCACAGACCTTGACACTGTAATAAGAGAACGAGATCCTAGTCATAAAATCGCATACAGTACCACACTGTAATAAGAGAGAACGAGATCCTAGCCATAAAACCGCATACTGAACTTGCTCATTTCAGGGACCCAATCTGCCAGGTTTTACTTTCTAGTGCGTAGTTTCATTGTGCTCATCAGTGTGCTGGGCCTGGAGGTGGGAGGTGTTTCTGTTGAAATCTCCCCTCTCCAGCGTGGCGTGCATTAAGAAGCAGCAATGCTATCGGGTGACTTACAGCAAACAAGCTTGGATAACACCTTGACAAGATTAAGAGAACAAGAGTTTCTCAGTATAAAAATTCACAAATCTAATCTGCAGTGCATTTCTGTTTGCTATGCAGGTCTCAAATGTGCAGTTTTGAAATAAACACATGTTATAGAGTGTATTTTTGTATACACTAAATTAAATGCATATATTTTCTTTCAGCTAGTGTTGCACTTCCTTGGTGACCTGGAGGTCTGGCATTTACCAACCAGCTGCTGTTTCTATTACCTGACCAGCAACACGATCCAGCAAACTGCTGAGGTGAAATGGACTAGGAAGTGCAAGGGTAACAGAGTTCTAGAGACAAAGGCACAGAAACGGAGAACTTTCTTTCACCTAAAATGATATCAGGCGCCTGTTTGAAAATGAAACTACATGTTCATTATAACATGGGTTTCTTTCAGAGCTGCACTTTGGTTACCTATGTAGGGATTAGAAATGCAAAATAGTTAAGATTTATGGAATTATTTTGTTAGCTACAGTTACTTAAGAAAAGGTCGTAGTTTTAGTGCTTTAAGGGTATTTATTATTCTCTATTGTCATTTCTACTTTAAAACATTATTTCCCATGCTTACTAATTATCCCAGCAAAAATGGGCTCAGCGTAGCACCAATAGACTTCAGTGCACAGCGCAACGTGAATATGCTTCCCTGACTCACTGCAGAATATCCACCTTTGTGGGGCCTGTATCAAATGGGCTATCTGAAGGAACTCCTAAATAGTTATGCATTAATTGCTAAGTAGGTTAGGTTAGTAATTAAAGCATTATATACACAGCTGAGTTAATTTATCACCACTACTGGGTTTACTATTTAGGAAAAAAACATGTCACAGCAGATTTGAAACGGTTTGACAGCTCATGGGTGCAGAGGTTTCTCAGTATCACATGTTTGAGTTGGAGTTTGTATGCCCAGGTTTACTGCACCACACAAAATAATTCCATTCATCTTATCACTTCCAATCACTACACAGGTGTCAGATGTGCAGTTTTGAAAGAAACACATGGTTATAGCAAACATGTAAAAACCTAAATCTGGTACTACTTTAGTTTAAGAAAATTCTCCATTTCTATGCCTTATTCTCATTAAATCTGTTACACTTGCACTTTCTAGGTCATTTCATCTCAGCTGTGTCTTCTGGGGAAAAGAATGTTACTGGCTGAAAGCATGCCAGTCAATAGGTGACCAAGAAAGTGCAACACTAATTGAAAACATGGCTTGCAAACAAGGATTTCTTTAATTTAGTGTAGTACCAGAAATAATGTTTACTATAAAATGTGTTTCTTTAAAAACTGCACAATTGAGACATTTATAATAAATGGAAAATGTTGCTTTCCAAACCGAAGAGGGATGGAATGATGACAGGTAAGATTTACAGAATGGTTTAGTTAGCTACAAGCACTTTAAGTACATTTGAATGACAGCATTTTGCAAATCATTAATAAGTTAAGTGTCCTTGGGTTTATATGAGTGTATTATCCCATGTCAGGAGATGGCACATGATACATTTATCAGTATCATATTACTGACTGCTAAAACAGAATTGTAAAAAAAAAAAAAAAAAAATCTTAAAAGTTATCATTAGCAGTGCTTCAGCATTTTCTTACCTCTTATTATGCCCTTGTTGAAATGCAGTTAGTGTGTCAAATGTGTCAAATATGTATTAAAAACATTTCAGCGGGCTGTATCACATCAATATCAGGGTCTACTGTATATTATAAAGACATTTCAGAGGGCTGGATCGCATCAATATCAGGGTCTACTGTATATTATAAAGACATTTCAGATGGCTGTATCACATCAATATCAGGGTCTACTGTATATTATAAAGACATTTCAGATGGCTGTATCACATCAATATCAGGGTCTACTGTATATTATAAAGACATTTCAGATGGCTGTATCACATCAATATCAGGGTCTACTGTATATTATAAAGACATTTCAGATGGCTGTATCACATCAATATCAGGGTCTACTGTATATTATAAAGACATTTCAGATGGCTGTATCACATCAATATCAGGGTCTACTGTATATTATAAAGACATTTCAGATGGCTGTATCACATCAATATCAGGGTCTACTGTATATTATAAAGACATTTCAGAGGGCTGTATCACATCAATATCAGGGTCTACTGTATATTATAAAGACATTTCAGATGGCTGTATCACATCAATATCAGGGTCTACTGTATATTATAAAGACATTTCAGAGGGCTGTATCACACCAGTATCAGGGTCTACTGTGTTTTAAAAATAGAATTTATGGGTCAGATCTATTGTGACACAATCGTTTTGGGTGCAGCCACAAGTGCATTATTAGCCCCAAATCAAAGAGGCATATTATTCTGTGATAATACCGGTAATATATTCTGACCATTGTGTTATTGTATATATTCTATGTTTCTTAAAGCATACAATAGTGAATAAAACAGAAAACATTTCTATATTTATTGTTCCTTGTATCACATCAATATCAGGGTCTACTGTATATTATAAAGACATTTCAGATGGCTGTATCACATCAATATCAGGGTCTACTGTATATTATAAAGACATTTCAGATGCCTGTATCACATCAATATCAGGGTCTACTGTATATTATAAAGACATTTCAGAGGGCTGTATCACATCAGTATCAGGGTCTACTGTGTTTTAAAAATAGAATTTATGGGTCAGATCTATTGTGACACAATCGTTTTGGGTGCAGACACAAGTGCATTATTAGCCCCAAATCAAAGAGGCATATTATTCTGTGATAATACCGGTAATATATTCTGACCATTGTGTTATTGTATATATTCTATGTTTCTTAAAGCATACAATAGTGAATAAAACAGAAAACATTTCTATATTTATTGTTCCTCAGTTTGTGTCAAATATGTATTAAAAACATTTCAGAGGGCTGTATCACATCAATATCAGGGTCTACTGTATATTATAAAGACATTTCAGATGGCTGTATCACATCAATATCAGGGTCTACTGTATATTATAAAGACATTTCAGATGGCTGTATCACATCAATATCAGGGTCTACTGTATATTATAAAGACATTTCAGATGGCTGTATCACATCAATATCAGGGTCTATTGTATATTATAAAGACATTTCAGATGGCTGTATCACATCAATATCAGGGTCTACTGTATATTATAAAGACATTTCAGTTGGCTGTATACATCAATACTATTAGGGTTATACTTGGTTAGCATTATAAAGATATTTCATATATTTGTATATGCATATTATTGTGTTTATTGTATATTATAAATGCATATCAATGTGAATGTATCAGAAAACATTTCTATATTTATTGTTCCTCAGTTTGTGTCAAATATGTATTAAAAACATTTCAGAGGGCTGTATCACATCAATATCAGGGTCTACTGTATATTATAAAGACATTTCAGATGGCTGTATCACATCAATATCAGGGTCTACTGTATATTATAAAGACATTTCAGATGGCTGTATCACATCAATATCAGGGTCTACTGTATATTATAAAGACATTTCAGATGGCTGTATCACATCAATATCAGGGTCTATTGTATATTATAAAGACATTTCAGATGGCTGTATCACATCAATATCAGGGTCTACTGTATATTATAAAGACATTTCAGTTGGCTGTATCACATCAATATCAGGGTCTACTGAATATTATAAAGACATTTCAGAGGGCTGTATCACACCAGTATCAGGGTCTACTGTATATTATAAAGACATTTCAGATGGCTGTATCACATCAATATCAGGGTCTACTGTATATTATAAAGACATTTCAGAGGGCTGTATCACATCAGTATCAGGGTCTACTGTGTTTTAAAAATAGAATTTATGGGTCAGATCTATTGTGACACAATCGTTTTGGGTGCAGCCACAAGTGCATTATTAGCCCCAAATCAAAGAGGCATATTATTCTGTGATAATACCGTAATATATTCTGACCATTGTGTTATTGTATATATTCTATGTTTCTAAAGCATACAATAGTGAATAAAACAGAAAACATTTCTATATTTATTGTTCCTCAGTTTTTCATCTGTTGTCAATCTTTTAGATAAAAAAGTAGAGGAGGGAAAGAAAGAAGGGGAACATTTGTGCTTTTATTTTATAATCTGCACCACGCAGAAGAAATGCATTGACTTACACGACACAAAGGACAGCAAAACGAGTGAAAGTGTAGCATTAAGTCATCAACACAAACACACAAAGTATTTTTTTATTTCTGTATTTACTTATTTTGTTGAGAGGGGTGTGGGCATTAATATAATGGTATGGTTGTTGTCCCAATTTATAAAGTAATAATCCCCCCCCTTTTTTTTTCTTTAATCAATTAATGGAAGTATATTTATGGATTAATACACGTACATGTATATTGTAGGTGGGTCTGCGTGCAGGGAAGGGAAATATCATAACCAACCTTATACCATACTTAATTACTATTATGTTTATATTTGGTTTTATTATAAATATAATACTATTATATTTGTGCATATGCATATATGTGTGTTTGTATGTATATTATGTGTGTGTGTGTACATGTGTGTGTAATATATATATATAATATATATATATATATATATATATATATATATATATAGGCAGATAGGTAAGTTCCTGCTTCAAGTAATTTTAAACTAACTACATTTGGTAACATTGTAAGGTGGTGTTTGAATTAGCTGAGTTAGTGTGTGATTAGTACCAGGTGAGTGGTTAAATTGATTAGAAGTTGATTTGCTATTTGATTGGTTTCCACACAGTTTAGTTGGTTCTTTTGCCACGCAGTCGTAACATTTAATCAAGCAGCCTATTTCAGCGCCAGCAAGAAGCGCCAGCAAACCGAAGAGCCTCAACAAAAGAGCCGGGAGTCTAGCTGTGGGAGTCCAGCAAGGGAGGCCTGCGCCGAGACGCTGTTGGAATAGATCCGAACCTAACAGTGCTCTGGAAGAAGCCATCTACTAGTCAGGTCTGTACCCTCCACCCCACTGCTCCTACTGTGCCTTTTGTCTTGCCTGTCCTGCTATGACTGTCTCTCACATCCCTGTTCTGTCCTCTCGTCCCCGCCCTCTGCCCTCTCTCCGCTGCTGCTCCTCCAACCCCTCTAACCTCATCCCTCTGCCTCTCCCCCTCCTGCACACTCTCTGGTGCACTCTGGAACTGTCACTCTTCTGCTAACAAAGCTGATTTCATCTCTGCCTTTGCCTCCCACCTCTCTCTCGATTTCCTTGCTCTCACTGAAACCTGGCTGTCCCCTGATAACACTGTAACTCCTGCTGCCCTGTCCTCTCTCTATGTCCTGTCCCATACCCAGCGTCTCACTGGACGGGGAGGTGGGACTGGTCTTCTCTCTCTCCCTCCTTACTCTTTTCTGTCCCCTCCGATCTCTCCTCACTCTCTGTCAATACCTTTGAATTTCACGCAGTCCAACTAACCTCTCCCTGTCAACTCCTGCTCATTGTACTGTACCGCCCCCTGGGCCTCTCGCTCACTTTCTGGATGAACTTGACTATCTACTCTCCTCCCTCCCTCTCTGTCTACCCCAACTGTCCTGCTAGGTGACTTCAACATCCATCTCTCCAACCCCAGCCACTCTGCTGGATTCCTCCCTCTCCTTCACTCCTTCGACTTCTGTCTCTCTCCATCCCCTCCTACCCACAAAGCTGGCCGTCAACTGGACCTCATCTTCTCCAGGGCCTGCTGCCCCTCCACCCTCTCTGTCACCCCCTGGACCTCTCCGATCACTATTTCATCTCTTTTCTCTGTCTCTCCCCTCTCCCTGCTCCTCCTACTCCCACTGTCACCTCTCGCCGTAACCTCCGCTCTCTCTCCCCTCTGTCCTTGCCTCCACTGCTCTCTCTCACCTCCCTCCTATCGACTCCTTTTCACAACTCTCCGTAGACTCTGCTACCTCCACCCTCTTCTCCTCCCTCACCTCCTCTCTCGACTCCCTCTGTCCCCTCACCTCCCGACCTGCTCGCCCCTCCCTCCCCATCCCTGGCTCTCTTCTGCACTCCGCTCGGCAAGAATCACACTGCGATCTGCTGAAAAGAAATGGAAGAGAACCAAACTCCCTGCTGCCCTAGACCTTTACCGCACTCTCCTCTCCTCCTTCTCCTCTACTCTCTCCTCTGCTAAATGTACTTATTTCCAATCTGTAATCCAAGCCTCCACTAACAACCCACGTAAACTATTCTCTACCTTCTCCTCCCTCCTAAACCCTCCCCCTCCTCCTCCCTCCTCTATCTCCCTGATGACTTTGCCTCCTTCTTCTCTTCTAAAATCTCAGATATCCGCAAACTCTTTAACACCTCTCCCTCCCCGCACCTCCTCCTGCTCCAACCCCTACACCCACTGCATCCCCTACTAACTCACCCTCCTTCTCCACCTTCTCGCCCCTCTCAGACTCTGACCTCTCCTCCCTGCTCCAGGGTCACAAACCCACCACGTGTGCCCTGGACCCCTCCCCACTCACCTCTTTCAAGCTGCTGCTCCTGCTCTACTTCCCTTCATCTCCTCCCTTCTCAACACCTCTCTACTTTCTGGTCTCTTTCCCTCTGCCTTCAAAAAGCCTCTATCACTCCCATCCTCAAAAACCTACCCTCGACCCCACCTCCCTCCAGAGCTACCGTCCTGTCTCCCTCCTACCCTTCCTCTCCAAAACCCTTGAGCGGACTGTACACCGCCAGCTCTCTGCTTTCCTGTCCAACCACTCTCTGCTCGACCCTCTCCAATCTGGCTTCCGCTCTGCTCACTCCACTGAAACCGCCCTCCTGTCTGTCACCAACTCACTTAAGTCTGCCCGAGCTGCCTCTCTCTCCTCTGTCCTAATTCTCCTCGACCTCTCTGCTGCCTTTGACACTGTTGATCACTCTATTCTACTGTCCTCTCTCGCTGACCTGGGAGTCTCTGGCACTGCTCTGGCCTGGTTCTCCTCCTACCTCTCCAACCGCACTTACCAGGTAACCTGGCGTGGAGCAACCTCCACACCTCACCCTCTCTTAACAGGAGTCCCCAAGGGTCAGTCTTGGGTCCTCTCCTGTTCTCTCTCTACACCCGCTCCCTGGGCCCCTCATCGCATCCTATGGTTTCTCATACCATTTCTATGCTGATGATGCTCAGATTTTCCTCTCCTTCCCTCCTCTGACTCCACCATCTCCTCCCGTATCTCTACCTGTCTGTCTGCTATTTCCTCCTGGATGCACTCGCATCACCTCAAACTTAACCTCTCTAAATCTGACCTCCTTTTCTTTCCCTCCTCCTCCCCTCCTCTGATCTCTCTATCTCTGTTCCTCTGGAATCTACCACACTCTCTCCCTCTTCCTCCGCTAAGAACCTCGGAGTCACCCTGGACCCCTGCCTCTCTTATTCCCAGCACATCTCCACTCTGGCACGCACTTGCCGATTCTTCCTGAGCAACATCCGAAGAATCCGACCCTTCCTCACCAACTACGCCACCCAGCTCCTGGTCCAGGCCTTGGTACTCTCCCGCCTAGACTACTGCAACTCCCTCCTGGCTGGCCTCCCTGCGGCCGCCACCCGTCCGCTCCAGCTCATCCAGAACTCTGCTGCCCGCCTGGTGTTCTCTCTGCCTCGCTTCTCCCACGCAACTCCACTACTCCGCTCACTCCACTGGCTACCGATCACCGCCCGCATCCAGTTCAAGACTCTTGTACTAGCCTACAGATGCCTTGACCAGACTGCACCCAGCTACCTCCAGACCCTCATCTCTCCCTACACCCCCACTCGACCTCTCCGCTCCGCCTGCACTAGAAGACTGGCTCTACCTCCTCTACGCTCCCCTGCCTCCAGAGCCCGCTCCTTCTCCACCCTCGCTCCGCAGTGGTGGAATGACCTACCTACAGATGTCAGGACCGCCCAGTCCCTGACCACATTCAGCGCCTCCTTAAGACTCACCTCTTCAGACAGCACCTGTAGAACTCCTCTGTTTCCCCTGGGACACTTTCACCCTTCCTTAAATTTGCTTTACTTACTCTTACCTGCCCCTATTTTACTGCATTTAATCCTGTACTTCAGAGTACTGTAATCTGCCATATGTTTAAACTGTAGTATTTGGTATTTAATCATATCTTGATGTAACTGTCACTTATCTGCTGTATTGAATTGTATTTTGTCACACTTGTACTTGCTTGAACTTGTCATTGTATTTATCTTGCTCTTATTGTATTACCTGTACTGTAACACTTGAAATGTATTTGCTTACAATTGTAAGTCAGCCCTGGAATATATATATATATATATATATATATATATATATATATATATATATATATATATATATATATATATATATATATATATATATATATATATATATATATATATATATATATATTGTGACACACAGGGGTAAGTCTGCCACTTGCAGGACCGTTTCCACTGTCTTCTTTGGTGTAAGATAGAATCACAGGACCACAGAAATGAAATAAAACCGTATGGTGCCTGTATATTTATTTGTACAAAACAAAACTAAACAATATCTATCTCCGTTTGGAGATCTGACTTCACTCCCCCCCTTTATCTATCTTATCCACTGGGTAGCTAAGCTACTTACCAGTTTTAAACCTGTTCCACCGTATTTCTTTTTGTCTTTTCCTTAACTTCTCCTTTCTCCATAAAGTCTAACCGCAACCACCATAAGCCTCCCCCAGCTCGACCCTGAACAAAGGAGATAATTTCCTTTTATTGTCAACCAGTCCAGCCACTTACAAAACTAACACCTCTTAAACACCTGCAGCTGTGCTGGTTTACATTTCAATTAAACCCTATGTACTCCTGGCCCTTGTAGTTTCTTTGGTGGCTGCCATTTTTGTAGGCCCTATTAACTACAACTCCTGCATTGTCTCTTGGGAGATGTAGTCTTTCCCTGCTCAATCCGGCACTTTCCAGTGCCCCGGTCCTGTATACCATAATATGCTAGGACCCACATATTTACCATTCGTGACCAGCCCACGTCTATGGTCACAATATATATATACACACACATACACTGTATATATATATATATAGAGAGTTTATTTAGTTTTCATACTTAAGGATGAAAATGGTGGTGCTATCTATTAGGAACATAAGAAAGTTTACAAACGAGAGGAGGCCATTCAGCCCATCTTGCTTGTTTGGTTGTTAGTAGCTTATTGATCCCAGAATCTCATCAAGCAGCTTCTTGAAGGATCCCAGGATGTCAGCTTCAACAACATTACTGGGGAGTTGGTTCCAGACCCTCACAATTCTCTGTGTAAAAAAAATGCCTCCTATTTTCTGTGCTGAATGCCCCTTTATCTAATCTCCATTTGTGACCCCTGGTCCTTGTTTCTTTTTTCAGGTCGAAAAAGTCCACTGGGTCGATGCTGTCAATACCTTTTAGGATTTTGAATGCTTGAATCACATCACCGCGTAGTCTTTTTTGTTCAAGACTGAACAGATTCTATTCTTTGAGCATCAATGTACTTGAATAAAAAAGAATAATAATACAAAAAAGTAGAATAAAGTGTTTTTTTTATTCCTATAGTTTTTTTATTCAGAAACTGCTGAAATAATGTATATTTTCAAAGTTAATAAGAAAAAAGAGGGAGCTCTGCTTTGTGCTCGGACAACACCCGTGCATCATGTGCAATATTGCTCACCAAACCATACTGAGTGAACCTATCATACGGGATGTTAGTAACAGTAAAACAAAAGGGTGGATTATATTAAAACTCACAGATAAACCTGTATAGTGGACATTTTGCGTTCCGTTTTTTAATTCTGTTTCTCCCCACTGAACACGACTTTGTGGGGTTTGTATCAGCAAGGGTTTTTGTCCTTTTACTTGCTCTTCTAAAAAGTCCCCTTAAATTGTTGTGTTACAGGTTGTCTTGTTGAAAGCCCTAGTCTTTATTTTGAATGTATTGTTTCTTCACCTTGTACTTTGCTTGTTGTTTCGAGAATTATGGAAGGCATAGTAGAGAGAAAGAGGAAGGAGAAGAAAACAAGTAGCATGAAGACAAAAATATCTAGTTCTGAGAAAGTTATGCGGAACATATGCACCACAGTCAGGGGCTGACAGTTCCAGTTTTGAATCAGTTTGCAGATGTGAGTGTGTCACTGTTGAAGTATTTCAGATTACTGAAATCGTGCATGGTTTAAAAGTAAAAAAACATAATCCAAGCCACTGGTTCAATCTCAATTTGCAAGCAAGTGCCTCAAAAGAACAAATGTCAAACTTTTCCATTTTACAGTATTTGTGGTAGTATGGATGGGCAGTTTTTTGGTAATTAGTGCAGTTTTTTTTATTGCAAAGATATTTAAAAAATGAAACCTTTTTACTATGGTTGGTATTTCCTCAATTTCCCCAGAGCACCATGTAAAGAACATAAGAAAGTTTACAAATGAGAGCAGGCCCTTTACCTAATCTCCATTTGTGACCCCTGGTCCTTGTTTCTTTTTTCAGGTCGAAAAAGTCCACTGGGTCGACATTGTCTGTACCTTTTAGGATTTTGAATGCTTGAATCAGATCACCACGTAGTCTTCTTTGTTCAAGACTGAATAGATTCAATTCTTTTAGCCTGTCTGCATACAACATGCCTTTTAAACCCGGGATAATTCTGGTCGCTCTTCTTTGCACTCTTTCGAATTATAATTGTGCACGATGTTGTTTCTGTTGTACAAAATCTGACAAAACATGTAGGCACTTTGAGAATTTAGGTTGAAGACTCCTTTTATAAAATTACAAGCATAATCTTACTGTGACCATAAAAATGCATGCTACACTATCAATACTGACCAGGGAACCCATTTCCTATTTTGCTTACATAGATTGTAAAAGAGCAACACTACGCACCAATAAAGTAATCGCCATGGAAATCAGATTCCATATATTTCTTCTCCTCATAAAATTTTGAGGCCCTGGAAAAAGATCCCTGATATCATCTCGTGAAATTCTGATAGAACTATACAATCACAAACATGTACCAAAAAAACAAATCAATCAAAACGATAGGTTACTGGTGTAACCCTGGTTCCCTGAAAGAGAAGATGACTGCCAAAACAATACTTTGGGGATATGCCTGCTTGTCAGGTATTTACTGATCATTTTATATCAAAGCTGCCGATAGGCTCCACGTCACTCCACCGAGGGGCCTATCGACAGCTTTCATATAAAATGCTCAGTAAATACCTGACAAGCAGGCATATCCCAGAAATCCTGTTTTGAGTGTCATCTTCGAATTGAAAGTGAACCCCTCTTACACAGAGCTCAGAGCGCTGCCACCTTCGTCACACTGACCCCAGTCTGCTACTCCAGCTGCTGGGATAATGTGGGGTGGAGTGGCCAAACAAATTCATAGCTACTGAAACACGTGAACGGCTTTTTTTTGTGATCGCTACATTTTTCAGTTGTTGTTTCCAATTTGAAGACCCGTCAGCATCTGCTGCTGCCAAGTACTGTTTTACTTGATCAACAGTGTCTCACTATTTAATTAGCAGCTACATATAAACTGCTGTATTTTGAATCAATCATTACACCACTTTGGGAGTAAAGGCCTCTACACACTGGACGGGTATAGAGGAAATATCAGGAAATTGAGCAAAACTTTACTTCATCACCCCCAACGAATACTAACTAAACTGCGCGTAGTCAAAGCAACAAGATTTATTTTTTGATGATGATGTTTCTGATAGGCTTCCTAATAATGACACATCATATTTGTGGTTGAGTCCATTGCAAAAGGGGGGATTGTTAAACAAATTCTCTGTAAAAGAAAAATCCAGTAATCTGCCCTTTACATTGATGCACAAATATATGTGTATGTGTTACTATACCCTGTTCAGAGCCACCTTGGGACAGGTTGCAGCCTCCAGTCGGGGAACCCCAGATTTACATCACTTCTTTGGGAGACCGGTATCGTGTTATTTTGTGGTACCTGTTAAAAAGTGGTACACCGGGCATGTGCAAATGATTTTAGCTCAGAAAACAAGGAAACACCCATCTGAAAGGGGTACTTAGTTATTTTTAATATAATTGTTTCAACAATTCAGCAAATTTATGTGACTAACTGATGAGCAACAAATTGGGTTATCTACAATTGTAAACATATACAATCCTGTGGGTGAGCTACAGTTTGTCTTGTTCAATCACAGCATTGACAGTGTACCATTTTCTGACGTTACACTGGTCAACTTTGGTACCACATTCTGACGATGTACCACTTTCTGACCCTACACCAGTATTAATGTTTCTTCATGTGACTGAAATAAAATACAAATCTGAAGTATAGGTTAAGCCAGTTTTTATTTACGATATGATAAGGCTTAAAACTTGATGAGTATCACATGAAAATGCAGTTTAAATAATAATAATAATAATAATAATAATAATAATAATAATAATAATAATAAAGGAATGAGTAGTTAAATTGATATTGCAGCTTTGCCCCTTGAACACACTGATGTTGTAAAAAGTGGGCGGGCAAGTTCCCCCCTAATCCCACCTATGGATGAAGTACTGTAACTCAGTGCCCTCCCCTCCCCTCATTTCTCTATTTACACGGTCTACTTACATTCTAGCAACATAACACACTGTTTCTGTTTTGTATGCATTTGATGGGAGTGGGTACACTTAAACAGAATGAGGAATTAGTGATATACATTACATGATTACCCCAGTATACTTTTTACACATACTGCAGACTGGACAAACGTTGACTGTGTTTCTATCAGGGGCAGGATCCTGTCACTCTCCATGTGCAATGACCCAGGAAGTACAAGACAGGCTAAAAGCATGGCTTGCAAACAGAGATTTCTTTAACACTGCTGTGGTAGCAGATATCAGAACAATCTAGGTTTGCATGTGTTGCAGCAGCATGGTTTAGCCACTGGACTGCAATGTCAGCAAGTAACTACACAAGAGTCATCACAAGATTAAACCACAAACAAGACGAGTCATGTTAGCGTTAGCGCTTTGTTTGAATTATAGAGACGTACAGGCGATCACCTATCAAACACATTGATGTAAAACAATTATTCACCAGTAATGCCCATCCTTATAAAAGTTTTCCACAAGGATTTACAAGTCATTTTATAGTTTTCCTATGCTTTTCCCATGGTTATACTATGGATTTACCAGTTTGCCATGTTTCAATCATGCTTTACCACACCTCTCTGTGCTTTACAATGCTTACCTATGCTTTACTATGTTTTCACTGTGCTTTATTACACTTAGCTTAGTATGGGGAACTTTTAAAAAGGACAATACTGTGGATAGTGTAAAATGACATATTTGAATATATGGCAAAACAAATAGAGGTGATGGAGAGACATTTTGTCAGTACGGCAGCAGCAGCTGTGTAACTACCTAGCGAGCTCAAAGCAGACTCCTACAGGGCTGGCCTTTGTCCTCCAGCGGCCGGCAGCTCACATCCGCTGTGGAGGACGCCCACTGACCCTCAGTCCTCCTGACCTGTGTAGGCCGTTGCTGTGGTGAGGGAACATAATTTGACATTCTAAATTTGGAAAGGGGGGGAGGGGGGGGGGGAGCGAATAGGGAGGATACGAATGTTAGCGCTCAGTATGATGAAAACATTTATGACCACGGCAATGAATAGTTTTGAATAAATGGTATTTAAGACCTATATGTCATTGCATAAGCAAAAGAGGTGCCAGCATTATGATGAAGTATATTAAAAAGGATTGATTTACAGTATAAGACAGACAGGTATCCCCTATATCCCCAGAGTGTGATACTCAATAACTTAAGCTAAATAATGTTAATACCAAGCTTCATCACAATTAGATAGACGGTTTTCAGAATATATGGAAACATGTACAGTGTGACATACCTACGCAATAGTACTGCATTACCTGATACCAGCCTTGTCATGCTTTAGCATACTTATCTGTGCTTTATTACATTTTGCTGTGCTTATACCATGGAGCTGTATTACTTTGCTTGGGAGAGTACTATCCATTTAGAAAATATGACATCAGAAAATAACATTCTAATGCCAAAACAGATAAAAAAAAGAAGTATCCAATCAAAATAATCCCTTGTAGTTAAGAGCCAGTACTATTCGCTTGACACATGTGTATCCGGGGAGATGTGTCTGTGTGGATATTGTGCAGCGCTAAGTGTTAGGGAAGCTGAAACTTATCAAAGGAAAGCACCGAACATTCCGATAGCTATCGGAACTACACAATGGAAACATTGTCGTTAAATTAAAATGATTCACTTACATCCCCCCCACCCCCATACTTTATTTTTTTTCATGAAATAAGGAACACAAATTATAAAAGCAGAACCAAAACTATACAGATAAGAGAGCTATCAATAACATGATAAAGTATATCACTGTGGCCCGTCTGAACACATGGTAACAATTACAGACAGAAGCCTCCACATTGCCCCAGACTCTGGAGCCGTGAACTGAATAAATGATTAAGCTCCAGCCACAGGTGTATAGAAAGCGTGATCACGGGTGTTAGCTCAGAATAGTGATGGTGAAGGAATGCTGCGGTGGGCTGTTTTTGGTAGTGTTGTTTTGTGTATTTGTAGAATATAAATACATGTGCACTGCAGCTTTCTGGTCTCGGAGTCTCCTTGCCAAAGCTACCCGGTCACATCCCCTTTCATAACTTTGCTAGAGAACAACCTCTTCCAGTTTCATGACAACCAGATAAGCAGCTCTCCAGATATACAAGTGCGGCAGACAGCTGCCACACCCCACTTCATGTGGGGTTTTTATCACTTATATGCAAAACTCTAAAATATCATGAGAACCGCTTACCTAGTTGTCATGAAGCTTGGTATTAACGTTATTTAGCTGAAGTTATTGAGTATAGCAGATTCCCAGGGTATATGGGAATGTCTGTCCATACACTTAGCCATCTGTAGGTCACACTTACATTTTTGTATACATTATGAAACTTGGTATTCATTTTTTTTTTCCATAAATTTAGTCGTTGCCAATTAGTTTTTATTATTTTCTCCCCAATTTGAAATGCCCAATTATTTTTAGGCTCAGCTCACCGCTACCACCCCTGCGCTGACTCGGGAGAGGCGAAGATGAACACACGCTGTCCTCCGAAGCGTGTGATGTCAGCCGCCCGCTTCTTTACACTCTGCAGACTCACCGTGCAGCCACCTCAGAGCTACAGCGTCAGAGGACAACGCAGCTCTCGGGCAGCTTACAGGCAAGCCCGCAGGCGCCCGGCCAGACTACAGGGGTCGCTGGTGCGCGGTGAGCCGAGGACACCCTGGCCGACCTAACCCTCCCGCCCCCCGGACGACGCTCGGCCAATTGAGCGCCGCCCCCTGGGAGCCCCCGTCCATGGTCGGATGTGGAATAGCCTGGACTCGAACCGGCGATGTCCAGGCTATAGAGCGCATCGTGCACTCTAGCGAGTGCTTTTACTGGATGCGCCCCTCGGGAGCCCCTGGTATTCATTTTTTTAGAATAGTTTATTAAGCATGATTGAGGACATAGGATATATCTGTACATCCATCTGTCTTTACGTCACACTTACATTTTTGCATATATCTAGAGAATGGCTTAAAGTATTCTGATTAAACTATACTCTTCTGTGCTCACTGTTGATCTATGGCATTGTCATCACCTTTTTCATCACACAGGTAGCCGACTTTGAATTTACAACTGGGGCAGGGGATAGATGTTACTGAGACACTTATTAAATATGAAGACTAAGGATTTTAAGCAAATAGGTCTATAGTTGTGCATAAGCATCTCCTTCAATATATAGTAGATCTTATTTTGTGTAAATGTGGTATACTGCTTGTTACTTGCATGTTCACTTTGTAGTCCAAGAAAAAAAAAAAACACACAGCGAGACATTTTTTTAGTATAAAACAAAGAGAAGCCTATATGACCAGGGTCCAAGTTGAGTTCATACAGTAAGTGGAATATCTTTAGAGTTTCAAACCCAAAAAACCACTCAGAAAATCACAAGGATGATATCAAAAGAAAGCAGGTTTTAGAACCCAAACTTAACCTTTCACCACAGGGTGTTACCATTTCACTAGTCTTTGAGCTGGCCAGCATTCCTACAGCGCCCCAAAAACAGCTTCTATTGAAGGGGGAAGTAAAATATATTTAAAAAAGAATATATACATTTTTGTTTTCACAAGATTGCCTGTAGCACTTACTATTAGGCCAGAGATATGAACATTTTCATTGAAATGTGTGGCTTATAAAACATGATTTAAAAACAAAAAATAATTTAAAAGTAAACATTTTTTGACATATTAAACTTATGTTAATTCAGGATATGCACGTATTTCAAATGCACCACGATAGAAAAACTGATGCACCCTGGCAGGTCACATGCATGGAAGCAGCAGTTACTGTATATAAAAATATACCTCAACTTATCACACAATGGGCTTATTACAAATAGCTGGACAGGGCATCTGAGCCATTGCTGTCACCAAAACCATGCTGAGAAACCGTGACAGCCAGGGAATTACTCTGGGTTTGAGACAGAAACATGAACGCAGTATATACTGTAATACCATGTTGTTATTCACTGCCATGAATACGGCCCACAAAAATAAACCTTTATTCCTGTCCTACAGAATGATTTGGTAAGTTATTGTATATACATCAATTACAGTGCTCCAAACATTACATTTAATACATATTTAAACCTGTTGTGTAAACTGCTGTTCTGCTTAAACAGTCAGGCACTTTTCCAATGAATCAGTCAACTTGAACTTATACTCCTCTTTATATCCGACTATTTCAAAGTGTACATGGATGTTCTCATGTCGTATTTAATGACAGGGTGTTATGGCTTGGCATCTGAGCCCATGGAATTGAATGGAGAGGCAAGGGCTGGGTGTGAACCACAAACCGTAGGGTTCAAAGAGGAGCGTCCGGAGAAGAGCAAGCTCTGCAGTCGAGAGTCTTGTATGCAAGGCTTCTGAGTGGAGTGAAATTGCACGTTACTGGAGCTGTGTTTATTAGGCGAACAAAAAGGGATTCTGAAGCCTGACATCATGAAATGTGAAGTCGTAGAATTCTGACGTGAACGATTTTCAAAACGACATATGAAATATGAAAAGAACCAGCCTGATTTAGTAAGAGTTTGAAAAGTTTATGTAACCAAAGGACTTCGTTTATAATATGAGACGGTTAGAGACATTCTTACCATTTTATGGTGTTGCAATAGTTCTTGTGGTTGAAACTTTAAATGACTTTTTTTGTGTTTTTTTTGTTTAAGTCCGTATTGCTTTCACCTCAGTTCAGGAGCTGCTCCTCGGTTCTACAACTATGGTCAAAAGCATATTCAGCAGGTTTCATTCAACTTTATGAAGCAAACTGTTAATTCTATAGGGTGATGCAAAACTGTTGGCCATAGCTGTAGTTGCCTGCTAGATGTATGTGCAACACAGGCTAGTTCAGACGTGTCTATAGAATACAGCGCCCTCTAGTGCCAATACACAGTCATGCACTAGGAGCCAACTATGACAGGCAACTGGAACTTGAGAACAACTCCTGAACTCAACAAAGAGAAACACTGACTTTTAAAAAGACACTTTAGTAAAAGGACTGAAACCATCATAAAACGTTACAGGGAAAGTAAATAAAATAAACAGACATTTGAAACTATTTAAAATCACAGAAGAATGTATTGCATAAGACCAGGAGAAATAAACACACAACTCCACTGCTTGAACCTCAAGTCCAATTTATTGTCCATTGCTGTGGTGTTTTTTCTTTTTTAAAAAGTACCATAGAAAACAGAGAGAGTACCAGTCTGAAACAAACACTGCGTCCGATTCAGCTGCACAGACCTGTAACAGCAGAAGCACTGGACCCGACAACAAACCAAAAGATAGAAACAGAAAGAAATACATCTGGCATGTACACCTTACCAGAAGAGCTTGTGCCAAACTCAGAACACGGCTCCCCCTAGTGTCCACTTTAAACACAATTCTACAAACCTTAAATCAGCTACTGGAATACGTTGCATATTGTACAGAGCCAAGCAGTTTAGACATTTTCAAATTACGCATTAAGTGTTTGTGACTTTTCTGTTCAATCTTTGTAATCATGACCACCAGACTTTTCCTGTAAAACTGTACACCTCTTCATCTACATATGCTTCCCGCATACTGTACTATAAAAGAGGAAGAAATCCATCCACCAGGTTTGAATATGGTCTTATTAAACACTACTGCCTGTCACTCAGCAGTCAATATTGAGAACACCAATCCCCTCTGACATGACAGATTCAA
The DNA here is from genome assembly GCA_030684275.1 of Acipenser oxyrinchus oxyrinchus. Lineage (NCBI taxonomy): Eukaryota > Metazoa > Chordata > Actinopteri > Acipenseriformes > Acipenseridae > Acipenser > Acipenser oxyrinchus. Next base: position 988,640 of record CM060292.1, on the reverse strand, counting down.
TGACACAGATATTGAGTCAGTTTTCACCTGTAGTGGAGAATTGTTCCCTTGGGCTGAAAAAGTGATCACCCAAGTCTTTACCAATCCTATTACAGCGTGGCCTTTGCCAGGATTATCCGGTATTCCTTTGGTTTCATGGAATGCTCATTGTAAAGCTGTGGAGGCTAAAATGATTTTATGTTCAGGGGCTCCAAAAAACTGCAATAGATCACTCACCTTACAGAGGAACATTTATTTTTACGAGAAGTTATTTTATTGAAACCTGTCTATTGTGCACCGGGTTGCAGGCGTTTTCCTACTTAATGTGATCATTTTCAGTGTATCCTCTGCTTCTGACCTGATCAAATAGAGCCGGGGCAGAGACATATAAGCTAAGGAACACCTAAAATCATGTTAAACCCCAGTTAAATACACAATCGAAAACGTGATTTATTACAGTAATTTTTGAGCCCCTTAAAAATAAACATTGAAAAGGAGAAAGTCTACTTCTAGCATTACAATAAAACAAGTGTTATAAAGTTAAAAAACCTTTAAGTGGGCTTTTCCTTTCTTAGTCTTCACTGTCCTGTGTATAAGAACATACGTTTATGATGACACCCCAGACAAAAGCACGTGCACATACTGAAGCGATCGTTTAAAACATGTATTTATGATCAGCCTCAACACATCACTTGAACAGTGTCATTACTGAAGGCAGCAGGATTCCCAAAAAAGCAGAACTTTAATTCAAAACAATAAGAAATAAACAAAAAAAGATACAGGATGAGCTTCTTTCTAAATTATCTTCTAAGGTTCATTTGAAACATTTCTATTTGGTTAATTGAAGTACAAAAAATCTAAAAAGTAGAAAATATTCAAGCTAGCTTATTTTATTAAATTCGTCAGGATAAAAAAAACACAAAAAACAAACAAACAAGCAAAACATTAAAAAAAAAACAATTTAAAATAAAACGACAAAATAAAAATGACTTAAAAACAAAGCCAGCCGCGGTCAGGCCCCGTTGTTTAAGATATCAGGTGGTTCTCAGATCCCAGGGTTGGGTTAAAGTACACAGTGCTAACACAGCAATCCCAGGAAATCATTCCTGATGTCCCACATTTCAAATGTATGGACTGCTCCTTGCTGAAACTAGACATTAACAACGTGGCAGTCATAAGACAAGCAGCGATTTGTACTCAAATGCATCCAGCGTCTGGGATTCTGTGTAATACTGCAAATATTAAAAGGCAGGGACACGGTGATCACATCTAATGATGTCCACGGTTTGCATGGGTCTTCATTGGATCACATGAAGGGAACACGTGGGGAGGAAAACACCTCTCATTAAATCTGAAACCAAGTTGCATGCAATTAAACTAATCAAATATAGATGTGCAGAGTCTAAATGTGTTCTACCAACCAAAACAGAGTAACGTCAAATGCCATCTTGTGATTTGTTACGGTTCCCTTACCCTTCCACGTTGTTTGCAATCCTTCCCAGGCTGTGTTTCGGATTGTTTGGTGATTCTGTGTTGCTTTGATTAGGAGTTCAGAAGCTTTTCTAGTTGGAGGCTGGATCAGCCAGGTGTCTGTATTAGGAAGCACTGTCTGGTGCACTGCTGTGTATTGCCAACAAAACTGAAGAAAACTTTTTCTAAAGTGTCCAGTCACTAGATGGCGCTGGTTCTTACTTCTATAAAGACACTTTGGCTGATCGTGCTTCAGTGGCATAGATTCTGACAGGAAGAGCAGCTCCTGAAACCAACACATTTATAAAACTAAAAAACCCTCAATATTTGAGTAAATGCAACGAGAAGCGCTCAGAATGACTACAAACACCATAAACAGGTAAGGGGACAGTAAAATAAAAGAAGAAAAAAGAAAATGAAGTTTAAAGCTACTTGGAAACTGATCATTTTACACTGAAAGATGCATCTTTCTTCTTGTTCCTCAACCAAAATGTCTTTCTTACTTTCTACCTATAAAAATCTATTTAAATATTATCTTGATGTGATTATACTTATGAAAAAACACAAAGGCGGTATGATAACTTGTTATATTTAAACGGCAATGCTACAAATATAGTTTGCTTCTATAAGCCATCTCTTCAGAAACAGATCTGCTGAAGTTCTCCCTTCAAGATAGAAAGAGCCAGCAGCACCACCAGAGCCAATTATAGCAGTGCAGCACCACCAAGGCCAATTAAAGAGCCAGCAGCACCATCAGGGCTAATTATAGCAGTGCAGCACCACCAGGGCCAATTATAGCAGTGCAGCACCACCAGAGCCAATTATAGCAGTGCAGCACCACCAGGGCCAATTAAAGAGCCAGCAGCACCATCAGGGCTAATTAGAGCAGGGCAGCACCATCAGGGCCAATTAAAGCAGGGCAGCACCATCAGGGTCAATTAGAGCAGGGCAGCACTATCAGGGCCAATTAAAGAGCCAGCAGCACCATCAGGGCCAATTAGAGCAGGGCAGCACCACCAGGGCCAATGAAAGGATGAAGGGAACATTCTAAGCAGTTTAGAAATTTTAACAAACTTCTGTCTCTTTCACATCCAATTTGTTTCCAACTGAATCCAGTTCAGATTGCTTCAGAATATGAAGTGTTTAAACCATTTAAGTTTGACCTCTAAGCACGGAGGTAAATGAGAAGATATTACATGTACCGTTTGTACGGGACTTGGTTTCTTTGCGTGCTATACAGCAGCTCAGTTGGACTGTGCTGTAGCCGACTCCACCACCCAGAGACTTCGGCATAAACATAGTGTTCCATGGAGCTTTCAATGCTGGTAAAAAGAATTAAAACGTACGCAACATATTAAACATATAACTAGTCCTCTAAATCAGTGCTGTATATCTAGCTAAAGAAAGCTACTGTCCTCACTTGAAGAATGAATAAAACATGGGATATATTTGAGTGTCTATCTGTAAAGTACCTGGTACTTAATGACAGAAAATACAAATTCAAATGAAAAGCCCCTTTACTACAGAATACAAAAAAATAACAGAAATGCTACAACTCCATACAGGAATTGATAATATACTACGGTAATTCAAACGTTATTTCAGGGCACACATTCAACATGAAACCTCTTACTCGAAGAGTTCATGAGCACCCGTTACCAAAATACCTTCAAAAACCAACAGCTACTGGGATGAAATCTGTTCTTCTTCAACATGGGCTCGTTTCTGTGCGAAAATACTTGTTTCCTCAATTCACACACAATTCAAAGACATTGAGGTATTTTCAATGAATCTAAATGCCAGCACTGTTAAACAAAATAATTGAATCTAACTATGAAACTCCAACAGTGCATGCTAGTCTCTAGATAGATTATTTATCTGTAAATGAAAAAAGTTTAATATTTGAATTATACAAAAAAAAAAACATTTTATCAACTTCAGTGTCCATTTTCCAAAAATATTCTCTCACCTATTCAAAGCTAAAATTGTACCCAAAGTAGCTGTGTTAAAAAGTGTACACTCTTGTTAATAAGTAATATACTTTTTCTTGGCTGTTGCTTATATGAACTAACACTGACTAAAAAGTAAAAAAATTGCCTTGAAAAGTTCCAAGACAGAATCTTTTGTTTATTGGGGGAAATGTGTGTGTGAAACTGATTTAGGTATGGCAGCTACATTGATAGCAGTTTCTTAATGGAAATGTACCTGGATGTACGAGTGGGGTTAATAGTTTAGAGTTTATTCATTATCCATATACACTGGAAAGTGTACTTTATATAATATTTATCATACACCGTCCTATAGACTTTTAATCACACACACTCCTATACTTTTCAGATTGCATTGTGCCATTTGATAACCTGTTCATGTTATACAGTTTTGGAACCTATGGATCCCAGTAGATATGATGAGGACACTGGTTACACAACTGGACTGGTTTATAAAGCTATTGATACTGAAACTTGGGGTAAATGCTTTTCTAACCTCAACACCCAAATGAAGCAGCTGCGTTTGAATTTCTAGAACACAACTTTTCATTCGTATACGTTAATGCCACTAAAAAAATGATTTATTTTCTAATTGCAATAGCCAACAAAACTTAAAAAAAAACCAAACACACAAACTACTTCCAACACTGCTCCAAATGTTTCCAAGCAGTTTGACAGCAGCTGTGCACAGCCACACCCCGGCCACTCACACACACAGGGGTGCAGGGCTGGCTCCGGAAGGGAAGCATCAGCTCAACACACGTATCACACGCTTTCTTTGGCGATATGGGGTGCTACCGCGTGTTGATCAGTAAAATACTTGGCAACATATAAAAGTTACACTGAAATAGCCTTTTTGGACTGACGTTCAGTGTGCCGTTTAGTTAAATCTTTGAACACTGCAGGAAAAAGAGGTCTAGGAAAAATCCAATCCAATCCAGGAGAAATAACTAGTATTGTATGACCTATTTCCATTAGACATTTAATGAAGAGTAGCTTTACGTGTCATTTTAAATGCTTTAACAGTTCCCTTAGTACTACATTGTGTTTGCAATCACTATGATTGTAGCTCCAATAGTTATTTTACTCTAAATCTGCCTTTACCTGGCTTTGAGCTTGTCTGGAGAATCCCAAGTGCCAGCACTGATCAGCCTTCCTCATTCCATTCAAATCATGTGACAAAGGGACCCTTCACCTCAGCCCCACCTCCTGTACATTAATACAGAGAGAGAGAGAGAGAGAGAGAGAGAGAGAGAGAGAGAGAGAGAGAGAGAGAGAGAGAGAGAGAGAGAGAGAGTAGGCAGGGCTGTCACATGATGTGAATGGAATGAGGAAGGCTGCTCTGTCCCGGCACTTGGACAAGCTCAAAGCAGGTAAAGAGATTTAGAATGATTGCAAACACAAAAACATAGTAAGGCAAAAAATAATAAATTTAAATGATATTTCAAGCTACAGTTTAAAGGAAGGTTATCATTTTGCAAAGTTACTGAAAGTTTGTAATATGTCAGAATTGTTATGGCTAGACTGATACTAAGGATTACAGAATGATCTGGAATTCTTGTTTCCCCCCCCCCACTGTGAAGTAAATAATTTTCCTCAAAACTCAAAGTTGTGCGTCATGGGTCTTCAGCAGCTGTAGGGTAAACAGTTTCTTATATTTCAATATTGTACAACTCAACTAACCGGCGTGCTACTTGTTAATCTGCAGCTCACCCCGGTAAAATGTATACCAGTGTAAATCCATATGGGTATAAAAAAAAAGAACAAAACCAATGCTAGTTTTTGTGGAGCGAGACTGTCACTTAACAGAAAAAAGTAAATACCAAAAAAAAAATTAAAAAATCTGGTTTTAAGCACAGATATCGTCTTTCATGGTACATCAATTTAAAGAGAGAAAGCTGTAGATGAAGGCACTTTTGACAACATTATTTCAACAATATTCTGTGCAATTCAACTGTTTCTATCCAGAAATCGAACATTCATCTAGGAGGCTCTTATAAAAAAATAAAATTAAAAAAAAGAAAAAAAAACAGCTTGTCCTAGCAACTAAACATTAAAGCTGGACTAAAGAGCAGCGCCAAACTGCACCCCGCCCTCCTCCCCCTCCGAAATCCTGCACAGCACAGCAATGCTTCTCTGCATTGAGATCCTGCACAGCACAGCAATGCTTCTCTGCATTGAGATCCTGCACAGCACAGCAATGCTTCTCTGCATTGAGATCCAGGACAGCACAGCAATGCTTATCTGCATTGAGATCCTGCACAGCACAGCAATGCTTATCTGCATTGAGATCCTGCACAGGACAGCAATGCTTCTCTGCATTGAGATCCTGCACAGGACAGCAACGCTTCTCTGCATTGAGATCCTGCACAGGACAGCAATGCTTCTCTACATTGAGATCCTGCACAGCACAGCAACGCTTCTCTGATTTGAGATCCTGCACAGGACAGCAACGCTTCCCTGCATTGAGATCCTGCACAGGACAGCCATGCTTCTCTGCTTTGAGATCCTGCACAGCACAGCAATGCTTCTCTGCATTGAGATCCTGCACAGCACAGCAATGCTTCTCTGCGTTGATGCTGGCTGTCTAAATACAATACTTTTCAAAGCAGTAGTTCCACTTACAAACCCAGCCACCCTGACTTGTGTGAGGAATGGCCATCTCTTCAAGCAGTCCTCACAGTTTCCATATATTGAAAATATTACAAGCCTCTGTATGCATCTCAAGTACTTTTTGCATACATTATATATATATTTTTTCTTTTTTTTTTTCTTTTTTTATTACAGTACTGGTAATACCAATTGCGTTAGTTAATGCTTTAGATAGAAAATGTTCATGCATATTTGTTTTTAATCAATTATGTTCAAGCTGCTACAAAAGGACCGTTTGCTACAAATAAGTACTTCATTTGGCTTTGTGTTACGTGCATCTTGCAGCGCTTTCATACATATATATATATATATATATATATATATATATATATATATATATATATATATATATATATATATATATATATATATATATATATATATATATATATATATATATATATTAGGGATGGGACGAATACAGCGATTCTGAATAATTTTCCTTTAAGGTCTCACTGAACCGACACATCTCAAATGAAAGCCAGTTGCAGATTCACATTATAAACACATAAGCATAACAACAGTGTGTAACGTCTTCAGGTACGGTTTTTAAAAAATCCTTCTTGTTATTTTTCGATCTATTGATGTTGAGGTTTAAAAGTTTTAAATTGAGGCAAAACATACATGATAATTGGCCAGTTAAAAGCAACAATTCCCTTTGAATCGAAAGCAATGTGCAGAACCTAATATCATTTAAGAGCGTCACCATGTTCAAATAAAATGTCTTTTTTATTTTAAACCCTACATGAAGACACTATTGTTCTTCTTATGTGTTTATAATGTGGATCTGCATCAGCCACGTGAAACTCACTTGTTTACAGATTAAAAGGCGACAATTTGTTTTTAATTGAAAGCACTTGAGATTATATACACAGCACAACCTAACTGTGTGATTTAAAAGTTTAACCGTCTCTCAACTGAAATGTGTCGGTTCAGTGAGACCTTAAACAAACATTATTTTGAACCGCTGTATTCGTCCCATCCCTAATGTATGGATGTGTGTGTGTCTATATATATATATTTGTTTCACAGGGTAAATCTATTAATGTTTCGGTCTTAAGCCTAGTCTTTTTTTTTGTGCATATTTATCTTATTAATTATTCCTTGTTCATTAAAGATTTTCCTTTTAAAATCCGTGTTGCACATATATTCAAGAAATGTCTTTCAAGGTGTGACTCAGATGCAGTTTGTTTTCCATTGGCTGCTAAGTCACGTAAGCAGTGAATTTCAATCCAAAGATTATTTGGATAACCAACGTCCACCCATGCTTTGCATTGCCATGGAGAGCGGCAAAGTCAGCTTCCTTTGATCTGCAGAACTCCTAAAGGATGGGAGGCGGTACAGCTGGGGAGTCAAATCCATTCTCCTGGGTTACAACAGCGAAATCCATTTCACAACGCGGAACTGTGTATGTGTGTATATATATATATATATATATATATATATATATATATATATATATATATATATATCACACACATACACATAGTATTGTCTCAATTCACAGATTTTTGCAAAACAAAAAAAAAGGTTTTGCCGTCATCTTCAGATGTTAAATATCCGCAAATCTTGTTAATCTGAAGATCTCAAAATGAAGCTTCTGTATCAGGAACTGGTTTATGACAAAACGCTCACTTATAAAATTCACAAGCAGCTTTGAAAATACTGGAGGAAGAAAGCTGGTAATATCTACCATAGGCTTTGAACCCTTAACGTCTCTCCTTTCCATCCCAGACAGGCAGCTACACAGCTACGCCACGCTCGTTTTGAGGCTGCCAATTCGGAATCTTCCAACAGGCACATTTCGTGCAACCAGCACCTCATTTTAAACAGTACAGACTGCTGTTCTTGAATTTCTAAAGATCTATTACAGGGTGTGTAGTGAGTAATAAAAAAAAATTAAATAAAAGCGCCAGCGTTGCTTCGTTGTGATGTTTACTTCCGGGACATCACTCCTGCTTGCTTGGGGGCTGGAAAGGATATTTCTAAAGCACCCTGTTTGCTATAACTGCTGCAGTCAGGTCCTCATCTGGCCTGCTGTGACAGGACGGGGCAGGCGAGTGTTACATTCAGAGAATCGTTGTGCTGGACCAGCGAAGTGTGCTTGTAATGCAGCACCAGCTCTTTCAAGGAGGAGTACAGGTTGTAGGGCTCTGCAAATCCATAGCCAGTGATTGTCTTGTTGATCATGCAGTGTTTGATATCTCCATCCACACTGCGGGGAAAACAAAAGATAGAAAGAAAAATCGGTGCTCTATTATTTCATCTTCTTGATATCAGAGTTCATATTTCTTCATTTGATTACAGTTGGTTTACAAAAGAAATGTAACAAACTACACAAGGGACTGGTAAACCAGTAGAGCAGCCTGTGTGTGTATCAATAGCACCAAGTAGTTTCTATATTCCAGAAAGTCCAGTATCTCCAGTCTATGAATTAGTTGTGTCTTTTTAAATTGTGAGAGGTTGTTTGTCTTTTGTCAGAGTTTTGTGGTATGAATTAGAACAGTAAAAAGTGACTGAATTCTAAACATTTATTTGATCGACAATGACTATATTTGCTTTCTTACTGTTCAAGGTACAATTTAATCCAAAATTTTGATTAAAAGCGGTTTTCTTAAAAACATCTTTGAGTGTTAGTTTGAATGGACATTTGGTCTTTAGAAAAAAACACAATTCCATTAATCTCACCCATTTTGCAGTTCCAAAGACATGTTTCAGAAGACATGTATTTTCATTTTAAAAGCAGACATGTCGTACCACACTAGATTAATGAAACTTCCGTTGGCTTGTCTTTCCTTCAAGGGAGTCTGTTCCTGCTTTACTTCCTTGGGAATTTCATCCCAGCAGTGTGTTCTGGGTCATGTTACTGGCTGAACGCATGTCAGTCAATAGGGGAAGCAGCTGATTGGTTATCGACAGGATAAGAAGCCAGTGACAAGGCAGAGAAAATATCACCCTCCAGGTAACTCGGGAAGTGCAAGACGGACTAAAAGCACGGCTTGCAAACAGATTTCTTTACCCTAGTGTAGTACCAGATGTTTTGAAATGAAAATGTTTCCTTCAAAACTGCACTTTTGAGACCTATATAGTAAAATATTGCTTTGTCTTCAGTTACTGTTTGCAGAATAAGGTGGTTTATTAAAAAGAAAGAATCCCACTCACACGACGGAGCAAGCATAGGAGCCCTTCTGACTGCTCTCTCGGATGAGGAAGGTCCCGTCCCGCTTGCCGCTCAGCAGCTCCTCCGCATGGACGCGGTTCATCTTCCCCACGTACCAGGTGCGCTCGTCATGGTGCGGCAGATCCTCCTCTTCATCCATCATGGAATACAGGCTAAGGGGGAGGAGAGCACAGGGTTACTGTGGAATACAGGCTGAGGGGGGAGGAGAGCACAGGGTTACTGTGGAATACAGGCTGAGGGAGGAGAGCACAGGGTTACTGTGGAATACAGGCTGAGGGAGGAGAGCACAGGGTTACTGTGGAATACAGGCTGAGGGGGGAGGAGAGCACAGGGTTACTGTGGAATACAGGCTGGGGGAGGAGAGCACAGGGTTCTCATTCCCAAACTTTTCGGATGTTCTCCTTCTGTACTAAAGCACCATTCTGTAGTCTACGACCTTGCAAAAGAGATATTTGTGCACCAAGTCAGAATTCTTTGTAATACTGGGGTAGAGGACAGTACATGTCTATGTATGAGGGAACAGTCTATTTTTACACACAAGTGAACAGTTCAGTGCTTTGAATTTTATCTATGATAGACGTCTGAGGATCTTTCAGCCACTCAGAGCACGCTTTGTGCCCGCTGCATTCCACGACACATCAGAGAAACCCAACTAATGACATTAAACCATACTGAGTTTTTACCATGCTGTATTCTCAGTGTTGGTATAGTTGAACTGCACAGTCAATTTAAAGCAGTGGCATCACAATCGGCATCCTACCCTCAGATACTTAACAGTATTCTCTCTTTTCACTGCTTTTCAATGAGCAACAGTGAACAAAACAAAGGCTGGTCATGAACATAAATTTAAACTTCTACATTAACAATACAGCAATATATAATAGAGTTCTAGGATTGCGAGCACCAGTGTGTGGGTTATATTGATCACTTCTAATCCTGACGATAGTTCCTCATAGACAGACACTCGCCGTCCCCCAAGCCTATAATATAACCTATACATACTATAGCTATTATATACTGCATTTTCTTAATTACAACTTTATTGTTAACTTTAAATACTAAACACAATTTATAAATTTTATTTTCACTTATTTCCAATCGAGTCATCTGGGCCTGGTTTCTGTGCCGTGCTACTGATTAGAGTGAAGTTTGTTGGTCAAGACCTCAGTCAAGTCCCCCTTAATTCTTCTTCCAGGCTGAATAGATTCATTTTTCTCAATCTTCATAGTTCAGTTCCAAGCCCTGGGATAAGTCTGCTCTTGGCTGGACTCTCTCCAGGGACACAATGTCTTTTTGGTCTCCCCAGTACGTTATACAGCCTCATCATAAACCCACTGATTTGTGCTCTACGCTTTGGACAAAATAACTGCAGGCAGTGTTTCTTTCAAGAATTAAGCTGTAAGAAAGTATTTCGTTACTTCCATAAAGCAAATACAACACGTTAATAGAACATTTAACCTTAATTAACCGGTGTATTCTAGTACATTTCCAGTCTGTCTATTGTTTAAAAGTTGTAGGAAAACATCTTAATATGTCAAATATCTTTTGGTCTGATAGCTGGGAAATAGCCAGCATTCTTGCGAATGTTTTTTCCCCCATGTGTGAACACAAGGTTGTAACTCACTCCTCAGCTTCATTCTTGATCCCCAGCCATTCATTGATCTTCCTCTGCCTGGTGCCCTTCTGCGTCAGCCAGCTGGAAAGCAGAAGAAAATCCAGAAATATTACACAGGGACAAGTTAGCAAGCCCCGAGTTTCCGTTCAGCCAAACACTAAAAAAACAAACAAAAAAAAAAGGGAGGTAGGCTTGTAACGATACATGTGATTAAGGCCGAGATGGTGCATCGATTTATCTATCATTTGACAGCTACTCAAGCCTGTGCATCGTTTTTGTGTAAAGGGTTTAAGCAAAGGACATTTTTATTTTTTACTAAATTTGAATCGGCAATTATTTTTGCATTAAGCGCAGGTCTGACTCACTGAATCTGCATGCGACACCCTGCTCCGCCCCCTGTTTGAGTGTTTACTGATGGGACTGGATTGAAGTTAAGAGCGTTGTGCTAGAATTACAAATACTGTATCGACCGAGCTACAAATACAATGCCTTCCAATGTTTGGCAATTCTTTTCAAAGTAAGACAGTGAGAAAGTAAAGTAAAGAAAGTAATGTTTGGGATACTCCAGTAACACAACTAATCTGCATGATCATTTAATGAGATGGCACCCTACAAAACATCAAACAAAATCCACATTTACTGATCTGAACTACCCCGGAGTAAAAATGAAGAAAAACAACCAAGATCGTTCCTAACGTTGTATCTTTGGTCAGAAGTATTAAGCACAGTGAGGAGGTATACAGTAATGCTGGGCAGATTGTAAGCAAGTGAGTCATCGCTTAAATTTAAAACAAAATGTGGACACCATCAGGTTCCTTAACACAATTAAAATAAAAGCCATGCACAACACTCTTATTACGAAACTGCTCTGGACAGTGTTAACTTTTTTAATTTTTTTTTTTCTTTCTCTTGATTGGTTGTTACTCTGACTTGTTATGGATTTAAAACAACTTTTTGGGGGGATTTTGCTTTGACCCCCAACTGGTACAAATCAACACGAATAAGGTAAAGAAAATAAATAAAAATGAAGTTATATATTTAATTACTATATGCATAAACAGATGTAATCAATTGAATATGCATAATAGTTTTTAAAGCGTTAACAGCAATGTTACACAGTAATCCACAGCTCCACATCTATTACTGCAGGGTTTTGGGTTTTTTTTACCCATTCATAATGTCGATAAATCGATGCATCAGCATTACATGCGATGGGCTTGATGAGCTACTTCTGTGATGCATAATAAGATCATATGATCATTAATGATGGGGTACTTTATTAAAAAGACAAATTAAACAAGATAGGGATAGTATGTATTCATACCAACTATAAAACACACTTATTCTTCGTCCGTGAACCATTTGGTGAACTACAATGAGCGATGTTGTGCTTTTCGTCTAGTATGACGATACAAGGGACACATACCTCTATGACGATATATCATGGAAAGAAAGTATTCATGGATACACAACGAATTGTTAAACCATTAGTCAGGGGGCTGATTTTACCGGGTTTATACAACAAACTGCTCTGGATGGAATTTGAACCAGAGAATCATAGCCAGTATTTGGAACCGTTATGTCTTCAGAAACTAAAGAAGTCACCCCAATATAGAAGCCATCTTGTGATACTCATCCTTTCCTATTATTGAGACAGGGACTGGGCTCATGGCTTGAGTTCTCACTGTCGGATGAGAAGACACTGGAGCTGCTTACACTAGGTACTGGTCTCTGATTTTGCGCAGCTGCATCAGGTCTGGTTTCAGGCTGTTCATTCTCTTATCGATCTCACGGTTTTCGGCCGCCTGTTTCTTCAGATCCTGCTCCAGCTTCATCTTGCTGTCGTGGATCTCAGTGACACGAGACTTCAGCTTCTCCGAGTTGCTCAGGATCCTGAGGGAGGGAAACAGGTTTCAGATGACTTTATATTTGCTGACAAAAAGAAATACAGAATTCAAAGAAATGCAGTTTTTTTTTGTTTTATTTTTTTATTTACAGTGCCCAATTACCTCTGTATCTCAGGGCAGGAGAGCTCTGCTCAGCCCCCTCATTACCTCTGGATCTCAGGGCAGGAGAGCTCGGCTCAGCCCCTCATTACCTCTGGATCTCAGGGCAGGAGAGCTCTGCTCAGCCCCCTCATTACCTCTGGATCTCAGGGAAGGAGAGCTCTGCTCAGCCCCTCATTACCTCTGGATCTCAGGGCAGGAGAGCTCTGCTCAGCCCCTCATTACCTCTGGATCTCCTTGTCGTTGCCCTCACGTCTGAACTTCTCAATGTACTCCTTGCTGTACCTCTCCTGGGTCTGACACTGCTCTTCGAAGATCTTGATGGTTTCATTGAACGCTTCGATTGCCGTTCTCTTCATCTGCAGCTCCTGGCAGTATACAGAGAGGGGAGACTGAATTTTTATGGATTCTCCAGATCTTTTGGCTAACAATACTTAGCGGGAGTGGTTAGCCAGCAGACACACTGGGTATTTGTGTGGTCTCTGGGTTTACACAGTGTCTGTTTCTAGTCTCTCTATGGGCTGATTGTTTATCACACCCACGGCACAGTTAGATTACTAAGTCTCTTTGTTTTCATTGCTTTGAAGAGAACTGGCATAATACAATGGGGTCACAGCGATGTATCAAAATACAGTCACTTAGCATTTACTAAAGCTGCAACCAGCTTTTTTTTTTTTAAAACACAGATATTAAAAGCATACTTAAAGTCTTCCAAATTTTACTAGCACAGTCAGCCCCTTCTAATATCACTTCAGAGGTACTCGGCAAAAACAGGGACAAAAAGTAGTTTTCTGCTTACATCATTATTTACCATGTTTACTAACTATGCCATCAACTTGGACAGCTCCTAAATGCTGCATTTCTTGACCACTTGTGTGTATAGAGATTTTCTATTTACTAACTCACAGTTTCAGGGGAGGGCAGACCAAAACCCTCCTAAAATATTTTAAGAGAGACTCTCATGCAGTGCTAGATATTTGATGATCCTAACTACTTATGGTAGATCTGCTGCTGCAAGAACAACAAAATGAGACAAAAGCTGCATGCAGTTCAATCTGAATTACTGGAATGCTTAAAGACCAGCCTTCAAATGAATGGATTACGGATGAACACAAATGAAGACATTGGTACTCCCGGCTTCTTTGGGTGGAAACCTGTCCATGTGGTCGGGGTGCAGGGCAGGTGCAGCCTGCCCATGTGGTTGGGGTGCAGGGCAGGAGTGTACCTGGGAAGTGCGGGTGTACTCCTCATACAGAATGTCGTACTCCTTGCTCTTCTCTTGATACTGCTGGTGGTATACTTTGAGCTGCTCTCCCACGGCCTCAATGCTGTCCTCTTTCACCACCTGATCCTGCAGACACAAAAACAAGCATGTCACTTCCATACATCTCCTCCGCCAAGGCTAATCATGCAAAACCACACACACACACACACACACACACACACCTCGGAACTACATCAGTCTATAGGTTAGAAATGCGCATAAAAAAAACAGATGAATCTGATTGAACCGAAATGTAACAGGTCAATTTACATTTTGAATGAGGAATCCAAATTAGAGGCGCAAGTGTCATGAAAAAGTAAACAGGTATGGAAATAAGACTCCCATTGCATAGGTGTTTGATCCATCCCTGGTTTTACTCCAATATGACGCACCTGAGTTGGTTACCTATAAACTGTGGCTAATCAAACTTCTAGAAAAACCTGGAACGCGTGAAACTGCTATGCAATAGGAGTCTTATTTACATCCCTGATAGACCTCCATCCTATGTATTCACATGTTTAACCAAGGTTTTAACCTTTTCTTTATTAGCACTAGCAATATCAGTGGAGCTTTCTTCCGTTGTAGATATGTTAGTTCTTTGCTTGGATTCATACTTGATTTCTAATAAGTGCTGTGGAAGTTTGGGTTTATGCTGCTTCTTGGTATGAAACCCCGCTCTGTGCAGCAGCGTGGTTTCACTCTGAAAGACAGTGCCAGCAAGCAGCACTTTATCTCCAAATCAAATACTCTAGTAGAACCTTAAGAATATAGCCTTGTATTAGCAAGCAAATACAGAATAAAAGCAGCATATTCTCAGTATAATAAGAGGGGAGCTCAAGTAATGTGACTGAAGCTAAGAGGTAAGAATAGGGAGAGCACAGGCTGGCAGCCCTTCTATGAAGCCGGCGTGCTTGTACTGGGAGTTCCGGCCCAGGTGTGCCCCCTGGTTACCTGCTGGTACTTGGAGACAGGGCAGAGCAGTCGGGTGTCCAGTTTGGCGTTGTACTGTGCCAGGGACTCGTGCCGGTAGTGATTGATTAACTCCACCACAGACAGGAAGCTCAGGGGCTCCGAGAAACCGTACTTGTTGTCCCGATGGAAAATCTTTATCAGCTTGTTGTTGCCCCCTTTCCTAGACATTTCAAAACAGAAAAAAATGTAATAAATCTGACTATCAAATGTTTTTCTGTACCATGGGAATCAGACAGTGTTTATGCAGACACATTCAGAAGAGTTAAATGGAAAGTGATCACATCACGTGACAACGCCTATGAAACACCAACACACTCTACTATACCACCATAGACTACGGTCCTGTATAAGCAGCAAGGAGGATGCCTGGGTCTGACAAGTCTCCCATGTGATGCTGTGTACTGGTGCTCTGCAGGGCGCCGCTGTGTCACACTTGCCTGAGGGTCAGGGTGTACTCTCCCTGGATTTTACTGGACGCGTCTCGCACCAGGAACGTCCCGTCCGGTGTGTCCCTCATCTTCTCGTTCACCTCCTCTCTGAGGACGGAAAGCAAGAGCGATTAAACAAATACATACACACTCTGCCTGGCCACTTTATTAGGATCTGTACATTAAGACATTAACAGGCTGACAAAAGCATTGTTCAAGTTCATCCCAAACATGCTCAATTGGATTGAGATTCAGCAGTGGCCATGGAAGAGGCTTCTGTCATATGTGCACAATTCTGGCCCGGTGGAATGGTACCCCATCGCCTCTCAAGTAGCCATCAGCGTCAGGGCTGGGTGGACTCGATTTGCAAAGATGCCCAATTAAACCAAGGCTCTCTGAGTAATGAAGAGTCCCAAGGCATCCCAGGAGAGCATGACAATTCATGTAGTATAAACAGGGAATAGCGAATTTTCCATCAGCTCTGCCAGCTGACATTTTGCCCATCCACTGGAAGTGTAAGCTTGCAGGCCCCCTGAAGCAACTTACCTTGAGATCTCTCCCCAGTACCACTCAGCATCGCTCAGAGACATGCTGCCTCCATTGGCCAGGCTATTCGGGGCAGCCTTGGGCTTGGGTGGTTTCGGAGGAAGAGCTATAAAAAAGGGGAAAAAAAATCCTCATTACCTGACTGTTCACACTCTGCAACTCTAGACACATTGCCAAACATAGTCTCTCTCCTTGTGAGGCAACAAAACAAGTTTGAAAAAACAGCAAGCCATTTTCTATATGTAACATGCTATTCAACACAGTCTCGTTGAGAAACAAACAGTCACATGCATCATTCATACCTATCGTCACCAACTGGCTAAATTCACTGAGCATGAATAACTCTTCCATACCTGTGGGTATGCCACGAATGGCAGAATAACTGAATAAATGGAACAAAATAATTAGGTTCTTTACAATAACCGCAGAACTGCATTACCACTCATGCACTTGAAATCCAGTAACATATAAATGTTCTTTTAAAATCTAGAGCACAAACAGCACAGCGTTACAAACAGTACTAGAGCACCAGACGTTATTAAATACATGATTAAAAAAAACTGACTAGGTCACCTCAACTATTCATTGCTCTACCCGTATAAAGAAACGTAGGTATTTTAACCCTAAATTAAACCTGACAAATTCATACTGTGCATCTGCTTAACACTGCGGTTACTGTTCTGTGTTGCGAAGCATCTTCCGAGTCCAGCATACCTGGAGGCGCTTGCTCGGGCTCCAGGGTCCTGTTCAAAAGCAGCTTCTCCAGAACAAGCACAGGAAGATCCAGACTCACATCACAGCTGAGAACGACAAGAGAGGAATCCATTCCTGTCAGGATAGGACTGCACTGCCTGCCACCTAACTGTGATCCACGGACCACTCGAAACCAGCAAGCAGCTTCAACTTTCACAGGTGTGTGTGTGGGGGTGGGGGCTGTCCCCTTACCTTTTTATGAGGTTTGCCTGCCATAGATATATGTAAAGATTGTTTGAAGCCACCCATCTAAAAGCTTCCAATAGTAAAATCACAGCAAAGCATAATAAAGCAGTCAAAGCACTGCTAAAGCATAGGTAAGTATTGTAAAAAGCACAGAGGAGGTATGAGAAAGTGCATTAAAAAAATCCATTTTAAACTATGATAAATTCATAGTATAACCAAGGCAAACCAATGGGAAAACTGCAAATTTACTGTGGGTTCTTATGGCTCTAAGGAAATTGTATGAAACACAAACACTGTGCAACACTTCACAAAGTAGACTACAGCTCTTTTTTAATACGATGAGATTCAGAACTGCATTGTCGAAGTATAGCGGAAACTGCAGGGTACATGGAGGATGGTATGCAAAGGAGAATGTCTGACAGGCGCTGAGATGCACCGTTTGGCCACCAGAGGGGTGTTCAATAACGTCAAGATTTATGCAGAAAACAACGCAAAACGACAATATTGTGCACGTTATGAATCACACTGTTTACTGCAAACCAGTTATAAATGCACTGAAAGAATCACAACTTTTTCAGACAAAAATAAACACTGTTTATCTATCATTTGGATCGGGCTGTACTTTTGTCTGTTAAGGATTCTGAGTTTAAATGTTATCCAAGTGTTAATTATGGCTGAACGTTTAACCATGCAGGCAAAACACAGGTATCAGCCTTAGTGTTTACATAGCAGTGCACAGTGTGGGCGAAGCTCTATTGAATACTGCTTCAGTGTCTTTTCCATGTGCAATGAAATGCTGCACACGCACAGTCTTCTACACATATTGCAGTCATTTATGGAAAGGGATAGAGGGCTACTTGTAATGGCTTTTCAGAGTGGTTGCAAACATTCCCAACATGTTCAAGGAATTTGTTTAGGAAATTAAACAGGAACTCACATCACTTCCATGAACTGCACTGAATATTGCTTCAATAATGGAAGATTGCAGTCGTCCAACACACAAGTCAAAAGTATCCCAGACTCACCCTGCGTTTGGAAGCCTGATGAGCAGGGGTCCGAACAGCTCTCCCAGCGTTCGTGGACTCTTCTCCCAGCGCTGTCCCAGTTTTGAGAAGTGTCGCAGCAGGTACTGGAGTGTGAGGGAGTTCTGGAGAGGGACCGGGGGAGACTCGAGAATGCTCAGCAGCCGTGTGTAGCTTTCGTTGGGAGACGCTTCTACTGAAACAATGGAGAGAAGAGAGTGCTGTGGTCAGATCTCTGGACTGTGCTTCTTGCTACAGATGTCGCAGAACTGTTTTGCAGTTTCTGGGCAAGCCTGGGCAAGCCTGCTAGTATAAAAATGACCTCTGGGGGTGAGCAACAGTTATTTTTGAAATATAGCCCTGTTGATATCACTTCAAAAAGGCTGAGCAAATAGGAGGACGGTAATAAGCAAATAAGCATAAAACACTGACGTGCTGATACAACCAACATGCCTGTTTAGTTGTGGAACTCGAGCTAGTACTAGGTACATTGATTACAATAGTGTTCATTAATACAATGTGTTTTCAATATACAGCCAACTGTACTGTGCATGAACATAAGGAAAGCTGTAAGTATATACATTGCAGAATTCTGTAAGCTATACCTGTACTACTGTGAACAGTTCGTAACACCTCAATTCTGTACAGCAAGAAAACCTTCTAATATGCCTGTTCCGAGTGATATTAAGTAGGGTGGAAATCAAAATTGTAAAATGGTTAAGAACCTATATTTCTACACCATATATGCATTTATGAGAAATTAACTTTGTTTTTATAAAATTATTTATTTATTTATTTTTTAAGAGGCAAACCCACATGCAAAACCCACATGTGTATTTACCAAAGTTACACAGCTAACAAAATAGCGAATCATATCCAATATGTATTACCATCACTTTGTATATCTCCCATTTTCCTGAATGAAAGATACACACATTATGTTAAACGTGTATTTGACTTATGATGGTATAAAAAATAAAAACTCCTGCGCTCTTTTCCATGCTGCACTTGACTTGCATGTATTCCTAGTGTTGGTAAATGTGTGCCTCTCCCCAGTGTGTAGAGACTGTGTAGCGGGCTGGGTGCTCCTCCAGCCTCTCCCCTGTGTGTAGAGACTGTGTAGCGGGCTGGGTGCTCCTCCAGCCTCTCCCCAGTGTGTAGAGACTGTGTAGCAGGCTGGGTGCTCCGCCAGCCTCTCCTCAGTGTGTAGAGACTGTGTAGCGGGCTGGGTGCTCCTCCAGCCTCTCCCCAGTGTGTAGAGACTGTGTAGCGGGCTGGGTGCTCCGCCAGCCTCTCCCCAGTGTTTAGAGACTGAGTAGCGGGCTAGGTGCTCCGCCAGCCTCTCCCCAGTGTGTAGAGACTGTGTAGCAGGCTGGGTGCTCCTCCACTCACCGTTGCTTTGCATAGCGCTCTGCAGCTCAGTGTAAACCGAGCTGGGAATCACTGGGGAGGGCAGGTCCTGCAGGTAAGATCTCAGAGCCTCCGACACAGCGAGGACGTCACACTGCCCCTGGTCCAGCACAGTCAGGTCTGTCCGGGGAGAGACAAGACTGTCAGTACACTGCACAGCACAGACAGCAACAGGACTGTCAGTACACTGCACAGCACAGACAGCAACAGGACTGTCAGAACACTGCACAGCACAGACAGCAACAGGACTGTCAGTACACTGCACAGCACAGACAGCAACAGGACTGTCAGTACACTGCACAGCACAGACAGCAACAGGACTGTCAGAACACTGCACAGCACAGACAGCAACAGGACTGTCAGTACACTGCACAGCACAGACAGCAACAGGACTGTCAGAACACTGCACAGCACAGACAGCAACAGGACTGTCAGTACACTGCACAGCACAGACAGCAACATGCTCAACACATGTCTTTATTTTACCCTCTATTTTCTCCCCAATTTAGAACGTCCAATTATTTTTAAAGTGTTTAACCTTAAAGTTTAAACATTTAGGAAATGAAACAGAATCTAATATGCCTAAAATGTTGCACAGAACCTTTTTATCAAAGACTAGTCACGGGACCAACACAATGTGGCTTTAATAACTGAAAGGGCATACAGTTTCTTGTAACAATTTATTACCATAGGAATTGAATGCACAAAGGTTTGATGCATTGGGACTGCAGATAGTAGCCTTACTACTGAGCACAGGGTTGGTTTTACAGAAACAGAAATGCATCAGGACTGTAAAAAAGTAGCCTGTGTTGTGTAGTGGCCTTTCTATTACTTTTACTGTACTAGTTTTTGCCATCAATTCTCACAGCAGAACCTGCACACATAGTGTTTGTGTTAGCACTGGTATACAAGACCCCTAGAGCAGGGGTTCTCAAACTTTTCTTTCTTTCTGGGACCCCCTTTGGAAATGTTTCAGGCTGCAAAACCCCACCTACCCGACCCAGCGGTGCGATATCATATGAAATTACTGTACATCACCCGTCCCCAGCCTTTGCTGGCCCATTGGCAACAACACTGAACACATAACGCACTGAGGGCAACATCATACTTTGCTATACCTGAAGAAACATGTATTTGTGGCAAACACAATATGAGACAGAATTGCTCTCCCTCAGCCTAAGGAAACATTTATGTGTGTAAAATAAAATATAGGACCTGCATCTCAGACAGTGTTGATTCTAGAGGTATATCACACAGGGGGGCACCAAGGGGGCCCCGATTTAATTATGGAGGGGCACTTCCGGGGTTCTATAGTGTTTTCACATCCAATAAAATGCCTCACAAAAACAACTGTGTTAATTAGAAAGAAGAAATATGCAATGGCATAATCTGAAGCAAAATTGCATTAAATGAAGTGGGGGAAAACCACACACACACACACACACACACACACACACAGACACACACACAGACACACACACACACAATGGTGTACCTTCCTGCAATTTAGCGAATTCTGAAGTGCCTTGAACCCCCATAACTTTAGTATTAACCTGGACACATTTTGTCCCGAGAGGAAAGCGTTTCCGTTAATGCTGGCGAAAGGTGGTTGATACCAAAGTGTGATATGAGCGAGCAGCTGGCCGTGCTTGTTTTCATCCGCAGTGTTGTGAAAGCATGTGTACTGTAGTTTGTGCACGTTGGAATGGAGAATGTGGCTTGTAAGATTGATTCTATACCAGCAGCAGCTGAGGCATCCATGCAAGCTAGGACTTGCTTGATATCTTAGCATGTACCGAAGGCACGCACACACACTCGCATTTATATAAGAAGGATTAAACTGTACAACTGTCTAAGTGGCGCTGAGGGCTTATTCACTAGCTTCTCATGGCTTTACCCTCAGTCCTGGATTCAAGTCACAACATAGCACATGGCAGCTATGGTGCATCTTGACAACATGAGCTGCTGAATCACACTGTTCCAAATTATGCTGTAAAGCAGATGCAGGGTTCTCCCCAGGCCTCCCCCGCCCGTCTTGGGTTTGAGGTTAGGTTTTAGGGCAGGGGCTGGGTTAGGGAAAGGGTGGCTTGATTTTGTAGAGTTGCCGAGCTCTGGAAGTGAAAGGTGGGAGTAAATGGCAAATGCCCTCAAGACACTTTCTAGGGGATGCTGGGTGAAAAATAAAAAATCTTGGAACTACGTGACAGCAGTCCTGACACAACATTTAACCAATCAGAGAGCTGAAGGGGTGGGTTTTCGAAGCACTGCGAGAGGCTAAAACGTTAAAAATGACTGCAAAAAAATTTACCAGCTATTTTCAAAGCAAAAATAGTGACAATGAATGAGCTTCAAAATAACCTGTCAATTCACCGCTTAATACTATATTTGCACCGGCTACTTTATTACAAAAATATTAAAGATTATATTCAGGTATTATCATTCAGCCCATTTTTTATCGTATTATTGTACAGGTAAGAGATATTGGGGGTTCATATATAGATACTGTACGCCTTTAAGAAAAGAGGCGTGATGGGATATCAGCTGAACACTTGTCAGCTGACATACAAATGCTTAAGTGCAGAGGTGCTGGATTATTACACTCCGGTTTCACGCACAGTTCTGATGGTGACCAAACGTGTGCGAGTACTGTTGTGTAAAAAAAAAAAAATGGTTAAAACAGTTGCATTCAAAAAATGTAGAACAGCAAAAAATGGACGTGCATTAACAAAATGCCCTGAAAACTTAACACAAAGAAAACAATTTAAATGAAGGAATAAGCTCAATAATTAAGCTAAAAAGGAAGTGAAAAGGTTACTGTTTTTTTTTTTGTGAATTCAACAAACCTACGTTATCTTTCCCCATTCAAATCGTAGAGTGCCAAAATAAGCACGGTAATTTACCATAATAAAAAAGTAATGAAAAAGAAAATGTAGAACATAAAGCACAAACAGATAGAGTCAACAAAGAGCAACACATGAATCAAATTCTTTGTCGTATTATATATTTAAGGTAAGGCAAGTTTATTTCTACGTTAAAAGTGCTCCCGGCTATAATGTTCTGCCGCCTGGCTGTACAGAATTCCTGGGGAGAACCCTGAGATGACACTGCTGGGGTGAAATAACCAAGGAAGTAAAGCAGGAAGAGCCTTTTTGGGAAGGCAAGTATTTTCTTTAACCTAGTATAGAACCAGATGTTTTACAATGAAAGTAAATGTTTGCAATGTGTTTCTTTCAAAACTGCACATGTGACATCTATGCAGCTAATGGAAGTGCAGAATGGGTAAGACTGGTGGGATTATTTTGTTAGCTACAATTACTTTAAAGGCTACATTTATTTTACATTGTACTTGTCTTATAAACACGATGCTCCGTGAAAGGTCACAGTGTGCCGATGGATTGCTTTAGTTTTTATTTTAAACAGATTTTAAATATTCTACAGGTCGCTGCAGCTACATAAACTTTGGCACAAAAAAATAAATCTCAAACACATAAAACACGGCACACATTATAGTTAAAATAATTAGCCATCGTGGATTGTTTCAATGTTCCTTTACATGCGAGTGCAGCACCACGTATACAGCTATGGCTGCAGAAGTCGAATGAAACCTGCTGCATATTGTTTTGAACAGAGTCGTTCTTATTGTTGGCCCTTTGCACTCTGCAAGCGCAGCATTTTTTCCCCTCTTTCAGATCTCACACACACAAGGGGTGGAGGAGTCATCTGAATGTTCTTTCCCAATGTCATGCTTTACCTTTGAGCTGTAGAGTGGAGGTTCTCAAGCCTCGTTCGGGGTTGCCTTTTAAAAAACTAATTTTGAATAGATGAATCGGGCAAACAAGAAAGAAAAGCTCTCCTGCAGTGAAGGCAGATGTTTGTGCCATGTACAGTACTTTATGAATGGGCTTTTTCAAGAGTCTACACTGTTTCCAAGCCCGAGCCCAGTTTGAGAAGAAGTGGGACTCAACAGCCTTCCTTATTCCATTTATAACGTGACAATGATGCTTCTCAACTCTGCCAGCCCCACCTATTCAACGTGTGAGCCGACAGGGAGTAGACAGGGCTGCTCAACAGGTCTCATTGTCACATGGTCTCAATGGAAGGAGGAAGGGCGTTTAGCGCCGGTGTCACGAAACAAATCCTCCCCCCTCCCCAAACAGTTTGAACTGCATAAACCTGTCAAAAAATAATTCAAACAGAAAACCCTATTTTTCAAATGTATACGTATTTAAAGGTTTACATAAAAACCTTGTCCAAATAAACCTTCTGAAGCCATTCTTCTTGTTCTTATTAAAGTGTGTAAGTTCCCTTAGCAAGTTAGGAGTACACACATACATATATTTTTTAATGGGATTGATGGGTTATATAGGAAAAACGTGCATTTCAATAGGTGTACAGGTTTTTTTTGTTTGTTTTTTTAATTGTGTGTTTTAGGGTTAAAGTTGACATTACCAGATATTAGGTATCCATTACTTCTTTCATTTTTAACCACATCAAGGACATGCCAAATTAAGCTTGATTAACGAAAGAAACTGAGAAACGCAACATGGGAGCCCTCAAAGTAATTGCTAACACCATAAATCGTTACAATGACATTTGAAGACAACTACTTTATCAATGTCAGGAACATGCAGATGCTATAAAATAGTGCTGTGCAGATACTCAGGATTGTCCTAGTAAATCCTTTAACATGTTTTAAATAGTTAGGTATTCATTTAAATGGAATACAAATGTGTAGATAAGAGCATATGAGAGAAAGGCAGCTTTGCCGTGAAATTAACAAGTTTAACAGAATTCGCTTTGATTTAAACACTAAAGGGAATTATATGGAGAATGGGAGAATCTGCAGAGCCCTGTAATACTGCAACGCACAGCTTTAACTTCTGTCTCAGCGCAGAGTGCTATTGCTGCATTAATCTCGTCCATCTGCCACGACTGGGATTTCCTTTGCAAACTCGTTCTTACCGGTTCTCGGGGTCTGTGTGTTTTCAGAGCCAGCGAGGCAGCCTGGTGTCCCGTACAGAGTCGCACTGTCCAAACCTGCAGCCAGTGAAACAACTATTACAGCAAATCCACAAATAGACTGAGACAAGCTTTAAAACCACTGCTTAGGAATAATGCACACATTCAGAAATATAGTGTGGGTTATAAATATATAAACCTGGTTATGAAGTAGCCGCCATGATTTTGAGATTCTTGTTTTGTTGTGTTCATTGGAGACCAGTACAGTAATACTGGTATATTTGCAAGACCCCTTCTCAGGTTTTTTTTTTAATACTCAAAATGTCTCTCAAGCATGTGAACATACAGATTTACACCAAGAAAATCCATTACGTGAGGTAGATACATTGTTTGTAAAGAAAGAAGAGTTTTTGTGCAATATGTTTAACACAGTGAACAGAAGCACTGGTGCAGGGCGACTTCACCAGCATGACAGCTTCTACATTCACACAGAAGAGAAGCAGCAGTGCTTCAGAGAAGTTTTTTTTTTTTTTTGTTACATCGAAAAGTTACTGTTTTTTGTTGCTGTGGATATTGTCAGTGACTCAGGCACTTTAAACAGTGGCAAACCAATCTAACCAGCAGAATCACCCCGTCCTGCAAACAGCGATGCTCAGTAAACCACAGCAGCATTTCCAAAGACATCAAGCATCCACACAGGGCGTTTCAGCACAAAACAAACACAACACCACTTCTGGGTAGGCGATTGCTGTCAGAATAGATTTTCACTAGTGTACAAACACACCAGATGCGTTTTATTTTCAGTTTACATTTTTTATAAAAAAATTCCTGGCAATTTATCAGTGTTTGTTAAAAAAAAAAAGAGCTAAAAACAGTGAAAATAATGAATTTCAGTTTTTCCAGGGGACGGTCGGAAAGGCAGCTTGCCTGCTTCTGAATGCAGACCGTGTAAAGCTGTGAAGTTAACCTGCATCAGTGCTTCGGTGTGTTCAACTGACAGACCCGTATTGCAGTAAAACTATTTTCTAATTAAATAAATGTATCACCAGATATTTTTATATTTTTAGAACTGTTCCCATGTTTGTTTGTTTATTTTTTGATCAGTCCATTCTGGTTGCCTGTCTAGAATGTAATGCATACAGCGTAAGTGTCTTTATATCTGAACGCTGACTTACCACAGGACAGAACAAACACAAAAGATTTGAGCAACAGCAATAACCACACAGCTGCAACAGCTCTTTGTATAAACCTATCGGTGAGCAGCATCTAATTGTCAATGGAAAAGACACAAGAAAAAATGAATGTGAAATGAATTGGGCTACACAGTACACCTACATTTGGCCTGCATTGAACACTGGGCTGCAGTTTAAAGTCAAAAGTATTAAATGTGATCGCAAACATCTTCAAAATGTAGGGACACAGTATAAAATAAGAGGGAGGCTTTTCAAAGTTACTAAATGAAAAAAACTGCCTTCAGTAAATCAATAGCTGTTGTGTTATTTTTTGTAACGGGTGTTCTTAAAAGTAATTCACTCTGAAGTCAAAAGCTTTAAAACGAGTTCTAATGTCATTTAAACAGAAGAAATGAGGTGTACGAACAAGGAGGCCGTTCGGTCCACCAAAGCTCATCCTAGCAGCTGATTGGTCTCGGAACTTTGTCAAATCGGGTGTTGAAGGATCCTAGTCCTGCAGCAGTGTTCCAAACCCTCAGTGTGTTAAGAAGTCTCCTGCCCTCTGTCCTGATTCTCCACTTGATATCAAACTGTATCCTCTGGTTGAAGGGGTTCACTTTGTCAACTCCCTTTGAAGCGACTCAAGAGCGTAGCTACCCATGTCCTTACCTTTCTTCTCAATGGCTTCGATCAGCTTGACTAGAATTGGGGGGGTGTTATCTGGGGGAGCAAACTGCTCCGTCAGGTCAAGTAGAGAGGAGACTGGAAGACAAAAAAAAAACAAGGCCCAGTTATAACACAGCAAAGGAAAAGCACCACACTGCAGCACTTGACACAGCAGATGTTCTGTGCTGAAGAGCAGGTGAACAGGAGGGAAAACCCTGGAATTCAAGTGAGCGAGAGCAGTGTGTAACAGAGAGGGGGCTGTTCATGTAAGTGTGACTACAGCCCCTTTCACACTGGCACTCCTAACCACACACCTGTGTCGTACCTGGCTTGACCCGGGTCCCAGCGACCCACCTCAGGATGTGGGTCGACAGGCTTTGACCCGGGTCGAGTGGACAAAATGCATGACGGCCGTTCGTGAGCCTACGCAATAACAAACAGCCGCGCGTGCGTGAAGGCTTCACTTCCGCAAGGAACGTTTCTGTTTATTCTGTTTAGCCATATTTTTGTTGCTTGAGACACACCATGAGCCAGACTGCAGCAGGGATGAAGAAACATTTGCTATAAATCAACATTTGGACTGACGGTTCAATCCAGAGAAGCTTGGATGGAAGCGTCAGTAACAAGCTGCTTCCGGGGCATTGATACACGCATTGTGCACTTGCGTCTGTCACCCAGGTCGACCCTGCTTTATCAAAAGCAGTGTGAAATCACATAGCCAACCGCCGTGACAACTTCAACAACAAAACACGGACTAGATGGCTTTCTCTGTGTCTTTTAGTCTAAATGTTTGCATTTCAGGATTTCCAAATTGACCGATTGCTTTTTATTTATTTATTGCATTTATATAGCTCATTTAATACAGTACACTGTACAGTACATAGCAGAAAAAAAGAACAAACCACAATACATTTGTATAGCATGTCACACATACGACTGCCACAATCAGACTTAAATAACAGATTTAAATAACAGTACATAATAATAATACAAAAGCAGCAACTTGAAAGTTACAATTTGAAAGTTAAAATTAAAAGCCATTTTAACTAAGGTTTATTTTCTCTAATCAAAAGGAGTTATTCAAGACTGGAGTAAAAGTTATAACACTATAGGCAGACAGAATAGCCTTTCTGAACTACTGTGGAAACAGAGTAGGGAAATTGAACTGACTGAGTAAATTATACAACTATTGCGTGAGGAGGCTGGGAGTCTTGAGCAGAGCACAATAAAGAATTGCAATAAACTCCTGAACAGGAAAAACCCGAATGGCTTTCAGGCTTTTTATTTTAGCCAAAGCCTCCTTTTGAGCGTAACCGCAAGTACAGAGCTTGGCAGAGCAAGGCTCCTGGCAGCGCAAGCATAAACCACGTCTGATTATTCATTCTGGAGTTCAGACAAACTGCCATGTCAGCACATTCCAGCTCACGTGTGCACGTTAAACATGGAAACAGACTGCTGAGAGACAGAGAGAGAGAGGGGGAGAGAGACAGAGACAGAGAGAGAGAGAGACAGAGACAGAGAGACACACAGAGACTCAGAGGCAGAGAAAGAGAGACACACAGAGCTCGAGTGCATGTTATTATTATTATTATTATTATTATTATTTGTTTATTTAGCAGACGCTTTTATCCAAGGCGACTTACAGAGACTAGGGTGTGTGAACTATGCATCAGCTGCAGAATCACTTACAATTACATCTCACCCGAAAGACGGAGCACAAGGAAGTTAAGTGACTTGCTCAGGGTCACACAATGAGTCAGTGGCTGAGGTGGGATTTGAACCGGGGACCTCCTGGTTACAAACCCTTTCCTTTAACCACTGGACCACACCACTTCCCAATGTTAAACATGGAAACAGACTGCTGAGAGACAGAGAGAGAGAGGGGGGGAGAGACAGAGACAGAGAGAGAGACACAGAGAGACAGAGAGACACACAGAGACTCAGAGACAGAGAAAGAGACACACAGAGCTCGAGTGCATGTTAAACATGGAAAACTGACTGCTGAGAGACGGACAGAGAGAGGGAGAGAGACACAGAGACACACAGAGACAGAGAGAGACACAAAGACAGAGACACACAGAGCTCTCAAGTGCATGTTAAACATGGAAAACAGACTGCTGAGAGACGGACAGAGAGAGGGAGAGAGACACAGAGACACACAGAGACAGAGAGAGACACAAAGACAGAGACACACAGAGCTCTCGAGTGCATGTTAAACATGGAAACAGACTGCTGAGAGATGGAGAGACACACACACACACACACACACACACACACTAAACTCTCATCATGACTCCTTAAATAAACCAATTCCTCATTTTGTATCCCCCCCCCCCAACTCACTTTGCTGTAGTTTATGCAAGGGTGGAGTAGGTCAAATATAGAAAGTGCCAATAAAAAAAAAAATTCAAAAAAGCTGGCTTGAACCAAAAAAAATTAAAAAAACACAACCCCCCCCACCCCCCCGTCAGGAATGTGTTCAAAGCTGCAGAAACAAACCCAAGTGCATCTTGCTGAAAGAGGAGCCCAATTCTTTCATTCCGTGCAAAAGTATATGGCTTTTGGAAAGCGTCTATCCTTTGAGGTAGGGTACCGACGAATAACTATGAACTACAGCTTACAATGCAGCTTGCTGTTATTAAACATGGCTGAGAGTGAGCAAATACAGCTGTTTAAACAATTTAAGACTGGGGCGATGCCTAGCTTTTCAATATTGATATCGTTCTCCAAAAAAAAAACAACTAACAAACAATGCATCGATTCATCGCCATGAAGGGTAAAAAACAACTCAAAAAAACCCCACAGTAATACATGTGGAGCTGTGGATTACTGTGTAACACTGCTAGTAACGATTTAAAAACTACTATGCATATTAAATTGCTTACATCAGTTTATGCAAATTGTAATTTAATTTATTTTTTTACCTTATTCGTGTTGATTTGTACCAGTTGGGGGTCAAAGCAAAGTCCCCCAAAAAAGTTGTTTAAATCCATAACAAGTCAGAGTAACAACCAATCGAGAGAAAAGAAAACAACTCATTTTAAAAAGCTAGTTCAGATGAATAAATGCAGATTTTGTTTGAAGTTTTGTAGGGTGCCATCTCATTAAATGGCCACGCAAATTAGTTGTGTTACTGGAGTATCCCAAACATTACTTTCTTGCCATCTTACTTTAGAAAATAATTGCCAAACCAAACCATCGGAAGGCATTGTATTTGTAGCTCGGTCGATACAGTATTTGTAATTCTAACATAACGCTCTTAACTTGCTCTGTTACTTTGAAGACTCCTGCACAGATCCAATCCTATCAGTAAACACTCACAGGGGGCGGGGCAGGGGGGAGAAGGTGAGCTCAATCGCATGCAGATTCAGAGAGTCAGACCTGAGGAGAGCAGAGGAGCTCTGCGCTTAATGCAAAAAATAACAGCAGGTTCCAAATTTAATAAAAATGTTCCCTTAATTAAACCCTTTACACAAAAACGATGCACAGGCTTGACTACCGATAGTTGTCAAACGATACGATGCATCGATAAATCAATCGGACACGTGTTCTGTACTACGGGGTGTAACACTGCACTACTGCCTCGTATGCAAGGCATGATATGAGATGTATGACCATTTAATGAGACTATTTTGTTATAACACAAACATTCTAAAGTCAAATCTTGCGACTTTACAAAACTCAGACGTTGAGAGCACCCCATGGCCTCAATAGAGCTCAGAACCACGTCTAATTTAGATGTACGGCTGGCATACCAGTGTGTCACTTTAACCAGTGCTCCTGAGACTCTGTTCCACTGGATGTCAGAAATACCACCTTTTTTCTATATAGTATTTCTTACATCTACTATAGGAAGTTGCAGGGGGACAGGTTAATGGTTACACTCTGGTGTACCAGACGTACTTGAAGGTTGGAAATTATTTTAACAGCTCTACTGTGGTTAAAAAAAAAAAAAAAAAAAAAAAAGAAGACTTAGAAGTCACCAGAATGTGATGACAATAAGATTTGAGAAATAGCAATGTCAGGCTGGCCTCAGAGCTTCATTGTATGTGGTTTCCAATTATCATATGCTGTTTGCTTCGAAGAGACCGTTCCAGTCCACTATACAAAAGTATTTGTTAACAAGGTGTTTATAACTGTCAGCTGACTCACTGACAGAGAGTGGGTAGCAGTGAGTGATGATAGTTTCACTATTACGTAAAAGCTTGTTGCGGTAGAAGAATTATAACACAAGTTTTAATAGTATGTACCACATGTGTAAAGACAACATAGCCTCAAAATGACTGCACACGTGATTATAAAACAGTAAGATCTACTGTTGACAAATTCTGAACAGCAAAGCAAAGCCCTGAGAAATGACTACATCTAAAGGTATGATCATAATTGTCATGTTTAGCAGATAAGACAGGAAATCAGCACATTCTGACAAATAACAGGTTGCATTTGGTTTGGCAATAAAGGTTGAGAATATGAACAGGTCGTTATTAAACATTAAAAAGATAAACATTCAAATGAATAGCACTCATCAACACATACTTGTTTACAATTATAATCTGCACAAGCAATAGTAGCAAGTCCCAAAATATGGGAATACTTTTTACTGCCTTCCAGAGAGCGTCGGGGGAGTTTGAGTCAATAACTTATGCTTTTCATAAACAAGCTATTATTATTAACTACATGATTTCACAATGTTCTGCAAACCTACTTGCCCCCAGCTTACTGAGGTGCAGGCGGTCTTTTGAAAATAATCTGTGTTTTCCCAAAAAAACAGTCCCAGTTGCTTCTGAAGTCAAGATCTTCTTGCTCGCACCAGCCAGCTAACCATGTGTTTATTACTCTTATTCTGCTAAAAGTTTCATCCCCTCTGCCAATAACAGGTAGTAAACCTGCCAACACATTCTTCCCCTTAGTTTTTCAGTTTCCTTAGATTTGAGGTAGATGCTAAATCAATTGATTTGAAACTCAGTGTTACAGAACACCCTGCAGTGTTTACAAGAAACTCATCACGTTACCTTTGCTGTGTCCTGTGTTGTCCGTATCACAGAGTTATGTTTTTTAACATATTGCAAACTTATTTTAAATTGAACCACACATCATGGGTGATAAATGAGTGCGTTCGCCAGGAGAAAAATAAATTTCTCCAAGGATTGCAGTGTATCCAGATCATGCTAACCTGCCCTCTGGCCCGCAGGCGTCGCTAACCTGCCCTCTGGCCCGCAGGCGTCGCTAACCTGCCCTCTGGCCCGCAGGCGTCGCTAACCTGCCCTCTGGCCCGCAGGCGTCGCTAACCTGCCCTCTGGCCCGCAGGCGTCGCTAACCTGCCCTCTGGCCTGCAGGCGTCGCTAACCTGTCCACTGACTCACATGCATCGCTGTTGAAGCCAGAGATGGGGTCAATTACATTTTTCCAATTGCATTTCCATTCCCAGTTCCCTTTTATACAATTCCAATTCCTATTCCATTTTACGGCATAGTCTTTCTGAGGTTTATGCCAGAGGCTTTATCAGTTTACCTGGCAAGTTCATTAAGTTGTATACAGTATTTATTTGCTCAATAAAGCCTTTGTTGTAAAATGATTGGAATAGGAATTTGAATTGATTAAAATGGACTTGGGATTAGAAATGGAATTGGAAATGAAAAAATGGAATTGACCCCAACTCTGGTTGAAGCACCACAAGGTTTGTAGGTCACAGATCTTACAATTTGGAAAAACCACTGGAGTAAATCTGACCAACAGCACAGGAAGGGATTCAGTCCCAGGAAGCAACAAGAACTTTCTAACTGCATTAAAGTAAAATACATCCATAACCATTAAAACACTTTATAGTGCAACATTTAGTAATGCTAAAAGCAGCTCAATTCAATGAAATGTTTCGACTAGTCTTTCTCAATATCTACACTCTAATTAAAAAATGGTTCCAAAGAATTACATTAAAATTAGCTAAATTGAACAACTTGGTCAACATAGAATTCGATGCACATGAGAAAAAATCAGAATGTGACAACAGACTGCAAATACACCCCATGTCAATTCCATTAAAGGTAAAACAACTTCCATAGAAAATATTTCATTTTTGGCCACCACATAATTCCCATCATAAAAGACTGTTGTCCTTTTTAAAGTAACTGTCATTCTGAGACCTAACATTTCTTTTAACAAACCGTCAACATTTAGAGTCTCAAGATGACAGTTCTAAGCCCCAAGTCAGTTTGGTATAATCCCCTCTTTGGGTACTGAGAGCGTCAGAGTGGGGATATGGGGGGTTGTTCATCCATCCATCTGTATGGCACACATTTTTGCATATATCACAACCAACTTTGTCTAATTTTGAATTTACAGCCGTGACTTTACAGAAATGAATCGTGATCCTTTCTTTACATGATATATCGTATCGTAATAGAAGTATGTATCGTTTCTGTAGTAACACAAGAACCAAAAGCACAACAGAGCTCTGTAGTTCACCACATGGCTCTTGAATGAAGAATAAGTGTTTTTATAGTTGGTATGAATACATACTCTCCCTATCATTTATTTTGTAATAGTCCAACATTAATGAGCATTAGGTTTTATGATGAATCACACAAGTAGCTCATCATATGTATCTGTATACATACTGAATCCCAGCCTGCATATCGCCATGTGTATCTTCACATTGGTGTATTGTTACACCTCTAGGGACTGAAATACTTTTTCCATTTGTGTAATGTAAACAGTGTACTGTTTTCTTCTTGTGTAGCCCTTGTTGGTGCTACGTTTGAAATTAAAGCTCCTTCTTTTAAATAGACCGTCATGTGCTAGAGTAGCATATGGGGATAGTAGGCTTTATTCAGGGCGGGTTCCACAGAGCCTTTATTACTTCAGACACTCACCCTCTGATCCAGCACACAAAGAGGTGACTGCGCTGATCTACCAGAGAGAACTGGATACCACACAATCAAAGAGCTTGTCAAACTCGCAGGAGTGTCTGAAACGAGGTCAAGCTAAACAAACGCTCTTTTCTTGCCTCAGTGAAGAGACTGTCCCTTTTCAAAACAGGCTGCAGAGCGAGACTAGTTAGCTAACTGTGCAACATACAGAAACCTGGACCAAATATCTTTCAAGCAGAAAAACGGCAAATGTAAGCTATATAAAGTGTTACTCAAAACAAAGTTGGCATGCATGTTTTTAATCTTATTTGGTGCTGCCACAAGGAGTAGATTTAAAAGTACGGTAACAAGTTTGTCAGTAACGGCTATCTCCACCACAGCTCTAAATTCAAAATTACAGCGATTGATGATGAAACGGTTGATGACTATGACAAGCATATGTACAGAATAGAATAACATAGGCAACAGCTTCATGAAAACTGGAAACTGGTATTTAAGACCAAGATGAGGTGTTAGTTTCCTGTTAAAGTATATTACAATGCATGGTGTACAGCATGTGGAAAAACCTGTTGTGTTCTCAAGATGCATGTAAAAGTGTCAGTGTGACATACTGATGGACGGATGTACAGACAAAGAGATCCCACCATCTAGCCAATAACTTTTAAAACAAAGTTTCATCACAATTTATTAAGCGGTTTTACAGATATATTGAAAAATGTAAAGTGACGCACGCATGTCACGATGAGAGGATAACAATACATATAGAATAGGAGTAGCCATACATTTCCATTTGCAAGAAGTACAACACAGGAGTTTTATGGCTCTGCCTTTTAATAGGCTCTGCTAAATGTCAAATCCACTAGTTTTCAAGACTACAAAGGGAGTTTAAAGAAACAAAAGGCGGTTCTAAGATACCGGATCCCTCTATCCTCTCCTCTAAGAACACATCCTTAATACACTTCTGCAGCATTTTTAGGTGCAATTACCATTTCTCCAGTAACTTTGTGGTTTGGAAAAGTAACAAGGCAGCCTACCCCTGACTAATGTAAATGAATACAAGGCAAATACTGAAGCAGTCATGTGATCAGCTTGGAATGTGCTGTTTCAGCAAAATCCCCCCACCCCAACCTGATATACAGCTTTCTCTTCTCCCAGATCGTGCTGGCAGGGAGCCAGGGTGTCTTGGAAATGAGAAATTACTGAGAGAGATTAAGCCCAGCCATAGAAACAGGGGCAGCTTGGGGAGGTTAGGAGAAGGGGCTTGCTGGGGCTCCAGAGGGGAGCAGGTCTCTTATTCTTTGCTTTAACTGTTTCCTGGCATGAAGGGAAAACTTTCAAGCAGATTACTGCCGGTCGCATAAAACAGTGCCGTTAAATATGCAAGCAGATAGGATTCAGAGAGCTAAATTCTGCAAGCGAACTTAAAACAAGTGCTTTAAAATTCCCCTTGATGTGATGACAGAAAATAAAATACAAAAGTGAATATGAACTAGTTTGTTACTTCAGACTTTCTGTGATTTCACATTCATACAATACTTTTTAAGTCCTATTGCAACTGTATAAGCGGTTCTCTGTAAGTGTGACATGTGGGTACCTGCGTATATCATTGGGGAGATATTAAATAAATACCAAGTTGGATTTTTACCAAGTGCTGTCAGCAAAATCTGAAAGGGTCCTGTGTCTGTAAACAACGAGTGAAGCTGAGACTGTACTTCATAACAATGAGAACCCTGAAGGCTCCACAGTACAGCTACCATTACAAACACTACAAGAAACTGCATACATTCAATGACTAACGGGTCAGCTAGATGTCTCAATGTTATCAATGGAAGTGGCAATATACAAAACATGGTGTCAATAGGGGGCATTTTTATTATAATGCTGGCTTTGGAGAGTCATTTTTTCTTTATTTTTTAAAATGTCCCTTACTATTTGATGGTGTTTGTAATCATGCTGTGTGGTTCTGTTACTCTAATACTGAGTTCTCATTTCTCTAAATCTGCCTGTAACGGTATTTGAGTTTGTCTGGAGAATCCTACACGCCGGGAATACGCCCATCAAAGCCACTAATAGAAATGAATTGGTCATTTAGTGAGGTTTTTATCAAAAAGACTGGGGGTAAACGCTGCATCTCCACCTGCTGCAGAGTGACCTGCAATAGGACCTCCGCTGTTTTATGTCTCATCCGAAGGAAGGAGCACAAGGAGGTTAAGTGACTTGCTCACGGTCCCACACAGTGAGTCAGTGGCTGAGCGGGGATGAGAACCGGGGACCTCCTGGTATCGGCAACTGTGAATACGTATAACATGATTTTAAAAGGAAGTGGTTTTTTTTTTCAATATTAATTCAATTATGTATAGGCTTTAATTTACCATTACACTTTTACGCAAATCATTTGTTAAAAAAAAAAAAAAAGTCCTTGATATCTATGTAATCTGTCAACAGAATGAGATTTAAAAATAAAATAAATATATATATATATATATATATATATATATATATATATATATATATATATATATATATATATATATATATATATATATATATATATATATATATATATATATATATATATATATATATATATATATATATATAAATGGGTTTCACGTTTGTGGCACGGATCCCTGAACAGTAGAGGTAATATAACAATGTATTGGAATCTGTGCATTTCATAGCCTCTGTAACATATGTAAGCTGTGTGTGTTTTTTTTTTTTTTAATTATTATTGGTTTGGTTTTGTTCTTTGAAGTTTAGTTTATTCACTTTGTCCCCACAGGGCCAGCACAGGTACATCTCAATAGCGCAGTACAAATACAAAGAGAAACATTTACTAAGAAAAATAATAAATTTAAGATTCTATTGATTTTTTAGTATTACATGCAGCTGCTATAAGATTGTTACCTTTATTAAAAATGTGCACGGATGAATCTACCGATTTAGTCTACAGGTTAATCAATTAATGCCCATAAATTAACCGATGAAAAATTTGAATCGAGTGACAGCACCCATTAATATATATTTTGTTGTGTACATGTTTTTTTTTTTACTGTAGTTCAGTCTTTGCAATGTTAAAATGTTATTTGCTTAATTAGGTGTTCTTTGCGTGGAAAATACTAACCAGGTCTGTCAGTATACATCAGAATGTAATATAAAGTAGACCAAAGTGCAATGACAGCACTAACATCTCATACTGAACTTGAGAGAACTCCTGAGCCACTGCAGTTAGCACCTTCTCTCTAGTTACTGCAGGTCATTAACACAGTGACCCCTATATATGCAAGGTCAGTGTCAGGGTAAATGGGTACCCAGTTATGAGCCCCCAAAGTGGACGTCAGGCCGGAAATGGCATCCCTTCAGCACCCCAGAACTCAAAAGGGCCAGCAGATACATACTTGTGCTTTTAATATGTCATACATCTACAGTCTGGAAATTGGGAATTATAAAACGTATCCTTCTACTTAAATATGGCACAGCTTTTGTACACTCACTGGTGGTATTAAGTTAGAATGAATCGATTTATCAAGGTTTACATGCATCTAAACAGCAAACTGATAGAACAACAAAATGTGGTTTCTATGTAAATTATCATCATCTAAAGTATGTACAGTTTCTACAGTATTATACACAGTACTGTATACAGGTTAACACAGGTGTATGTGTCTCCATCTCTTGCGGAGACTGGTCCCTATGGCAACACAGAAAGGTCTTTCTAGGACCAAGTCAGCCATTTTAGATTTTTGAAATATAATAGAATAAATCCCATGCCAGCACATGTGAGCATCAAGCCTTGACTAAACATGCTGTGAGCGGAGAAGAGAAATGACTTTCCCTTTATGTTTGCCTGGATCTCTTTCAACACATAAATCAATGAAAGACTTGCAGCCCCAGGTGAGATTGATTGTGTCGATGAAGAGAGAGTCCTTTCCAAACTACAATCCAGCATGTAATAAGTCTGATTATTTCAGAGCAGATTTAGCAGGAGTTGGATTGCCAACACATGATTTTATTATTTAAAAAAAAGTCTGACTCAAACTGTACAGTAAAATGTATTTTGTGGCATTCTCCAAAACAAACACAGAAACTGAATTATCCAGATTCTCCCTTCACAGAGTTTTAAGAATGCATGCTAAAGTGTGCAAATTCACACCGTGTTTGGGCTTTCTACAGCTGAATTCCTGCTTCAAGAGGAGTTTTGGCAGAATTCAACAGAAATGAAATGCAGAGTGACAGTGGGTGGTAAGCAGGTGAAGATGGATCCAGTGTTTGCTCAGCACAGTCATTCATTTTCACTTCTCTGGACAGCAGAGCCCATGGTAACGACAAGCTCTGCATATTGCTGGACTGCAATTCCATCAAAATGCACATCCTGCTACAAGCAACCGCTTCAGAGCATTATCTCAACTGAGCCTGAGGTCACTATTCCTGGAACACAACCCTAATGGAAAAAGACACCTGTTCAGCCAACAGAACAGGAACTCAAGTAAAGTTTGTTTGAAGTTCAGCGACACTCCCCACACCTACTCCCCCAGTTTGAAAGTTGTCGGTTTATATTTTGCACCAGGGTTAATCTTTAAATAAATGTTTAATCTCAGCTTTCTGAATTTGCGTCGCTAGGTACTGTAGGAGATTTTGATTATTTTGCTATGTACGGGAGTACAGACCCCTATATCCCCAAAATCTGATACTCAAAAGTTTAACTAAATAATGTTAATACCAAGTGTCATAACAATTGGATAATAGATTGTCCAGATATATGGAAAACACTTGTGAAATGTGACATGCGTACGGAGGACCCCCTGCACTGCAGTATATCCCATTTGCAGGGGATTTCATCTCCAGCCAGAATAAATATTTGGGTTGAGGTGAAAATGAAGGGTAATAAGGAGAAAACCAACATATTTATTAAGGCCTAAAACGATCCCAATTTGCTGTTCCGAATGTATTTGGTCATTGTACAATAATCCGTATGCACCCAAACATCTGCATAATGCCACACTGCTATGTCCAAAATCACTGTTCTCAAGCATCTCTTCTGAGCCAACGTACCCTCACATGTACTCACACGTACCGGAGCATGCCCAGTGAAGCACTGTGTAAGCTAGATTACCTCCGTGTGGAAACACACTAGTCTGTGTGACAAACACGGTCCGTCTAATTTTCCATAAGGAAGGAACTTGCTTTCGTTTTGTGTAGCAGACATCTTTCATACCGTACATTTTTCCTTCGCAT
The DNA here is from genome assembly GCA_030684275.1 of Acipenser oxyrinchus oxyrinchus. Lineage (NCBI taxonomy): Eukaryota > Metazoa > Chordata > Actinopteri > Acipenseriformes > Acipenseridae > Acipenser > Acipenser oxyrinchus. Next base: position 950,270 of record CM060292.1, on the reverse strand, counting down.
GTGGTACTTTGATGTATTATGATGACAAATGTTGCATTAAATAAATAAAAAACACGTCTGTGCTGTGGAAGTGGTTGCGGGCATAAGAAAACCCAAAGACAGAGTTGTTCTCATTTCCAGCTAATGAAGGAACCTACCTACAATTACAGCAGCACTGTGTTATTTCAATATACATCCCCAAAGTCTTAAGTATAGCTCCAGCTGATCTGAAATGTTTGCAGAACGGACACCAGCTAATAACTAGCTAATGAGATTCGGAAACTATGGATTTCTTTTCGGAATGATGTCATTGAGGATGATCCAACCTAAAAAAAAAAACTAGCATTTTTTCATCCTTCGTATTTGGTTTTCATTTGCATTTCCTGACAGCACATGCACAATCATCTACACATCGTTGAGTGGGAAAGTCGAATTCAGCCACAGTTTCTGAACAATCTGATGTTGAAATATTGCCTGGCATTATTTCGGACGTTCCCTGTGCACAGTCACACTGTATTGCTGAGGAAAATTTGAATTTAAACTGTTAAAGGTTTTAGTTTGGTAACATCCAAAAAAAATAAAAAAAAATAAACTTTTTTTGGAAAATTCAGTTATACTTCCTTTCAAAAGGTATAAACTGCAGTGTACAAAAATGAAAAATGTACACAATTAAAAAATCATTAAAAAATCCATTATTTCAGGATGTTTCGGATAAAAGCTCAGCTGTGTAGAAAGAAAAGTAAACACAGAGCAGTAAACTTGTTATTTTTCAAGAATTCTGTGGATGATGTCATGATTATGTCAGAACAGAATGTTCATTCCAAGTGGTTCCAAAGTTCCTAGTTTGAAGATAAACTCATGTGCCCTTCGTTTCCAAGCAGTATTTGTTCCATAGCAATGACTGATCCCACAGATGGCGATGTCTTCAGCAGCCGTTTATAAATTTGGATACACCAACGAATATGAAGAGTCATTTTTGCCAGTGGATACATTTCAAGCAGTATTTGATGGAATATTTGTCCCTGCACTAATATATAAAACATGTGCTTCATTTCCTGACTGCAGTATACACCATTCCGTTCTGACAGGCCTTCTCACTCAGAGCCTCTCAGCTAGGCCTGGCTCTCAATCACATGGCTTCCCTTTATTTCTTTATTTCTTTGTGCTGCTCGTCTGCAGTAATAGGAATTGGATGGGGGATTTCTTGTAGAGGGTTTCGAAGTTGCTCACTATTTGTTGGGTTTTAATATGGAACAATCCAGCGGCTTTATTTCAAGGCAGCACAGAACAGCGTAGGTATCCCATACTGGTTACGATGTAAACAGGCTTCGACTGGCTGGAGGACTCATTTGCACTACTGAATATAAGACATTTAAACATCTATTAAATATAGGTTTTTTAGTTTCTGTTTGGAAACTTTAGGACTATACACCTTTAAAAAATTCAGCTTTGACATACTGGGAATGTTACTGTAGCCACTGATCAGAAAATGACTGCAGTGGTACCCCAAATATAATCCACTTATTACCAATGCTGATGGACCCGGTGTAACATGTTTTTTCTATTTTACCCCAACAACTAGATCCCTGAATGATGACTGCTAAGACTGGCACAGTGTTCAATGTAGTGTTGTCCTTGCAGTCCTTAGCCAGAGGGTAACATGAAGAAATCTGGTGAAACCCAGTCATTCTACATTGGAGGGACGAGGGTTTGGAGTACCACTGTACTTGCAAGACTGAGTGCTCATTAACATCTTTACATAAAGCAGAGATGATTAACCAACACACCCAGTCCTTCTGTAAATCATTTCTTGCTTCCAAACTTTGCTTACTTTGTAGTATGTATATATCAGTTAGGGAGGATTAGACCCTCCCTGTATTGTAAACAGCACCGATCACTATTATTAGTCTGTAAATGGGTGATCAAGAGGGCTCGAGGTGTGTAACAGCTTTAATCAGGAATACCACCAAACAGGGAATTACAACAATCCTACCTTGCAACTCCGAGGTGGAGTCTGGGTGCAGGGAGCCAGCAATCTTACCTTGCAACTCAGAGGTGGAGTCTGGGTGCAGGGAACCAGCAATCCTACCTTGTAACTCAGAGGTGAAGTCTGGGTGTAGGGAGCCAGCAATCCTACCTTGTAACTCGGAGGTGAAGTCTGGGTGTAGGGAGCCAGCAATCCTACCTTGTAACTCAGAGGTGAAGTCTGGGTGTAGGGAGCCAGCAATCTTACCTTGTAACTCAGAGGTGAAGTCTGGGTGTAGGGAGCCAGCAATCCTACCTTGCAACTCGGAGGTGGAGTCTGGGTGCAGGGAGCCAGCAATCTTACCTTGTAACTCAGAGGTGAAGTCTGGGTGTAGGGAGCCAGCAATCCTACCTTGTAACTTAGAGGTGGAGTCTGGGTGTAGGGAGCCAGCAATCTTACCTTGCAACTCAGAGGTGGAGTCTGGGTGCAGGGAACCAGTCCCAGGGGCTGCAGGGAGGGGTCTCTGCAGCCGTGGTTTGTTGGGGGCCGGGGCCACGACTGGGGCCAGATACTCCACGTAGGTCCCTGGGAAATCTCCTTTCTGTTTGGTGCGCTCGTTGAGTCCCACAATCCATCCAATGTGCTCCGGATGCTGCTCGTCACCCTCTGTGCAGCCCAGAGAGCGCAGGGATGCCTGGTTAACTGTCAGAATGTCCCCCGGCATTAGATCGATGTCTTCTTCGCGGTCTTTGTTGTACTCATAGAGCGCACGGTACTGAAAAGCTTCAGCCATTCTGATGTGTCTGTAAATACCAGTGTTTATTGTACTGACAAAGTCACCCTAAAGTAAGCATCATGCAGCTGGTGCTGTCCTCAGTTGTTCAGTGGTGCCCAAGGCCCATGGTCAAAAGCACTCCCCTCCGTTTAAACCCCCGGTTCAACCAGACTATAGAACAAAGGGACAGCTGGACCAACATAATCCGGTGTGCCTTCGAACCGGCACAGATCCGACTTCCAAGAGAACTGAAAAGGCTGCTTCCAATCTGACAGTGTGGATGAGCTGGTTTTTGTCAGTCTCCCTCGAAAACTGAAAATCCTGTCCAGGACTCCCAGTCAAAAGACAGAACCTAAAAGATAAATAAACACATGTGTCAGTAACCTCCATCCCCCGCCCTGGTTGTAAATCCAATATCATTCAAGCCCTCGGTATTGCAAGTGGAGGACCATGACATGTACATTATAAGTCACTTCAGCACTGGGACCCATTAGCAGCAGCTACACTTATCTTGTGGTGAGAGTGTAGATCTCACACTCTGCATGTCAATGACAAACCACAACAGGTTCTCTATAAACCACAATGCGGACCCGACAAAGCAAACAGTGTGCGAGAAATACACTCAACTTGATCAGAGGTAGCCACCAAACACTTAGAAACACACAGAATAGTATATAAATAAGAAATGGCAATTAATCACAGTTGAATATCAAGTTTCATGTTTTAAATTGGATAAGCGGTTATCCAGACATATGCACAAATGTAAGCGTGACAAGCAGACAGACAGACGCAGACACACCCCCAGCATCTGATATCCTCAATTAGGGACGCAAGTCAGTTATGATCAGTTCTTTTTTTTGTATCAGCTTTCAGCTGTTTTGACGTCCAGTTGTTTTTTTTGTAAAACCAAAATGAAAGTTTAGAATGGATAAAACAAACTGCATTTGTGGAGCCACGGGAACGGCACATACCAGTATTACGCACGTCGTTTTTTTAACTGTGATAACTAGGGGTCACTGAGGGATCACCGCAAAATTCACCTCTTAGGGACAATGCATACCGGACTAGTATGGAGAGAAAAAAATATAAAAAATGTCTAAATGAACTACTGCACACTGCAAGCGATCGCAAACTACCTTGATCTTAATTCTGTAGATAGGCTTTTTATTACTTCGCCGTCCTGTGTGCATTGCACTTTGGCAAAATAAAAAATAAATAAAATAACGCCCTTAGACAAATAACATTTAAAAAAAAAATACTTCAAAGTGATTAACTTTCTTGTTTACTGTTCACATGACAGTGATGTTTCAATCAGCCTATCAGTGCGTCTGTACTGGCTTTTCTGTGACCTGTACTGTACAGTAGGAGGTGGGATAAAGTCAGTGTTGCATTGTTATTTTGATTTAGGTTGCTAAATAGTTTTCAGCATTGGAGGTAAAACACCAAAAATGGACGACAAAGCAAAATACAATAAGTATATTTTGGCTGAGGATCGGGTCAAAAAATGTCCCAAAGAAACTTTACATGCAGATGGAGGTAATTGTTTTTCACATCTTGTAATGCGACTTTGGAGAAAATACGATCGATCGCCGTTTAGCTTCAGAATCACACATTAAACGAAAGGCTACTACAGAGGCTGCTGAACAGAATGTAAAATAAACAGCTTTCAGAAAACAAACTGGAAAGTCAGCACAGACACAAAGTATTCCTGTCGGTTGCAGCCAAGTTAAATCAGTACTACAGGTACAATCTAGCACAGCCTCCTCGCTTCAAACATCCTGCTGCTTACTTTTTAAACGCAGTTAGAATTTTAGACCCGAATAGGTACGTATTATTTCTTTTGACTCGGTACCAATAAAATAAATTTGTGAATGGGACAAACATCAACAAAGTGCTGCGTATATGGCCTTTATTAAATAATGCCAGATGTCCTTGGGTAACCAAGTTTTGGGCCTGTTTCCAATCGATTTCCACATCTGTATGACTTGGCAAAGCTTTGCCTTACACTTCCAACCAATTCAGTGGATGCAGAACGTGCAGTCTCAATGTGCGGGCAAGTCTTCACAACGCAGACAGAGAATGTCGGCAGCAACTGCTGGGGGATGTTGCACGCTTGCCTTTAACAAAATGACAGCACTTTGTTTTAATAAGGAAGCAAGTACCACTATTTTGTCCGCAGCATCACTTCTTTTCCAGCTTCACAATGGTTCAGGGCCTCGACTAGCCTTTTATTTTCTTTCAGTACTTTTGCGCTGCTTTAATCAGTTTAGCATCATTATTACATTTGTTATGAGGTCTACACACAGTCATTTAACAGACACGATATACTCAACCTTTTTTTTTTTTTTTAACTGAGAAACAGCTTCACTTCTTCGAATGCATTTTATAACAAAAGGTTTAGGTTTGGGTACGCAGGTGTGCTCGAACTAGCACAGCACTTTCAGCATCAAACTGTTCTACAAACCTGAAAAAAACCCTTGACTTGTGAACACCCAGACTATGGGCAGTATAAAACTGTGGTTATCCCTACTGTCAGAATCAAACATGCAAGTCTTGTCATAACTTTTGATGTGTCACTATATCGATTATTATGGGATGTTAATATGAACCATCGATATGCAGAAAGTTACTTTTGAAACCCCCTCATTGCTATAATACAGCACCAATAACCAGGAGTTAAAGAATCAAAGATTTCTAGATTCCCCCCTTTCCATTTCAATAGACATGTCCCAACATATCCCTGGAGAGCACAAAGGGATCTGTTTGCAGTTTTTAACGGGAAGTCTTGAGCAGACTGGAGAATTCTGCTCCCCTAGTTAGCTATGCCCTGTTTTTCAAGGTAAGCCCCTGGCATCCTCAGTTTGTATAAATGCACGTGCTGCCCAGATTGAACCCCTGCTCACAGCCATGAGTAAGACCGCATGCTTCTCCTTCCCAGAATCCTGCGCACCTCTAAATTGGTGCAAAATAAAATCTGTACCCTAAAACTAGCTGAATTTGAGAGAGTAATGTTAAACCCCATAGTATATAAGGGCTCATTCAAACGCACTGGATCCCATACACTCGCAGCAAAAACACAATGTGTTTCGGGCTAGACATGGTTTGGTTAGCATTCGTTCACGCAGGTGAAACGCGTCAAGCTTCGAGAGTTTGAGTTTTTTTAAGTAAACTAAAGGGCAAGGATTTTGAATATTTCCTTATTTAAAAACGCTCTGAATTGGTTGTTATTTTTTACAAGGACTCCAACTCCCAGAAGCAGCTCAGGTGTGTCAGCTGCGTTCCTTCAACGGGTTGTGCAGCACGGAAAAGAGTGCAAGACGCAGTATTACACATGGTATGAAAACAATATCAATCAATTAAATACACGTTTAACATACTGGGATCATCTTTCATACAGACAAACATGACACCTCCGAAGTAATGATCACACATGCTAGATACGATGTGTGGTACTGCGCTAGCTCGGTGTCCTTCAAATTCCTAATTACTGATGTTCAGGGAGAAGGAAGCAGGTGCAAGAGCTATTCTAGTTTACCAATTCAAAATCAACACAGTGCTGTTATGGGGCGGATTTAGTACAGATTACTTTTGTGTGAATAAATCCTGAACAAAGCAGATCAAACTTATTTCTCTTCAAGATTTACCAAGAAAAGAGAATTTGAACGGAGAGCAGCATGTATACATTGCAGTGGAGCAGAGCCATACACTTCAATTGAATACTGGGTGGAAATCAATGCCAAAATTTGAAAAAAAGAAAGCAGAATATGATCTTTAATATGCTTGACTATGCTCATTGTGTTGCGGCAGTGGTAGACTGTCTTTGGTTTGATTGGATAGTCTGGCTAGCAGGACTGCTGGCATGATGGAGGGATTAGTGATCAGAATTGGTGTGAGGAGGTCTGGAACAGTTCAACAGCACCTTACAACAGGTTGCACATTCAAATGAGCAGGACAGGAGGCGATCATGGAGTTATCCCAGGAGGCGGTCATGGAGTTCTCCCAGGAGGCGATCACGGAGTTCTCCCAGGAGGCGATCACGGAGTTCTCCCAGGAGGCGATCACGGAGTTCTCCCAGGAGGCGATCACGGAGTTCTCCCAGGAGGCGGTCACGGAGTTCTCCCAGGAGGCGGTCATGGAGTTCTCCCAGGAGGCGGTCATGGAGTTCTCCCAGGAGGCGGTCATGGAGTTCTCCCAGGAGGCGGTCATGGAGTTCTCCCAGGAGGCGGTCATGGAGTTCTCCCAGGAGGCGGTCATGGAGTTCTCCCAGGAGGCGGTCATGGAGTTCTCCCAGGAGGCGGTCATGGAGTTATCCCAGCCCGCTGACAACAGGATTAGCAGGGTTTAGATACCCACCTCCCCAGGCACAGCTACTGTGTGCTCGCCCTGTTCCTTGTACTGTTAAGGATCCCAGTGATTCAGCAACATGACTAGGTAGCCCATTCCATCCCCTCGCCACTCACTGTGTGGAGAAGCATCTCCTTCCCTCTCTCCTTGCTCTATCTCCACTTAATTCCCTCTGGTCCTGGTTACTGTACTGCGCTTAAAATACTGGTTACGGTTAACTTTGTGTGTTCCCCCAATTCTTCTTTGATCTAGGCCAAACAGATTCAGTTTCAACTGCCAGTTCAAACAAGATACTACAAAAGTTTCTGAAGTTAGTTGTCATAAATATTAACCTAAATTCTTAATAAACTATTGCTGGGACAAATATTTAAATATTCAAACAAATGCCGCTTACAATGTATTAAAAAAGAACCACTTGATTCTTCTGTAGAACAGGATTTACCATCAGAAAGATTTCAGGCAAGGGAAACCAGGGCATGAAGTGGTCTGAAACACGCAGCACACTTTGTAATACTGAAAAGACTAATATGGTATGAATCATGCTTTTGTTTTCCAGCCGACTCAAAATGAAGGAATATGCGAATATTCATTTTGAAAGACTATTTCATGACAAACCCATGCTCATCCGCACACAAAAACATTCAAGGCATCATTTACATGGTTCGTCAGCTAAAGCAGTTTATATGCAGCACAGTCTTGTTTAAATCTATTCCATTTGGAACATTTTTAGATGTTTTTTTTCTTAATTTTTAAAATGTTGCTACATATTTACTTATCCATTTTTGATATTATACCAAATGCTGCGTTCCTTTTAGTTCGACATCAGCTTACTCATGAATAAGCAGTGAATTAGCGGAGGGCCCCTAGGCAGTAAAATATAATGCTTGTACGCATGTCCTAATCATGAGTGAACCAAATGATCAAATCATGAAATCTGAGGGAACATTACATAGATGTTAGCCTTATTGTTTATAAGGAAGTACACAAAGAAAAAGTTACGTTATAAGTGGCTTTAGGAATTGCTGAAGGAAAAAAAACACTTTATAAAACTAGAAATGGGTGCTTTTTGAGAACAAAAACAAAGCATCCCCAGGGGCATAATAGAAGTTCAAACAATGCAGCGGTGAAGGGTTCATTTTGACTGGACCACCCAGTTAACAGAGCCGTTTGCTAATGGAGCCATTCTCTCTGTACAGGAGAAACTGACAAGGAGGCAGCGATACTCTGCCACAGGGCATTCACATGGTTCACACAGCCGTGTCAATACGAAGTCACGAGCTACAATGGTTTGTGGCGGCAGCTTTTTAAAATAAATGGCCCAAAGGGGCTCATTTTTAACTTGACAGAGTGAATCACAGAATACAGTTGTGAGCATGAAGCCAATATCATGAAACATTTGGTCTTTAGAGTCCAGAAAGTCACCTCAATGTGGAAGCCATCTTAGGTCACAGGTCAAAGTGAAGGGTGCTGCTCATTTTTGCCTGATGATTTTCCATAACACTGAAAAATGCCAGCTGAAGAGTTTGAGGTATTAGCAATCCTAGAAGACAGTTTTCAAGCTCATAGAAACTCTAGTCAATATTCCCTCCCTCACACAGCAGCCATTCTGTGGGACTGCAAGCTGCAGCACAACCCCAATTCAACCCTTTCAAGGCAGCCTGTCTGCAGGATCAATACAGCCTGCTCCAACGAGTACAAGATCAACAGCTTAGAAACCAGGCTGGGCCAAAGGTTACTCTACTGTCCTCACTTTAACTGCAGACGGGACAACCTTTCAATTCGACCAAACCTGCTGTATGTTATATTCATTCAAATAACCTTGTACTTTAACAACAGCAAGAAGATGCGAAACCTCGGCGTAAATCACGTCTGCAATCCAACGCACAGAAGAGTGTTCATCTTTCATAAATCACGTCTATAATCCAACGCACAGAAGAGTGTTCTCATCTCATAAATCACGTCTATAATCCAACGCACAGAAGAGTGTTCTCATCTCATAAATCACGTCTATAATCCAACGCACAGAAGAGTGTTCTCATCTCATAAATCACGTCTGCAATCCAACGCACAGAAGAGTGTTCTCATCTTTCATAAAATCACATCTATAATCCAGCGCACAGAAGAGTGTTCTCATCTTTCATAAATCACATCTATAATCCAACGCACAGAAGAGTGTTTGTCTTTCTTTAACAGAACCTGTGATATGCTATGGATTGTACTTTTCCAGCTAATTCCAAATGGAAGAATATTGCAGCATCGTCCCAGCACTAATGAACCCTGTCTTTCTAGTTACTATTAGTTGCCGATAGGTCCAGGCTTAAATGTTTAGTGAATGACTAACCATACTGTATGGCAGCTGTAGCACAGCAGTGACATGTACTGAAGCATGCACTTTATAGTATGCTTTTAAAAGTGCTCCAGAACCCCCTGCAGTGTTTACAGTAAATACAGGATGTTAACTTTGCTGTATCCCTTGTTGTCCATACACAGTATATAGTAAATATGGACTGGAGTGCAGGCGTATATTAGGAAACTGGCCCCCCGAGGAAAGAACTATAGTTACCAACAGGGGACTATAATGCCCAAAGCCGCAGGCCCCTGGAGGTAACTTTAGTTCTTCTCAAGGGGCCTTTCGTTTCCCACTATGAGCCGAGGTTTGCAGTCCATATTTGTTTTATGAATCAGTCAAGAAAGTAATGTTTTTGAAGTCCATACTACATTAGTTATTATAAAAAAAAAAAAGAAACTGTCCGTCTGACTCTCACTGCGGCATGAACTCGGACGAGTCCATTGAGTTTGTGAAGGTCATATTTATCTCGTTGGATTGGTTTGAATTTTAGGAAGTCGGAAAACACAGAAAGCGAAGTTTTTATGGCAATTTTAGTGTTTATAGTATATTTTGCAATTAATTTTCTGTTGTCCAGCATTTTGCTTTGTTGTGTGAGGAGAGGAAGGATGTTCGGTATGACGATGTAATTTGAGGGACTTTGTGTAAAAATAAATAAATAAATAAATAAATAAATAAATAAAATAATATTGGTCTTGTGATGAGGTTTTAACCAGTCACATGCCAACATTTCTAAGGAAAGATTCGTAGAGAGAATATATATATATATATATATATATATATATATATATATATATATATATATATATATATATATATATATATATATATATATACAGTACTGTGCAAAAGTTTTAGGCAGGTGTGAAAAAATGCTGTAAAGTAAGAATGCTTTCAAAAATAGACATGTTAATAGATTATATTTATCAATTAACTAAATGCAAAGTGAGTGAACAGAAGAAAAATCTAAATCAAATCCATATTTGGTGTGACCACCCTTTGCCTTCAAAACAGCATCAAGCATCAATTCTTCTAGGTACACTTGCACACAGTTTTTGAAGGAACTCGGCAGGTAGGTTTGCCCAAACATCTTGGAGAACTAACCACAGTTCTTCTGTGGATTTAGGCAGCCTCAGTTGCTTCTCTCTCTTCATGTAATCCCAGACAGACTCGATGATGTTGAGAGCAGGGCTCTGTGGGGGCCATACCATCACTTTCAGGACTCCTTGTTCTTTACGCTGTTCTTAATGACTTTCGCTGTATGTTTGGGGTCATTGTCATGCTGCAGAACAAATTTGGGGCCAATCAGATGCCTCCCTGATGGTATTGCATGATGGATAAGTATCTGCCTGTACTTCTCAGCATTGAGGAGACCATTAATTCTGACCAAATCCCCAACTCCATTTGCAGAAATGCAGTCCCAAACTTGCAAAGAACCTCCACCATGCTTCACTGTTGCCTGTAGACACTCATTCGTGTACGCTCTCCAGCCCTTCAGCGAACAAACTGCCTTCTGCTACAGCCAAATATTTCAAATTTTGACTCTTCAGTCCAGAGCACCTGCTGCCATTTTTCTGCACCCCAGTTCCTGTGTTTTCGTGCATAGTTGAGTCGCTTGGCCTTGTTTCCACGTCGGAGGTATGGCTTTTTGGCCGCAAGTCTTCCATGGAGGCCACTTCTGACCAGACTTCTCCGGACAGTAGATGGGTGTACCAGGGTCCCACTGTTTTCTGCCAGTTCTGAGCTGATGGCACTGCTGGACATCTTCCGATTGCGAAGGGAAGTAAGCATGATGTGTCTTTCATCTGCTGCAGTAAGTTTCCTTGGCCGACCACTGCGTCTACGGTCCTCAACGTTGCCCGTTTCTTTGTGCTTCTTCAAAAGAGCTTGGACAGCACATCTGGAAACCCTGTCTGCCTTGAAATTTCTGCCTGGGAGAGACCTTGCTGATGCAGTATAACTACCTTGTGTCTTGTTGCTGTGCTCAGTCTTGCCATGGTGTATGACTTTTGACAGTAAACTGTCTTCAGCAACCTCACCTTGTTAGCTGAGTTTGGCTGTTCCTCACCCAGTTTTATTCCTCCTACACAGCTGTTTCTGTTTCAGTTAATGATTGTGTTTCAACCTACATATTGAACTGATGATCATTAGCACCTGTTTGGTATAATTGTTTAATCATACACCTGACTATATGCCTACAAAATCCCTGACTTTGTGCAAGTGTACCTAGAAGAATTGATGCTGTTTTGAAGGCAAAGGGTGGTCACACCAAATATGGATTTGATTTAGATTTTTCTTCTGTTCACTCACTTTGCATTTAGTTAATTGATAAATATAATCTATTAACATGTCTATTTTTGAAAGCATTCTTACTTTACAGCATTTTTTCACACCTGCCTAAAACTTTTGCACAGTACTGTATATAAATTACACACATATATACACAGTAGAACGTCATTTATCCACACCCGATTCAACCTCGGCTCCATGAGGAGTTTCATCTATAAAATACAGTACATTATTGCCATTGTAGGTTTAACGACTGTGGTGCGCGCGCCCACACACACACACACACAACGTACACACCAACACACACACACGCACACACACACACACACACACACAGTGACTCACACACACACACACACACAACGCATGCATCAATCTGAAACCTGTGGAGTAGACACGAAGCTAGCAGCGCTAAGGATGGGAGGAATCATTTCTTAGTAATATGAACAGCAGAAGGAAGCCGATTCTGCAAAATTAGTTCTCCTTAGGATTACTTGGTGAATCCCAGCAAACATATTTTGCCTCACTGAAACAAAAGACTATGATGGAATTGTTTTAAAAAGCTGAGGGGGGGGGGGGGTATTTTGTTGAAACGCAAAAAAAGTTTATTTATTTATTTATTTATTTATTTATTTATTGGCATTTTATAAATTTAGTAGTCACCTTTTTTTTTTTAAAAATCTTTTTTTTTTTTTTACAATTTTTTCTCCCAATTTGGAATAGCCAATTTTTTTAGGCTCTGCTCACCACTTCCACCCCTACTCTGACTTGGGAGCGGCAAAGACAAAAACACGCTGTCCTCCGACCGCTTCTTTACACTCTGCAGACCCACTGTGCAGCCACCTCATAGCTACAGCGTCGGAGGACAACGCAGCTCTGGGCAGCTTACAGGCAAGCCCGCAGGCGCCCGGCCAGACAACAGGGATCGCTTGTGCGCGTTGAGCTGAGGACACCCTGGCCGACCTAAGACCTCCACCCCCCCCAGTGCGGCGCTCAGCCAATTGTGTACCGCCCCCTGGGAACTCTTGTCCACGGTCGGCAGTGGAATAGCCTGAACTCGAACCGGCAACCTCCAGGCTATAGGGCACATCCTGCACTCCACGCAGAGTACCTTTGCTGGATGCGCCACTTGGGAGCCCAGTAGAAAATGTTAGTTTTAAATATAAAAAAAATAAAAAAATAAAAAAAAGGAATTATATTTTTGGTTTGAAATCATAGAAAACTAGGAACACTTAGCTACCATTACTTAATATTAATGTGTGCAGTAACTCAGCAATGCAGTGATACCTTGTGATATTTCTAGCTGCTAGAAACACAACTTAGTTTATAGGAAAATTGTGAGCTCTGATGGGCTGAATAGCTTATTCCCATCATAAAATGTCTTATTATCTTGTAGATTTGTAGTATTTTTATTTATTTATTTGGGTACAGAAAAAGCTAGGGAAACAGGGTTGGAGGTGTATTGCACTTTGACTTTGCTAGGGGTAACACTGTCAAAGTAAACTCATTTTAAAACATTCTTCTGTCTTTGTAATATATTGTATTGCAAGTATCTCCAGTAAACACTAATTTGGTTTACATTACTAGTTTCTGCATTTTATTCATGCATTCTAGTCACACGCAATGACCCCCCAAGCAAGAGGATAAACAGAGTTCTACTGTCTGTATGAGTGTAAAAAAAAATTATATATATATATTCCCTGATTGCTCCCAAACTAGTGAAATACTTTCTAAACTTCTACTCTTGTCTATAGATTAAATGCTGATTTTACACACAGTAAAACAAACACCATGCAAACAGATAACAAAAGCGAAGTTACTTTTTTTAATCACAATTAAAAGTAGGCCTACTACAAGCAAAGCTCTATGAGGGCATTTCAAAAACATTACAGATCCACAGCGCGATGACCAATTAAAGACATGAAAAAAACAATTAATTAAAAAGACTTTTTGGTGTACTGGCGGACTGTCTCGAGTAATGTTTGGGTTTCAGCTCTACACTGTACTGGTACAGCACGGTGCTCACCCACTGTGCAGCCAATCAACTGAAAAACCGGGGCTTACTCACACAAATAAGGGCTGTTTATAAACTATTTACCCTCTTAACATTTCGAAAGGATTACATGAACTGTATCCAAATGGTTATATATATTTATATATACATTCCTCAACAAATTCCTTAAAACAGTCCCAGTCCACAATCCTTAGGCATTTCTTACTTTCGGAAAAGCAATTCTACAAAAGTGTATAAATAAATAAACACATAAATAAATAAATAAATAATAATATATTAAAGGCTCAAATCAATCCCCTTTTAAGGTGTTAACATTTGATTCTCATATTTTCTTACATAGTAATGCTTATCTCGTGGTGGACAATTAGTTTTGCTTCTGTATTGTGTTTTTTTGGGTTCAAACGCAGCACAAGAGAAATACGTATGGTATTCTCAATCTAGACATCGGTGTACCATTACACAAAACAGACCTGCTACAGGGAGACCCAGGACCCCAGGCTCCAAATTCACAAGCACCCAACGTCACCCTAAATACAAGTCCAATCACAAGATCATTAAAATACAGCAACACTCCAATCCCAAGAACCCGAACCTGCACACACAGTAATCCCATAGTAGACTACTCACCGTACCTGCAGGCAGTGTGGCTGGCAGCACTTCCACAGGCGTGCTGTACCACTGCCAGGAACATCCTCAAGATTAGCATGTTGTTTCACACTCGAAAATGTTCGTTTGTGCAGCCCATTTAAAAAGCATTCGATTTTTATTTTAGTTTTTTTCAGATCTGGCGATTAACAAAGAGTGATCCGAAAACAGACCCAGTACTTGAGTGGGGGAATGCTAAATCGTTTCCTAGGTTGCTATTGGTTGGCTAGCCTTTGCTCAATCACTAGGCAGGCTGTATCAAATCAAGGAAATGTTCTAATATTAGAAATGTAACTAGGCAGTGCAGGAGTTCTGACCCCAAAACTCCAGCACTTCAACAACTTGCAATAAATGCTAATGATGATAATCCAGTAAATGAGAGGGCAATTTAGCCAAACCCAATTCAATTAACACAAATAAACCGGACATAACAGATCTGAGTTTGTTATATTGTACAGTACTATACAACTATATGTAATTATATTTTTATTATTTTATTTTTCTCCAAATATAGTTGATATGTTGGTCTACAGTCAGTAACATTTCAGCATTTTACATATATCTAGAGAAGATATTGAGTGTATCAGCATCATCAGAGGTGTGCTTTTCAAAACAAAAATGATGTTGTCTAATTATCCATAATGTACAGGAGAAGCTGATAGTATATTTTGAATGGATTTATTTTGTATTTATTACTAGAAGCTAGCTAGACATGACCTTAAAGCAATTGTAGCTAACAAAATAATTCCATGCATTTGTGCACTTCCATCAGTCCGAATGGTGCAGTTTTGAAAGAAACACAGGTTATAGATCGGAAAACATTTGGACCATCTTTAAACAGCTTCTAGTTCTCAGTTCCCATGCCTTGCTCACAGGAAGTCTGTCACACTTGCATTTTCTTGCTCGTTTCACCTCAGCGCTGTCATTGGCTGGCTGGCTCTAAGCTGGCTGGTTAATGACACAGAAGCCAGTGAAGGGATGGAGACAATTTCACTCACAGGTGTGTTTCTTTCAAAACTCCACATTTGAGACATGTGTTGCATATAGAAGTGCACACAAAGTACTGTTTATCAAAGTATTTTGTTAGCTACAATAAATAGATATCAACATTCATACTTGAAACTCAAAAGTGACCAAGCATAAACACTAACTTAGGAGGAATAGTTTCAGTATCTTATACTGAGAAATGACACAGATACTGGTCTGCAGTTTTGAGTGGAGTTTTCTTACTAGCCCTGTCTGCAGTTTTGAACATCTCTGAATCTGAACACACCTGCTGTGTTGAAACATTTACTGAGGAAACAAAAGGAATGTCTTCATATCTTCAGAAAACTTTCCTTCCATATGGAACTGAGAAACACAGTAAAGAACACACAAGCCAACATTGGTGCATCAAACTACTATACAATGAAAGCTAAGTGTTCATACAACTTTACTCAAAAACAGGAAAAAAGGCCCATTTAGAAAAAAAAAACGTTTCAATTGTGTAGAATGATAATTAGCCATCAAACTGCATTTAATCACATTCAAGTTATAGCCATCATTGTTTGTGTCTCTCTTTCAGACTCATGTGCAACAATCTTGCAAACTACACAGAACAGTAACACTATAAAAGACAATGTTTCTTGCATATAAAATAACAATAGTATAAAATAACAAATACATTGTTCAACACTTCAACCACTTAATTGGTATTGAGAAAACAAAACATATAGCATCTCAACATGTAAATGTACCGGGAACATTTTCATGAACTGAGTGTAAACCAGTCAAACTTACATGTTCATGAACTGTAAACCAGTCAAACTTTGTTATCTGGAGAAATGTCCGATCATGGAAATCGGCCAGATCAGATTTGGGCAAATCTGTACTGTGCTCAATTTGTTCTGGATTCCGAGTGAAGTTAAAATACAGATTACCAGAGTGAAGTTAAAATACAGATTACCACAACCAGCATCAATGTCGCTACAACAATACCGATAACGTGTCACACTTTCTTACAAAACCTGACACTGCAACTCATAATTCACCGGGAGGGTTACTCAAATTCCAGCAAAATATCCAAAAAGTAGACAACCAAACGATTACTGTTAAAAATACTAAAATGAAAAACTTTCAATAATAATAATAATTAATTACCATCATCATTATTATCATGTAAAGCATACTGGTACGGTACTGATACCGTAATTAAAATGTAAAATAATGTACAAGTAATTGATTCTAATAATATGTATACACTCTTTCTCATATATATATATATATATATATATATATATATATATATATATATATATATATATATATATATATATATGCACTAAACTGTATAGAGGAGTGAAATGCACGAGCCGGAGCTGCGCGAGTCCGGGCTCTGTAGTTCTGCACGCGCATCTGGTATGCAGCATATGTGGTTAAATTCGGCACACTTGTAGCTCCGCTGTTCCTGCCACCATTTTCCAGTTTAAGTCCATTCCATTCTGCACGGAGAACTTTGAAAACTCACCCCAAAACACATTCGTTGAAATCTCCCACATAAATGGCGTTTCTTCTCGGTTTCCTCTCGTGCTTTCGTGGGGATCATTCCCGTCCGGACTCGAAACCGTCCCTCTCCTCCCGACTAAATCCCCTCACTGCCTACTCAGCCCAGCCATATTCCAGCACAGCACAAGAGGCACTCGTCCACAGACGAATGATGACGGGCGGAGTCGAATCTGCCGGAGAGAACCGAATATTGCCGGAAAGAAACGGGAATATTTGAGGTGGAACGGAAGGAAACAGATGTGTGAAATAAGTAGGTAAATTTAGGGTTAAGCAATACGGTTTAATTTAAATGCATGAAGGTTGATGCCTTAAAATGTTCGGTTTATTCTGTATTAACAATACAGTTAATCTCCGATTTAAATGTCGATTATTTTGTGGTTCTACAATTAGTATATTCTACAAGAAGCTTGTGTGCTTAAAGCCAAAACTAGTTTTAGGGAATGTCAACAAACTACACTTCTGCTTTTTGAAAATAAAAACACTGTTGCTCATTTTGTATTCCAAATTTTATTTTCACTTTGAAGAGATATCTGTCTTTTCTCAACACTAAGTTAATTTCCTTCTTGTGTTAGAAAGAGGAGGACCACATCTGAACCACGGATCAGTGGAAAATGTGCATGATTTTGTGGTTGAAATGCAAGGTAAGAACAAATGAGCCCTGCTGTATTTCTCCGGTCACTTTTTCAGTTGAACTAGCTTTAGTGTATAGCAGCTGTACAGCAGCATGCACTGTGGTGTTTCATTGTTAATGTTAAATGAAAAGGATTGTGGCTAATACAATAATTCCATACATCTTCCACTTCCATTAGCAGCTTTTAAAGAAACACGCGTCATACAGTCATTTCTGTATAAAACATGATATCCAGACTGGTGCTACTTAAGGTCAGACATATGTGAGCAGGAGGATGATGGGAAATGTAGTTCTGAGAAGTCCATGCAGGTTTAAATGATGGAATTTTGTTTGTAGTACCGTAGTTGTAGCTCTACAGTACCTCCAAACTGTAAATTTAAGGATGTTGGAAATGGTGGTTTGTGAATCATTACATACCAAACTAAATTACTTAAATTATCTTAAATCCTAAATAAATAAAGCAATTATCATTGTGGCATCCTCTAAATGTGAACTACAATATGTGAACTGTAAGACTTTAGCGATGGAGTACGCCAGAGAAAAATCCCCCTCACTCTTCCCAGTCATTCTTTTCTTTTACTTTTCTTTCTTTGATTTCCTCTTTCTGTGTCAGTCCAAACACACGCAGTTGTTACTTAGGACTGCTTTGCTTTTTATAGTGTGTTCAGTTGTTAAAGTTCCTGATTGCACCACTAAATAAACCTGGTTTCAGTGGGTCTAACACAGAGCTGTTTGTTTGTCTATTTGGGACCCCATTGCACTGTCATCAGAATCACCTCGGTGAATATGTTAATGATGGGGCAGGCACTCTGACGGGGCAAGACATGTCTTCAGAATACCATTTCAGTGCAGTATTTATTTTAAGTCTTCTATCAGAATACAGCCCTAAGAGTTTTAGTTTATAGACAGTAAGAGTTTAAGATGTTTGTGTTAAAAGTTTTTTAAAACATACTTTCCATGTCTTTTCCTTGAGAAACTATATAAATGAAAAAAAAGAAATTAAATCAATGATTTTTAAAAATTGATTTAAATAAGCCAACCCTGCTCAAGAGTAAAGAAGTTCTCAGTTTCTATGCCCTGGTCTCGGGTTATCCGTTTGTACTTGCACTTCCTAAGTCACCTCAGCAGCATCAGCATTCATTTTATATTTCAGAATATGAAATCTGTACTACCCTCGGTTAAAGAAATCTCTGTTTCAGTTACTTGTTTTAGAAGCTTTCAGTTACTGGTGCACTTCCTTGGTCACCTGGAGGCTTCCTCCCTGTCATTAACCTGTTAACTGCTTCTCTATTAACTGACAGGCGCTCAGCCAGTAACATGACCCAGAAGACACTGCTGAGCTGACTTCCGAAGTGCAAGTGGAGCGGGAACAGATTTCTGAGAATAAGGCACAGAAACTGAGCACTTCCTTGAACCTAAAGTAGTACCAGATATCATGTGCTAAAATGAAAAAAACACATTTCCAAAACTCAGTATGAGACATATAGCTAATGAAAGTGCAAAACAGATTTAAGGAATTATTTTGTTAGCTAGTTACCAAAAATGGTTTTACAACAGCTTTAAAAGAAATGTATTTGATGTTGTTTACAAATTGTTTGTATACTACAATATTCACCTTGATGTCTGTGTACTACATGCTCCTAAAGTGAGCCTTTTCTAACATGCACCACATGAAATTGCCCAGACAAGCGTTTCACTCAGAGCGAGAGCAAGGAAAGGAGAGATCAAGTGTGGAACAAAACATTAGTCCCAGATGGTGCTTAATGGTTTATTTCCAGTGGAAAAGTTTGTATGACAGGTTGTAACTAGTTTTGCCATACGCTCCGTGGTAATGTTTGTTTTGGGGTGATTAAAAAGAAAACATTACTGGAATTATTATTTCTATTCAGAAAATGATTTCATAAGGATTTCCTTGTTTTTTCTGGTCTGGAGTTAGCCCTAGCAATACCACCCCTATACTGCTGGAAAAAAGGAAACTGGACCAAATGTGGTACCTTTCTGAGAGCTTGCAGGTTCCCTTCTCAATTACTGGTCTTTTCAGTTTGATGAGGAGTTACCCTGAAAATGGTATTCTCGAGAATGTCTGCTCAATAATGTTAGGACCAAGTTTCATGACAATCGGATAAGCGATTCTCAAAATATATGCAAAAATGTAAGTGTCATATACCGCTGGATAGACACCCTCATATATTACTAGGATCTGATATTCAATGAATTATTCTAAATAAAAGGAATAGAGTTTAAGATAGTTGGATAAGCAGTTCAAGATATATGCTAAATGTGTAAAGTGTGACACATACAGTACCTGTCTATATAAAGATACATTTCAATGAACCCCTATCAATGCTGTGTCCAGTACACTACAAAAGACATCACTGGACTTGGGAAGGTACAGAAGGGATGACTGGACTGGCAAAGTTAACCCATGTCACTACTTCAATGCAGAGTAGAACCAAGAGAGAGGGCATGAATGGAAGTTTAGAAAGAAGGTATGAAGAGTTCTATTGCACGGACTAGCCTTCGAGGTGAAGCATCTAAAACACTAGGAACATTTATAAAAAATAGACAGTTCTGTCCTACTAAATAGATCCCCCTAGTTAAGGCAAATACTGTGCTAGGAAGGGAAGAGTCTTGCTGGGCTGAACTGCTGCTTCTTGATCATGTTTATATGTACTGAGTTGTGTTCAGGTCTCTGATTGAGAGGGACTATATTTTAAATTATTTATTTCATTTAGTGGTGTGCACTGTACCTCTGTCTCACTTTAATCTTGCGTATTCCCTGTCTTATTGTGTCAGTGCTACTGCGTTACTTCTTTGGTCATTTTACCCGGGTCAAAGCATGTCAGTCATCAGAGGAAGCAGCTGGTTGGGTACTGACAGTAAAGAAGGCCCGGTGAATGGGTGTGCATGGCAGAGAAAATGTACAGAGCCATTGTGAAGCTACACTTACTTTAAAAGTGTATTGTACCCAGGTGAAAGAACAGAAAAAGCAAAATAACGACACCACCAGTGTTTCATATCAATCTTCATTTGCAAATTAATTTATTACAACATAATGACAGCATTTAGAACACAGAAAGTAGGCGTTCTCAATATTGACCTGTATTCAGACCCATCACCGCAGGTAGACAACAGCACATTGTTTTCCCTTGGCAGGCAGTACACATTCTGCCCAATCCAACACTGTACAAACTCAAACATATAGAAAGCAACCCTGTTCCCAAACACATATAAAGTTACTCATATAACCATCAACCATGCTGAACTGATGGCTGCCTTTATACAACATTCAGTGGTGCTTGCAACTAACATTATCAAGCCAGGGCACGATGTGGTCTCTAACACTGTGATCTGTGTCATGGCACAGAAGCATGTGCATAGCATGTGTCTGTTACCCGTGACATGCAAACATGCACAGGAAGATGAGAATGTATGTACTATAGCTTTGCAACACATCGACTGTAATACACAAACCACTTCATACAGTACTACATTGAAAAAGGAGTGGCTTTCCAAATTGAGATTTACAAACACAGTAAATATCTTAAAACCACACGCCTTTGTCCTTTTTTTTGTTTTGTTCGGAAAAGTGTAAACAACAACTTCAAAACGGTCAGAATGTTAATCTATAAGCCAAGTTTCACCTAGTTTCTTATAGTTTTACCTGATATCAAACCCAAGATTCAATCTAAAAGATATCAGCACTCTCTTTAGAACAGCTTTTACAAGAAGCAGATAATAAAACAGACAACTGTGATAAAAATGACTAAAGATGTTTTTTGGCATTGTAGGTAGCATTAGCAATAAAAACTATAGTGCTGTTTTTAATTTGGTACTTTAAGCAATAACAGGATAGTGACATCATAACTGAAATAAGATCCTAGAGTCAGTTGTTGGAAGGAGATTACTGCACGGATGTGCTAATAAAATGGAATATCCTGGTAAACACTGTGTAGCGCAGTGCTTGAGCTATTATTTTATTAGCATCTCTGGTCCCCCTTTTCTTTGTTTCCAGTTGTTCTTCAATTACAGTGCAATAGAGTCTTGGTGCCTAGCCACATCCTGTCAAGTACAGTATGTCACATGGTCTACTGGATTAACCATCGCTAAAGTCCCAAGAAGCAAAAGCAACTTCAAACCTTTTTTTCTACATTTAAAATACAATTAAAAACAATCAACCCCAAAAGTAGCTGTAGTGCAAATGAGAGGTACATTTTGAACCCCCTCATTTAGGGTGTTCTTGTTTACATTGGGTTAAGTGTTATTTTAAAGTAGCTCTATAAGAACTACTTTAAAAAGGATGCATTTTAAAAAAGGGGAAAAGGACAAGGGTAAGAAGATGGGAACAGTGCCTACAAGCAACGGCCAAAAATTAAATATTTCCTATAGCTGTTTCTACTACCACAGCATAGATTAAGAACTTTCAGTCTATTGCAACACTATTACCCCCCCCGTATGGAAAGCATACTCACTTTTGCAATTTTGTTCCTACTTTGCATCCATTTTTTTATGTGAACACCATCTTTAAAACAACTTCAATCTTGAGCATGCTACTTGGCATTATGAGAAGGGAGTACCGGCAACAGTCAAATATGTTTTAAAGATGTATGCAAAATGTATGCAAAGTAGGAAAAAGTGCGATTGCACAGCATACAGCATTTAACTAGTGGAGTTCTGATGTATTGAGGCGTCCGGAGAGCAGCTCCAATGAAATAACAGCACAGAACAGTTTGCGCTGCACCTCAACAAAACGATCTCTGGTGTTGTTTCAGTGTTTAGAAGATAAACACTGACAGGATTCAATACAAATATCTCTGCACATATACCCTATATATTCTAGAATATCTCATAGTAAATCATTTTTTGGGGGGTTTCACTTGTAGGCACACTTTCCATCTTGCAGATCCTTGGAATTTGAAAATCACACTTAAATCTTGTACAAAAACCCTCAACATGTTATATATAAAACACTGAATCACTGTGCAAGGACACCATTCCCATATCAAAATATACAGGGATACACATTACAGTACAAATTCAGTTAAAAAACATGTTAACACAAAGCTCCACGAGGGTAGGGAGTTTTAATATTTGTAACTTTTTTTTTGTTTTTCATTTAGCAAAGTTACTTTTTTTTTTAAATTTAGTAGGTCATCAATTGTTTCTCATTTTCTCCCAATTTGGAATGGCAAATTATTTTTAGGCTCAGTTCACACCCCCGCGCTGACTCGGGAGAGCGAAGGCGAACACACTCTGTCCTCTGAAGTGTGTGCCGTCAGCCGACCGCTTCTTTTCACACTGCAGACCCACCATGCAGCCACCTCAGAGCTACAGTGTCGGAGGACAACGCAGGTCTGGGCAACTTACAGGCAAGCCTGCAGGCGTCCGGCCAGATTACAGGGGTCACTGGTGCGCGGTGAGCTGAGGACACCCTGGCCGACCTAACCCTCCCTCCCCCGGGCAGCGCTCGGCCAATTGTGCGCCGCCTCTTGGGAGCTCCCGTCCACGGTCGGCAGTGGAATAGCCTGGACTCGAACCGGCGACATCCAGGCTATAGGGCGCATCCTATACTCCACGCGGAGCACCTTTACCGGATGCGCCACTCGGGAGCACCTGTTTAGCAAAGTTACTTCCTACACATACTGCATGTAAGCATTATCAAATGTAAACATCAGTCTATATCAAATATAGTAGAAAAGGGCTATGCAGCAATAGTGAGGTCATATTAGACAAAAATACAAAAACGCAAGGAAGCCGATCCGAACGTTTTAAAGGTTAACAAACAAACAAAAAACTATTATACTAGAGTTTTAGGGGTGTCAGCACAAATGGGCAAAAAAAAAGGCATATACATGAAAAACTGAGCTAGTCAATTAAAAATGCAAGTTAAAATGTGTGGTATTTATATAAAAAGTAAAACCTTGTTACACATACGAGTACCCTTGAAAAGCATGATTTTAAAATAGCTTAAAATCAACATTTACATTAAAATTCCAGATCAAAAGGTGAAGTTATTTCTGGTCAAACCTAAAACATCCGGTCAGTTCAGACTTTCAGCCTTCAACAGTCTGAAATAATTTCTGTTTTTCAGTCTACATAAAAAGCCCTTCTTCTGCTACTGATGGACGTTTCCGCATGAATGAATATGCAGGCAATATTCCTGCTCATTCTCACCCTCTGAAGGAAGGGCAGGCTGGAGTTTACGCATGAATGAATAAGTAGGCAATATTCCTGCTCATTCTCACCCCCTCTGAAGGAAGGGCAGGCTGGAGTTTACGCATGAATGAATAAGTAGGCAATATTCCTGCTCATTCTCACTCCCTCTGAAGGAAGGGCAGGCTGGAGTTTGCCACACTAAACCGTGACTAGGATTCTTAGTGGGAAGGGATGGGTTTTGGCCAATGGCTTAAAAAACATTTATTTTTGACAAAACCAATGTTAAAACTACACCTCCCCTACAGTGGCTTATTTTGACAATGTATTATCAATGGCAAATATTCATGAAACTAAAGTGTAGAAAAGTTACACTTAATTCATTGCTTTAAAAAAAAAAAAAAATAATTCAAAGCACTCGTGGCCTCGAGCTCTCAACCCAACATACAGTGTAAACATGTGAGAAAAACCACATGCGCTCTATGTTGTATTTCTCATTGATGTACTTCTTACATCCTCTTGGGTGTTGCAGGGGAACGTGTTAACTGTTACACTCTGGTGTACCAGATGAACCTAGAGAGAAGTTTGAGAGCTCTACTGCTTTAACTCCTGTCTTAAACAGAAAATGGTGTACAAAGTGAATCTAACCAAGACCACGTGGGTTACTCTGATATTACACACCTGGTCCTGAAGTGAACACGCAGGGTGACTTTGTTCTTTGACTCCAGTTCGCTAGGATTGTATCCAGGTGATGCGTGTGAGGTTGGCAGTCTTAACTTAGTCCTGTAAAAATCCTGGGTTTTCAGTGTCCTCAATAAGTTTTCCAGTGCCCTTTGACTGAGTTGTCTATGACTTGTTCCATACTAATATTTGTTCCTGTGGTGCATTGTTAACCACCCTGCATATACAGCAATCAAGCACTGGAGTTTTGATGCATCCAGAGAATGACTCAAATGAACTGTGTGTGCTGTACCTTAATAAAATGATTAGCCTCTGGTATTCTTTATAAAACACAGATTTTCTTTTCTTTCAGGTGTTGTTTTCTGGTTAAAAATCAGAATTTCATCCGTAACTATAAAACTCAATAGTGTTACATTTTGTAATACTGAAATAAACAATACATTTCACGTCAAACGTTTCAAATAAAATTCCTGAAGACACTGAGGAAAGGCTTCTAGTCGAAGGTTTGGTCATTTAAGTTTTTCAGTTTTACTAAAAATCAGAACTTAAGAAATCGCCCTATTTATACAATACATGTATAGTCAGTACTATGCTACCTCTTTATATTAATTTTCTTAGGTTCATTTAATACTGCGCTGCTAAACTAGCAAGACTTCAATGCAGTTTTGTAATTTATCCTACCTACAAAAATGTCTATGTCTCAAGCCCTTATAGGTATAATGCAAAGCACACCCCACTTGTAAATATATTTTTTGGCAAGCTCTACAAACGGCTGTTGGAGAAAAGCTGACAGGAGCAAAAATGAAATGAAAAAGCTAGGATCAACATCCAACTACTCGTGCCTTTTCAAAAAACGGATTCACAAATGTAAAACGATGCTAAAATCCCTACCCCTTTAAAAACAAGAAACAATGTGAATGTGTGTGCCTGGAATATGAAGTCGAGTTAGTCTCCTTCATTTAAGCGTGGGCACACATCTTTGCTTACAGAGAGTTTAAAATAGCAGTGTTTCTATTTGATGTAATAAAATATTTAAAAGTTAAGGACAGAATACTTTATATTTGGCTTAAAGGTGATAAATGTAGTTATTTTTTAGTTCTGAAATGAAGATTGTATACAAATCCTGGTTTACACAAAAATATTTATCTTCTAAGTTAGGGTAAGGGAAGGGACATATCCCTTTGTTTCTGATAGTTATCAAAACTCATCTAATTAATTAGTGGTCTTATTAGAGTCACCTCAGGAAAACTTTGCTTCCCTGACATGAGAACGGTATCACTGCACACCTCGGCAAGGCTGCAAAACACCACTCCTCACTGCACACCTCGACAAGGCTGTGAAACACCACTCCTCACTGCACACCTCGGCAAGGCTGCGAAACACCACTCCTCACTGCACACCTCGACAAGGCTGTGAAACACCACTCCTCACTGCACACCTCGGCAAGGCTGCGAAACACCACTCCTCACTGCACACCTCGACAAGGCTGCGAAACACCACTCCTCACTGCACACCTCGGCAAGGCTGCGAAACACCACTCCTCACTGCACACCTCGGCAAGGCTGCGAAACACCACTCCTCACTGCACACCTCGGCAAGGCTGCGAAACACCACTCCTCACTGCACACCTCGGCAAGGCTGCGAAACACCACTCCTCACTGCACACCTCGACAAGGCTGCGAAACACCACTCCTCACTGCACACCTCGACAAGGCTGCGAAACACCACTCGTCACTGCACACCTCGGCAAGGCTGCGAAACACCACTCCTCACTGCACACCTCGGCAAGGCTGCGAAACACCACTCCTCACTGCACACCTCGACAAGGCTGCGAAACACCACTCCTCACTGCACACCTCGACAAGGCTGCGAAACACCACTCCTCACTGCACACCTCGACAAGGCTGCGAAACACCACTCCTCACTGCACACCTCGACAAGGCTGCGAAACACCACTCCTCACTGCACACCTCGGCAAGGCTGCGAAACACCACTCCTCACTGCACACCTCGGCAAGGCTGCGAAACACCACTCCTCACTGCACACCTCGACAAGGCTGCGAAACACCACTCCTCACTGCACACCTCGGCAAGGCTGCAAAACACCACTCCTCACTGCACACCTCGGCAAGGCTGCAAAACACCACTCCTCACTGCACACCTCGGCAAGGCTGCAAAACACCACTCCTCACTGCACACCTCGGCAAGGCTGCGAAACACCACTCCTCACTGCACACCTCGGCAAGGCTGCGAAACACCACTCCTCACTGCACACCTCGGCAAGGCTGCGAAACACCACTCCTCACTGCACACCTCGGCAAGGCTGCGAAACACCACTCCTCACTGCACACCTCGGCAAGGCTGTGAAACACCACTCCTCACTGCATTCTCCTTGCTTACACTGTGAAGCACCACTCCTCACTGCATTCTCCTTGCTTACACTGTGAAGCACCACTCCTCACTGCATTCTCCTTGCTTACACTGTGAAGCACCACTCCTCACTGCATTCTCCTTGCTTACACTGTGAAGCACCACTCCTCACTGCATTCTCCTTGCTTACACTGTGAAACACCACTCCTCACTGCACACCTCGGCAAGGCTGTGAAACACCACTCCTCACTGCATTCTCCTTGCTTACACTGTGAAGCACCACTCCTCACTGCATTTCCTTGCTTACATGCCCTTTTATTTTCTTTCTGTCACAAAGCTCTTAGAAACGAACATCCAAGTACAGCGGGTACACCAGAGTGTAACTATTAACCTGTCCTCCTGGTAAGAAATACCTCATTTGTTTTTAGGACATTTCCACGAGGGACAGGTTAATGGTTACACTCTGGTGTACCCGCTGTACTCTGGGAGATTAGATGTTTGACAGCTCTACTGAGGCCACAGAGGTGCTTCAAACTAGCTAAAAAATAGTCACCAAGATGTGATTACAGAAACAGAAAATGATATACAAAGTGAATTTAAACAACAAGAAAAATACATTGGTTATGAAGTTTATTGAACGGTAAGTGGTGAATCTGGTGGTGTTAAACAGGCTTTAGTTTTATTTTGTTTTTTTAGAGAAGTCAGTGGTATTTTTCATAATAATAAATCTACTGTCAACTAGTTTAAGTAGAAAAGTGTAAATAAGGTGTCTAACTTAGTATTGGTGGTGTCTTATCTAGAAATTTGATTTAAAGAAGTCCTTATAAGTTATAAAATACTAAAGGCCTGATGCCCCCGGAACACACATTTTAAAAATGTCACGTTCAAATGTTTCTCTTGGCCCCTGTTACAAATCCTATTACAAAGAGTCATAAATAAATTCTGGCAAAAACACTCCTTTTTTAAAAAATATATTTACAAAATCAAAAAACGTTGGGCTGCATAAATAAGGATCCTCTCCTTTTCTGTAGAAAACTCTGTTGGTGACAGTTCGGTCTTAAATTTGTCACAGGTTGCGTGAAGACGGGGCATTTGTGAGCTATCAAAGACTGGAATGTATTTCTTCATTAAGTTCCTTCAGATATGGGTTAAAAACCCAACGGTTTATTCTTTCATCTTCCCTTTCCTTCTCCCATGTGAGAGAGACAGGTCCTCCTTTCCTGGTTTCTCATTCGAATTGTATCTTTCTGAAGTGGCATGTGACATGTCAGCGGATGTGGTCCTTTGCCCTTTCCTGACTCCCAAATCATCCTCCGTTGTGAGCAGCACTGGCATTGCAGTTGCCTCTCTCTCCCCATCTTGGCACATGGAGTACAGCTCCTGACACTCCCAGGACTTCTCCTCTTCCGAACCCTGCACAGCAATCTGAGGCACGCAAGTCTTCCTCCCCTCTCCCTTCTGGTCGCTCTCAATCCAAGACGCTTTGAACTGCCGCCTGCAAGCGGGAGGCCCCTTTTGCTGTGGCTCTTCGCTGGACGCTCCCACATCGGGCTCGTCGAAGCTCACCTCCTGCACCGCTTCCTGCTTCTTGAAAAAGTCCCTGCGCTCAGACAGGTTCAGTTTCCTCATCACCACCATGTCGTCGTCTCTCAGTCTCTGCGCTCCCAGGTAGCCGAGACGACCCTGCTCGCTCACACTGGAGCCTATGTATCCGACCGCACTGCCACACTCCCCCTCGGAGTCCCCTACAGCTTCACCAGTGTCCAGGACTTCGAGCGTGCGTTTGCGTGGTACGTAGCCCTTCTTCTCTCCGTGGTAAGCGGACAGTTTCTCATTAGACTGGACCCTCTTGAGGAGGGGGGATCGAGGGGGCTCGGCGCTGCGGGGTCGGACTGCGTGACGGATGATGCTTGGAGGGGAGAGGGTCTTGCCGTGGTAGGAAGAGTGAAGGCTCTTGGTGAAGCCAGGCAGAGGGGAGGGAGAGCGCTGGGGAGAGGGGGCTGAGGGGTGGGCAGGGGTTGCAGGCCAGCGGGAGGGGGATGCTGCTGGTTGATTTGCGGCGTCCCACCTTGTAGCGCTGGTTGCTCAGTTTGGGGGCCAGGCCGTGCAGGGAGCTGGGGCGGATGTGTGCTGCTGGGGAGCTGGGAGTGCTGGAGCAAGGGGATGTGCTGGGGGGAGAATTGGTGTCTGTAAAGGAAGAAAAATGTATATTACGTAATGGTTACTTGAAAAATTGGTTTTGCCTTGCAGTTAAACTTTTTTTTAAATTTAGTCGTTGCCAATTATTTTTTTTTTATTATTATTTTCTCCCCAATTTGAAATGCCCAATTATTTTTAGGCTCAGCTCACCGCTACCACCCCTGCGCTGACTCGGGAGGGGCGAAGATGAACACACGCTGTCCTCCGAAGAGTGTGCCATCAGCCGCCCGCTTCTTTACACTCTGCAGACTCACCGTGCAGCCGCCTCAGAGCTACAGCGTCGGAGGACAACGCAGCTCTGGGCAGCTTACAGGCAAGCCCGCAGGCGCCCAGCCAGACTACAGGGGTCGCTGGTGCGCGGTGAGCCGAGGACACCCTGGCTGACCTAACCCTCCCTCCCCCCGGACGACGCTCGGCCAATTGAGCGCCGCCCCCTGGGAGCTCCCGTCCACGGTCGGCTGTGGAATAGCCTGGACTCGAAACGGCGACGTCCAGGCTATAGAGCGCATCCTGCACTCTAGCGAGTGCTTTTACTGGATGCGCCACTCGGGAGCCCCCCATTGCAGTAAAACTTTTGTCATTTGATTGGACGGATCAATAAAGCATTTACATGCAGGGTCGGGTGCAGAAGTTAAAAAGGGTGTTTTTTGTTCCCTGAATTTAAGGAATTTTTTTATTTTTATTTTAGTCTTCGTCAATGGTTTTTACCCCGGTTTTCTCCCCAATTTGGAATGCCCAATTATTATTTTTATCCCGGTTCACCGCTGCAACCCCCGGTGACTCAGGAAACGGAGGTTGAAACAAGCGTCCTCTGAAACGTGTGCCTGCTAATCCGTCATTTTTTGCACTGCGGATCCACAGCGAAGCCACTAGACCTACAGTGCTGGAAGACAACACAGATCTGAATGGCTCCACTGCAGACCCGCAGGCACCTTATCAGCCTCTGGTGCGCGGTGAACCATAGATTGCCCTGCCAACCTAAGCCCTCCCTACCCGGGCGGCGCGCGGCCAATTGTACGCCACCCCCTAGGAACCCCCGGTCACAGTCGGCAATGACATAGCCTGGATTCGAACCTGCGACCTCCAGACTATAGGGCGCATCCTGCACTCCACGCGGAGCACCTTTACTGGATGCGCCACTCGGGAGCCCTATTTATAGAACTATTTTGTTAACTACAAATACTTACAAAAATAAAAGGTCGGAACAGTGTGCAAGAATTGTGGTCTCTTGAACTTTCATCATGAGTGCATGCAGCCCTCAGTAGATTTCATGTTAACCACTTCAGCTCCAGAATGTACGCAGGTATGTCAAAAGGCAGATCCCTTACAGCCATGCCATACCTGTGCACGTCAAGGTTTGCCCTCTATTCTATGGGGTTTCTATCAGCCTGGTCTCTCAGTATGCGAGCTGTACTGGCTGTGTTGATGCTGTGAAACGTTTGTTTTGTAGTCTGGAGGAGGGGGCGTTGTCGGTAACATTTTTATCGAACCGCATTTCACGCAATACATCCCTTTCATCTGTGAGTGCATGGAGTAGAACGGAGCATACAGCAGCACCAGCGATCTGAATGTGCATATGTGGCATTTTCTTTCATTGTGGTCCAGTTTATTTGCAGTATTATAATTTGCTTGCCATTACAGCAAATGAAAAACATCAACATATAAGATTGATTGAGACACCGGAAGTAAAGAGTGTGATCGGGGTGTTCTGAAAGCAGTAACTCTGAAAGAAGGTTTGATTTGGTGAAAATGATGGTGAAAATGTGAAGCCGATACTATCCTTTGATTCTGCACCACAGCAATACACCCCGCTGTTCATCTCTGCATGATTTCAAGCTGTTCACATTCCTGTGCGCTTACACCAACAACAAACAAGAGTACTTCACAAGCAGACTAAACCCTTCATTATTTATCATAAATCTTGCATATGTATGGTTTTCCTGTTTATAAATATGGTTTACAAATCATTTCATTTTGCTGTTCATTGCATGTGTTATTTACAAAAAATGTGATTTTTTTTGAGCATGATGTTTGTGTTTATATTTTCAAAAATCTATATTTTTTTATTGGTCATAAAAATAAAAAAGTGTATATCAAATGTGTGTGTCTTACTTATTTTACTATGTTTGGCTGGCACACAGGGGCTTAAATGGAAATGATATAGATACAGCTATGGCCAAACGTTTTGTATCACCTTATAGAATGAACACATTTTTCTTCTGAAAGTCAAATGAAACCTGCTGAACAATGTTACGTTAACATAATGAATTACACACCGCTTTGTAGTTGTCCATATACTTAATGCAAAAAAATGACAAATTAAAAAAAATGTTACATTTTGAAATCTAACATGAAATCCTGTTGTTATGGCTTCCGGTAGACTTTTTTGCGATATCATTTTGTAGTGTCTTTGATTACACAATGTTAAATAAAATAACTAAATTGTGTTCATATAGTTTTTTTATTGTCTCAAGCCTAGAATTCTAGATGATGCAAAACTTTTGGCCATAGCTGTATACTTTATGCTTTCTAAGTGATCACCGTGAAGCCTGTGTGACGGGCTCTCACCCGAGGGCAGGTCCGGGGCGGGACTGCGGGAGGGGGTGGAGGGTCCGGGGGACAGGCTGTACGTGGGGGACCCCGGCACACTCTCACTGGAGGACACAGAGTGTTGCAGCCCGGAGGAGAAGCTGCGGCTGGTGTGCAGGACAGTCGGCTGTTTGGGGAGCTTCTTATAGATCGACCGCCGTCTGCAGAGATGATACGAGAGATTTCATATCATTACAGAGCTTTGAATTGGACTACAATTACAAGAATCAGAGAAACATGACAGCTTCACTATTGACTTCCAGCATGAAACAGCCCGTTACAAACTGTATGAGACATCAACAGTACATCTCATCCTTTAGAAATACTCAAAGAAATGTAAGCCATTGTGGAAATGTTTGCCATTGAAGTTTTGTAGTATTTCCAAATTTAGCACTGTGTTTAATAGTTATGGATGGTACATCTTAGATGTCATCCCGCACATAGGCATAGGGCTCAGTTTGAAAGTTAAATGCAATATTTTTTTCAGTGATTTATAGTAGTTCCTGAGTGCAATCTTGTGAAGCTCTGTCGAGGGCATCTCTTCTGATAAGACATTTTGAGCAACTAGACACTGCCCATGATCTCTCTCTTATACCATAAGAGTGTGACGTTTAAGCTTGGATGACAGTGTTCTGGTGCATTGCTGCCTCACCTGTCCTGCCCGTCCTTCTTGCGGTTCCTCTTGCTCCTCCGAGCCATCTTGCTCTTACAGCTGGTCTTGCGGGCCGGCCCGGTCTTTATCGAGGTGTTTTCCATGGCAGTCGTCTGCAGAGCTACCTTGTTACCACTCTGAATAGAGAACAAGCGAGACAAGATGATCAAACGCCATCGCAGCGCAGGACCTGAACCATTCAGCCAGCCCTGCTTGTGAATTAGGTTATATGATATGACTTAATAAAAAAGCCACAAATCACTGGATTTTATGAATTTCGCAAAAAAAAAAAAAGCTAGAAACCGTATTACAGTCAGCACTCGGATCTCCATTACCCAGATACACGTCAGTCACGTTTTACCTCTCTTGTATTAAGAATGAAATCAATCCCTATTATATATATGTAACAAATGAATGCAAATTAATGTTACAATTTATCTGAATATCCGTCACAGCCCTTTTTTTTTTTTTTTTTTAATTCTCTCTAATGCCAAATCAGTCTGTCTTATATTGTGCAGTTACACAGCACTTGCTCCAGTTTCACCTGATGAAAATGCAGCCAAAACAAAGCGAACGAGACAAGCTAGGGTAATGCAACAGTTAATCATTAAACAGTTTTCGTTTGGTTTTATTGTGATCTTTTGTTGCTTTTGTGCATTTTCATTTCCAAGTGAACTGTGATATTAGGGACTTATCAAGCACTATATTCTGCAATTTTCAATACTAACTTAATACTAACAATACTGTTAATTTTGGAAACTTTTTTTGTTTTGTTTTTTTTAAATCGTTTGATTTTGCTAAATTGCATTGCCTTTTATGTTTTACGCAGTTCTGTGCATGGATAACATTTAGATTTCATTTTGCTGGGTCATTAATGGGAAATTTTACATACTGCTACAATACGTAGCAGATTTAAAAGGCTGTACTGTATTACAGTTAACGTGTCGTCTCTCTAGTTTTGGCAAGTGATATTTTCAGAATCATATCGTTCTGAATTAAAATACTACTTCTGTTAAGTATAGTACTCTACCAACAAAACCAATACAGTACATCTAAATGGAAGCCTACTTATTTTAAAACACAGTCCTTTCAGATATGTATTTGATATTGTCTGTTTTTCAGGGAACACAAAAAAGATACAAGAGTTGGAACGGGCCAAAATGAAATAATCAGATATGCGTCAAATGCGTTTAACCGTCGCTGAAATAAAAATGTTATAGGGTTGGATATGTGAGTGCTGACTGTACAAAACAAAAGCAAAAAAACAGAGCGTCACAGGACTTCATTATTTTCAGTCAATATAATCGAGTTGAGAATCATTAGGTAGCACTTAAAAAGAAAGACACAAAAATAATACAAAATTAACAAGAAAAACAAAAAAGACAGAGACCGACAGCACCCTCACCTTGAGCAGCAGCTCCACCACCTCCGTGTGCACCAGGCCCCGCACGGACTCCCCATTCACGTGTGTGATGAGATCCCCAGCTCTCAGCCCTGCCTCGTGAGCCGGACTGCCCTCCTCCACACTCTGAAACAAGCAAAGCAACTGGTTTAGAGCGTCTCGTCCCCTTTCCACAATGACTTTACATCAAGTGTGTACGCAAGTTAAAAAGGAACGTTATTACTTTATCAAAATTCAAGGCTTTAATTCACAGTATGAGAGGGTTAGGAATGTCAGTGAGAGTGACTGCCAGAGAGATGCTACAGTGTGTGATAACTGCAGGGTGCAGAGAGGATAAGAGAGGAGTCAGAGTCAAGACTCCTGGGATCCCAGTGAAAGAGTCTCACCCAGACCATGTGGTGCACAGTGTAGACGTCGCTGTCTCCCAGGAACACGCGGATGGCTCGCAGGGTGAAGCCGTACTTCTTCCCGGAGCTGTGGATAATGATGGGCGGCCGCAGGCTGCTGGTGCCCAGGGAGAGGTCTCGACTGGGGGAAGAATCTCGCGAGGAGGGGTTGGAGGAGAGAGAGTGTGGAGAGATGGGACTTGCCATGGGCCCACTCCCCATGTCGTCTGGAAACACAGAAAAGGACACGAAAATGAGCTAATGTACATGCAGACACGTACTGGGTATAGAGTTACAGCACATTAATGAATGAATGCGTCAGGTTTTCTTTTACTGGTGGTATATTGTTTAACCCGAATAAAAAAATCAATACGGGATAATTATTGGGTCTAACCCTAAAATTAGAACCCCCCCTGATAGATATATTTTACTAGTTTTCTTCAGTGTAATAAGGTAATAATTTTTTTCTGCCAATTCAAAATTAAATATTGGAACATTTACATTTTTTAACAGGAAAATACCAGACTGACAATTTACTGTCAACCTGGACAAACAATGAACCTCGTTATCAAATGATTACATATGGAGGCAGCACTGTCACATGTTCTGTATTTATGGGAGTAAGGCCAGACTGATCTCATGTATGCCACAGGAAGTGGAAGGCTACCAGGAAGCAGCTGGTTGTATTTTCTAAACCTACACAAGGACGGGACAAGCCAAGCACAACACGATCTTCACAATGAAAGGGCAGTGCTTTTGTTGACGGAGGAAGCTGGTTTTAAGCTTCTTGGTAGAGGCAGCTGAGCGAGGTTACCGGCAGTGATGATGAGGGACAGGGCCGACACCGAGGCTGACTTGGGGACCTTGTTCCTGAGGGGCACTCGGGGTTTCTCTGGGGTGTCCAGCTGGTGTCCGAAGCGGTGGCTGCGCATGTGGTCCTGGGGAGTGGAGTGCTTGGTGCCGGTGCTGTTACTGCGCAGGCGAATCCGCTGAAGACTGGAGACCACAACATCCGCTAGGAAATACAACACAGACATGCTCAGGAAATACAATACACAGACATGCCGGTACTGGAACAGTGCACGGCTTCCTACTGCTACACTGCAGAAAGAGAACTCGGACACTGCTACGGTATTAGAGATGTGAACTCAAAACAGCACACCATTATCTAATATACTTGCTTATTTACATTGTGTTGTTAGGCACATGGAAACCATTTAACTATAGAATAGTCTATCTATTCATGAATGACTTCCTCTATAGCTTCAAAACACTCAATGAGAAGGCAAAGTCAAGCTGACAGCATTTGAGCTCATGGCTTCTTCAGTGTTAAATAAAGGACTACATTTCAACTGTGGTGCCAGCGGCTATTATATAATCTTATATAACAATGAATATGATATCATATGATTTCTCATGCAAACACTGTGCAACATGTCATGACAGACCTTCAGTAACAGTGATTTTAACTATTATTTAGTAATTCTTAAAACCCATAATTAAGAATCAATGCTGGGGCTAGTGCTGAAGAATGTATCCTGTTGAATTGATTGCCCCTTGTTTAAAGTAGCTTCAAAAAGTCATTTTCATTGCTTTTTTTATATTCCCCTTGCTGTTTTATGGTGTTTGCAAGTGATTCCAGGTTCTGTTGCTCCAATATAAAGTTATATTTTTTCTCTAGATCTGCCTGTCCCTCGTCTTTGAGCTGCTTTGAGCTTGTCTGGTGAATCCTAAGTGCCGGGACTGAACAGCCTTCCTCATTTCATTTAAATCATGTGACAACCTTTCAGCTCTTTCAGCTCTGCCAGCCCTGCCTACACTGTCCGTCTATATAAATGTAGAGCAAGTGGGGCTGGCAGAGTTGAAAGGATGTGATGTGAATTAAATGGAATGAGGAACTTTCTCCAGACAAAGCAGATTTAGAGAAAAATGAGAACTCAATATTGGAGCAACATAAGTCACCCAAAGACTGCAAACATCATGCTGTAAGAGAAATGTAAAAAGCAATAGCCGTGTGTGCCTCTCACCCTGGTCCTCGGTGCTGAAGGCCAGTCGAGGCATGGTCTCTAGGCTGTGTGTGCTGCTCATCACCAGGGGGCTGGCACTGCGCTCGGGCTGGGAGGAGCTGGAGGAGGTCCGGGGTCGAAGGCTGGGGGAGGAGTGAAGGACATGCTTTACATACTGGGTCCCCAGCACAGCTCACAAGACCGGCTTCACATTTCACACCCTCTGAATTACAGATTGAAATCAACTGAAGGCCAAGCCAGTAATGAGACTGAATTGTTAAAACAATGTGGATCAATGGTTCAGAAAGAATCATAGAATACAGCTGTGTACCAAACAGTAAGGCAATATTTTTGGTCCCCTTACATTTGAATGATGTTTGCAATCAGTAGCTGCAATTAGAACAAATGATTTCAAACATCATTCAAGATAAGAGGACACAATGAAATCAAGAGACAGTAAGAGACACCCGTGCTGAGATGAAAAGGTGTGCGTACTACTGCCTGCCGCTGCCTGGCGTGCGTCTCTGCTCTCCACTGCTGTCCTCCTTCTCCTCACTGTGACTGCGCTCCGTCGAGGATAAGCTCACATTGGAGGGGTTGGCCAGGAACTCTGAGCTGCTGTACACCTGAAACACAGCCAGCAAACCACACCCACTTAATACAAGGAATATTACAGAACCGGGCTGTGTAGAGAGGAAGCTACATTCTGATTTAATACAGGGAATATTACAGAACCGGGCCGATCACAGAGAGGAAACTACATTCCGATTCAATACAGGGAATATTACAGAACCGGGCTGATCACAGAGAGGAAACTACATTCTGATTCAATACAGGGAATATTACAGAAGCGGGCTGATCAGAGGAAACTACATTCTGATTCAATACAGGGAATATTACAGAACCGGGCTGATTACAGAGAGGAAACTACATTCTGATTCAATACAGGGAATATTACAGAACCGGGCCGATCACAGAGAGGAAACTACATTCCGATTCAATACAGGGAATATTACAGAACCGGGCTGATCACAGAGAGGAAACTACATTCTGATTCAATACAGGGAATATTACAGAACCGGGCTGTGCAGAGGAAACTACATTCTGATTCAATACAGGGAATATTACAGAAGCGGGCTGATCACAGAGAGGAAACTACATTCTGATTCAATACAGGGAATATTACAGAACCGGGCTGATTACAGAGAGGAAACTACATTCTGATTCAATACAGGGAATATTACAGAACCGGGCTGATCACAGAGAGGAAACTACATTCTGATTCAATACAGGGAATATTACAGAACCAGGCTGATTACAGAGAGGAAACTACATTCTGATTCAATACAGGGAATATTACAGAACCGGGCTGATCACAGAGAGGAAACTGCATTCTGATTCAATACAGGGAATATTACAGAACCGGGCTGTGCAGAGAGGAAACTACATTCTGATTCAATACAGGGAATATTACAGAACCGGGCTGTGCAGAGGAAACTACATTCTGATTCAATACAGGGAATATTACAGAACCGGGCTGTGCAGTGAGGAAACTACATTCCGATTCAGTCCTAGTATAATTACATACCTAAAAACACCCTTTTCATTTTATTACTTGAAAGAGTGCACACGTTTTTCATACTTTGTATGTAGTGTTCTTGATGTTAATTCAGTCCTAGTATAATTACATACCTAAAACACCCTTTTCATTTTATTACTTGAAAGAGTGCACACGTTTTTCATACTTTGTATCTAGTGTTCTTGATGTTAAACGGAAGCCCAATAAAAGTCCTGCAATCCCGCTTGTAAAAATTAGATTTCAGGTTTCCCTAAGCCCCCTGCTTGTATGGGGCTCACTCCGTGTTGCTGTACCTTGCTGAATCGATGCGAGCAGGATGAAAACTGCCTGATTTCCAGAGAGGATTCCTCATCGTTGGTTTCATCATCCTCTTCCGAGTCCAGGTGGTGATATCGTTCAGACCGTGCTGTGGAGAAACAATGCAGCTCAGCTTCAGTACATTTCTAACCTGGAGATAGAAGGGAGCTGAAGAACCGATACCCTGATAACTCACCAGGGAATCCACCTGCATTGCATCACAAAGATCGCTGCTCAATTCTTGGCAATTCTCCAGTGCTATAAAAATGCTCTAAAAAATCCATCTGTGGTGCATCTAGCAGGGTAATCATGGCCAACATGTATTTTCTGGTCCAACACTAGATTACATTCTCAGGTTTGCCTTGCTCTCAAAGTATGTCCTGTTTCACTTCCTAAGTCATTACACCTCAGCTGTGTCTTCTGGATCAAAGCATGTCACTGGCTGCAAAGCATGTCAGTCACTAGGGAAAGCAGCTGGTTGGTTAATGAAAGGAAAAGCCGCGTTTAAGGGCTGGGGACAAAGAAGTGTAACATTACCTAAAAACAAAAGCTTGCAAACAGATTACTTTAACCAAGTTTAACCAGATATCAAGTTAGAAAGTGAAAATACAGGTTTGCCATGTGTTTCTTTCAGAACTACTCATTTGAGACCCATGAATGGAGGTGTATGCCCGGACGCATTATTCTGTAAGCATCAACCCTGAAGAAACCACATTTCAGGTTAAAGAATGCCAGCAGCCAGTACAGACAGCTCCTCCTGGACTGTATAGAAGTGGTTAATGGGCCTCTCCGCACTCACTGTCAAAGTAACTGGTGTCGTCCTCGGCCTCCAGCTGAGGGATGAACTCTGCTTTGTGACGGAGAAGCCCATTCCAGTCCAGCCCATAGAAAAAGGGGTGCTGCTTCACCTCAAAGGTCCCACCTGCAGATAGAGAAGCAGGTCAGTAGGTTTTGACAGTGCAGTACACGTGTCTACAATTAGCAGTGTTTTTTTTTTTTTAAGCTCACAGATAGACACTGAAGGTTTGCAGCCATGTCAAGCATTGTGTATTCTACTCTGATTCCATAGTTATGTATCAAATATTTTAGTTTTTGCAGGACTTGGGTATTATAAAACAAACATAGAAATATTACAGATATGGAAATGAAAATCTTATAAAAGGAATTGTGAGTGGTAAAGCCGTTTAGAGAATGTATCCTGATTATCACACGAGCGGCAGTTCTACTCAGACGTGATTTGCCACTTACAACCGAATCTGGTTACAATGGGAAATAATAAAAATAAATGTTTAATGTCTCTTAATACATTATTTTATTATACTGGTGTGAGTGATGCAACACTGTATTGAGATTATTTGTCACAGTTATAAACGGTCTTGTTCCCTTGGATGCACAAATGCAGTTCGTTTCTTTCGATCATAAGCGACTTGCGTCCCTAATCTTACCCGTACCCATGGCCGTGCCGGCCCTTTGACCCGTGCACACAGCTGCGCCGGGCTGTCTCTCTTACCCATACCCACGCCGGGCTGGTTCTCTTACCCGTGCCAATGCGCTCCAGGGGGCTCTGTCTGAGCAGGCAGGTGATGAGATCCTGGGCATCGGCAGGCAGGGCATCGTCCCCTTCAGGCCAGATGATGTCATCTGCAAGACAAAGCATGACAGAAGAGTTCAGACAGGATACAGAAAACCACTTTGAAACACACACCATTTACCTTTGTATGATCATTGAGTGGTTCTTCTGTTTTGATAAGTCTGGCTTGGGTTCTTGGCAGGCATCTAAACTGAAGATCAGCTTCTGATCTGAGGTAAAAGCACCTTCACAAATACTGGGGTGATATTTTGATGAATTGCAATAATACAATAGCAATTTCGTTTTTCTTTTTTAACCAAAACCAACAAAGACTTGTACTCAGCAGTTGCACTAACAATAATATATCAGTTTAACATGTATATGATAGTTTGTTAACAATATATTTTTGATCAGTTAAAATTACAAATGCCAGTAGAAACCAGGCAGCAGAGAGAATGTTAAATACAGGCTTGTGGTTTTATCATCGTTGAGAACGGGGTAAAAAAATAAATATCTGTACTTTAATATCTGAATTACTAACTAGTTCTTCTAAATATATTTAAATTGATTATGATATTCTATGTAATGGTACTACTAATACTGTTATTGTAATCAATAAAAGCAACTGGATCATTGCACTGTAATTTCAATAACAAGGAGCGTAAATCAGATTTTAAAAAAAGAAGAAAAATGCTGATGTACCGAACAGACACATTCCCTCTGATCCAGGCCAGCACAACTCAGATCTGATACTTCAATGTGTATTTATGTATTGCTGATCTCACAGCCGTAACTGTAAACTGTATTAAACATTCACCTCCACTGCTGCCTGCCTGCCTTATTTTTGAATTTGTAGCAAAACATATTTTATCTGAAACATGTAACAAAATCTTAGAACAGGTGATTTCCAAAGGCAGTTTAAATCTTTATTTTCACGTATGAATAAAAAATTACAAACTGAAAAATAAAATATGGGACATCCTGGAAAGGACTTGCTTTATAAACGTCCCTACACCCGCATGGAGAAAGTGTAAATGATTATCCAGTCTCACACACAGGAGATATTCCTTTATACAGAGACAAGTTTGTACATCGAACATGAGTAACATGAATTAAACTAGTATTCAAATCATATTTAGGAACCAAGGATATTAAATTAAGATGATACATTAATTTATTAACTATACACACACGTTCACCTGTGTTGTTTCCCCAATAACTTGAAGGATCATTGATTGATTGTATTTTTTTTTTTTTTTTTTAAATAAAGCAATCCTTACCGCTGACGACTTGCCCAAACAGCTGCTCTGGTGTGTCTCCGAAGAAAGGCACGCAGCCCACCAGGAACTCGTAGAGGATGATACCCATCGCCCACCAGTCCACCGGCTTCCCGTAGCCCTGCCGCAGGATCACTTCTGGGGCGATGTACTCAGGAGTGCCGCACACCTGCCAGACAACACAGGAAACCTGCCGTCACACTGAGAAACCAGCCACACTCTTACTGCAACACAGGCCTGCCGTCACACTGAGAAACCAGCCACGCTCTTACTGCAACACAGGAAACCTGCCGTCACACTGAGAAACCAGCCACGCTCTTACTGCAACACAGGAAACCTGCCGTCACACTGAGAAACCAGCCACGCTCTTACTGCAACACAGGAAACCTGCCGTCACACTGAGAAACCAGCCACGCTCTTACTGCAACACAGGAAACCTGCCGTCACACTGAGAAACCAGCCACGCTCTTACTGCAACACAGGAAACCTGCCGTCACACTGAGAAACCAGCCACGCTCTTACTGCAACACAGGAAACCTGCCGTCACACTGAGAAACCAGCCACGCTCTTACTGCAACACAGGAAACCTGCCGTCACACTGAGAAACCAGCCACGCTCTTACTGCAACACAGGAAACCTGCCGTCACACTGAGAAACCAGCCACGCTCTTACTGCAACACAGGAAACCTGCCTCACACTGAGAAACCAGCCACGCTCTTACTGCAACACAGGAAACCTGCCGTCACACTGAGAAACCAGCCACGCTCTTACTGCAACACAGGCCGTCACACTGAGAAACCAGCCACGCTCTTACTGCAACACAGGAAACCTGCCGTCACACTGAGAAACCAGCCACGCTCTTACTGCAACACAGGAAACCTGCCGTCACACTGAGAAACCAGCCACGCTCTTACTGCAACACAGGAAACCTGCCGTCACACTGAGAAACCAGCCACGCTCTTACTGCAACACAGGAAACCTGCCTCACACTGAGAAACCAGCCACGCTCTTACTGCAACACAGGAAACCTGCCGTCACACTGAGAAACCAGCCACGCTCTTACTGCAACACAGGCCGTCACACTGAGAAACCAGCCACGCTCTTACTGCAACACAGGAAACCTGCCGTCACACTGAGAAACCAGCCACGCTCTTACTGCAACACAGGAAACCTGCCGTCACACTGAGAAACCAGCCACGCTCTTACTGCAACACAGGAAACCTGCCGTCACACTGAGAAACCAGCCACGCTCTTACTGCAACACAGGCCGTCACACTGAGAAACCAGCCACGCTCTTACTGCAACACAGGAAACCTGCCGTCACACTGAGAAACCAGCCACGCTCTTACTGCAACACAGGAAACCTGCCGTCACACTGAGAAACCAGCCACGCTCTTACTGCAACACAGGAAACCTGCCGTCACACTGAGAAACCAGCCACGCTCTTACTGCAACACAGGAAACCTGCCGTCACACTGAGAAACCAGCCACGCTCTTACTGCAACACAGGAAACCTGCCGTCACACTGAGAAACCAGCCACGCTCTTACTGCAACACAGGAAACCGTCACACTGAGAAACCAGCCACGCTCTTACTGCAACACAGGAAACCTGCCGTCACACTGAGAAACCAGCCACGCTCTTACTGCAACACAGGAAACCTGCCGTCACACTGAGAAACCAGCCACGCTCTTACTGCAACACAGGAAACCTGCCGTCACACTGAGAAACCAGCCACGCTCTTACTGCAACACAGGAAACCTGCCGTCACACTGAGAAACCAGCCACGCTCTTACTGCAACACAGGAAACCTGCCGTCACACTGAGAAACCAGCCACGCTCTTACTGCAACACAGGAAACCTGCCGTCACACTGAGAAACCAGCCACGCTCTTACTGCAACACAGGAAACCTGCCGTCACACTGAGAAACCAGCCACGCTCTTACTGCAACACAGGAAACCTGTCACACTGAGAAACCAGCCACGCTCTTACTGCAACACAGGAAACCTGCCGTCACACTGAGAAACCAGCCACGCTCTTACTGCAACACAGGAAACCTGCCGTCACACTGAGAAACCAGCCACGCTCTTACTGCAACACAGGAAACCTGCCGTCACACTGAGAAACCAGCCACGCTCTTACTGCAACACAGGAAACCTGCCGTCACACTGAGAAACCAGCCACGCTCTTACTGCAACACAGGAAACCTGCCGTCACACTGAGAAACCAGCCACGCTCTTACTGCAACACAGGAAACCTGCCGTCACACTGAGAAACCAGCCACGCTCTTACTGCAACACAGGAACGCCGTCACACTGAGAAACCAGCCACGCTCTTACTGCAACACAGGAAACCTGCCGTCACACTGAGAAACCAGCCACGCTCTTACTGCAACACAGGAAACCTGCCGTCACACTGAGAAACCAGCCACGCTCTTACTGCAACACAGGAAACCTGCCGTCACACTGAGAAACCAGCCACGCTCTTACTGCAACACAGGAAACCTGCCGTCACACTGAGAAACCAGCCACGCTCTTACTGCAACACAGGAAACCTGCCGTCACACTGAGAAACCAGCCACGCTCTTACTGCAACACAGGAAACCTGCCGTCACACTGAGAAACCAGCCACGCTCTTACTGCAACACAGGAAACCTGCCGTCACACTGAGAAACCAGCCACGCTCTTACTGCAACACAGGAAACCTGCCGTCACACTGAGAAACCAGCCACGCTCTTACTGCAACACAGGAAACCTGCCGTCACACTGAGAAACCAGCCACGCTCTTACTGCAACACAGGAAACCTGCCGTCACACTGAGAAACCAGCCACGCTCTTACTGCAACACAGGAAACCTGCCGTCACACTGAGAAACCAGCCACGCTCTTACTGCAACACAGGAAACCTGCTCACACTGAGAAACCAGCCACGCTCTTACTGCAACACAGGAAACCTGCCGTCACACTGAGAAACCAGCCACGCTCTTACTGCAACACAGGAAACCTGCCGTCACACTGAGAAACCAGCCACGCTCTTACTGCAACACAGGAAACCTGCCGTCA
This sequence comes from Acipenser oxyrinchus oxyrinchus, assembly GCA_030684275.1. Classification (NCBI taxonomy): domain Eukaryota; kingdom Metazoa; phylum Chordata; class Actinopteri; order Acipenseriformes; family Acipenseridae; genus Acipenser; species Acipenser oxyrinchus. The sequence goes on along the minus strand of CM060292.1, from coordinate 906,515 downwards.
CACTGAGAAACCAGCCACGCTCTTACTGCAACACAGGAAACCTGCCGTCACACTGAGAAACCAGCCACGCTCTTACTGCAACACAGGAAACCTGCCGTCACACTGAGAAACCAGCCACGCTCTTACTGCAACACAGTGGTCACACTAGAAACCAGCCACGCTCTGACTGCAACCAGGCCGTCACGCTCAAATCCCACCTCAGCCACTGACTCATTGCTGTGACACTGAGCAAGTCACTGCAACGCTCCTTGTGCAACCAGCCTCTTCACTGAGACACAACTGTAACTGACTCTGCAGCTGATGCATAGTTCACACAGCCACGCTCTTACTGCAACACAGGAAACGCTGTCACACTGAGAAACCAGCCACGCTCTTACTGCAACACAGGAAACCTGCCGTCACACTGAGAAACCAGCCACGCTCTTACTGCAACACAGGAAACCTGCCGTCACACTGAGAAACCAGCCACGCTCTTACTGCAACACAGGCCTGTCACACTGAGAAACCAGCCACGCTCTTACTGCAACACAGGAAACCTGCCGTCACACTGAGAAACCAGCCACGCTCTTACTGCAACACAGGAAACCTGCCGTCACACTGAGAAACCAGCCACGCTCTTACTGCAACACAGGAAACCTGCCGTCACACTGAGAAACCAGCCACGCTCTTACTGCAACACAGGCCGTCACACTGAGAAACCAGCCACGCTCTTACTGCAACACAGGAAACCTGCCGTCACACTGAGAAACCAGCCACGCTCTTACTGCAACACAGGAAACCTGCCGTCACACTGAGAAACCAGCCACGCTCTTACTGCAACACAGGAAACCTGCCGTCACACTGAGAAACCAGCCACGCTCTTACTGCAACACAGGAAACCTGCCGTCACACTGAGAAACCAGCCACGCTCTTACTGCAACACAGGAAACCTGCCGTCACACTGAGAAACCAGCCACGCTCTTACTGCAACACAGGAAACCTGCCGTCACACTGAGAAACCAGCCACGCTCTTACTGCAACACAGGAAACCTGCCGTCACACTGAGAAACCAGCCACGCTCTTACTGCAACACAGGAAACCTGCCGTCACACTGAGAAACCAGCCACGCTCTTACTGCAACACAGGAAACCTGCCGTCACACTGAGAAACCAGCCACGCTCTTACTGCAACACAGGAAACCTGCCGTCACACTGAGAAACCAGCCACGCTCTTACTGCAACACAGGAAACCTGCCGTCACACTGAGAAACCAGCCACGCTCTTACTGCAACACAGGAAACCTGCCGTCACACTGAGAAACCAGCCACGCTCTTACTGCAACACAGGCCGTCACACTGAGAAACCAGCCACGCTCTTACTGCAACACAGGAAACCTGCCGTCACACTGAGAAACCAGCCAGGCTGTGTGGTCCAGTGCGTTACAGAGAAACCAGGGCTTGTAACCAGGCAGCCCCGGTTCAAATCCCACCTCAGCCACTGACTCATTGTGTGACCCTGAGCAAGTCACTTAACCTCCTTGTGCTCCGTCTTTCGGGTGAGACGTAATTGTAAGTGACTCTGCAGCTGATGCATAGTTCACACACCCTAGTCTCTGTAAGTCGCCTTGGATAAAGGTGTCTGCTAAATAAACTACTGCAACACAGGAAACCTGCCGTCACACTGAGAAACCAGCCACGCTCTTACTGCAACACAAGCCGTCACACTGAGAAACCAGCCACGCTCTTACTGCAACACAGGAAACCTGCCGTCACACTGAGAAACCAGCCACGCTCTTACTGCAACACAGGAAACCTGCCGTCACACTGAGAAACCAGCCACGCTCTTACTGCAACACAGGAAACCTGCCGTCACACTGAGAAACCAGCCACGCTCTTACTGCAACACAGGCCGTCACACTGAGAAACCAGTCTTTAAAAGTATGCAAAGGATTTTAATGATGAAGCTGTCTCACAAGTGCAATGGGACCCAGCATGTGATCCATCGTTAGGAATGTAGAGTGACTAGGGGCGGGGCTTCTATTGTACAGTTTTCCTTTCATGCCTCTTGCTCACTAAATATCTTCATATTTCTGAATAGATCATCTGTAAACATGTGAAAGATTTCGTGAACAATCAGTGGTACCACAAATATTTTCTACTTACTATCCAAAGGGTCTAAGTGGGATAAGTCTTTCTACATTCCTAAAAATGGATCACATTTTGGGGTACCACTGAACTTGTGAAATAGTTTAATCAATACAATCCTTTGCATACTTGGCATTTATTTTCGAGGAGATGATTCTATTTAGTAAGTAAAGAGTCTCTGAAATAAAAGAGGCAATACATGTCCTATCCCTAGTCACTGTTTCAAGGCTGGGAATTTTGTCCACCAACATATGTAACATAGGCTAGATCAGTCAAAGTGTCCTATAGAATTAAGAGCCGTCGCCATCTAGTGATAAACTAGTTTGGATCAAGTTTCCTTTTGTTTTGATGGCAATACATTGCTGTGGGATTAATAATATAAAGACACTTTGGCTAGCCTATATAATGAACACACAGCTCCTGAACTCATAGTTAGAGCACCTTATCACAGACTTAGTAAAAGAAAGTACAATGCTTGATTAATGTCAATAAGCAGCACTCGGAATGATTGCATGATAAAAAGGTAACAGTGTTAAACCCAGCAGCCGCTTACCTGCTTGTCAATAAACTCCCTGGTGTCCTTCTCGATGTGTCCTTCGTACAGATTGGTTGTCATGTTCATAAGACCAATTCTCGAGAGCCCAAAGTCAGTGAGTTTGATGTGTCCCATCGATGTAATCAATAAACTGGAGAACACAAAGAAATGAGTGTCAAACTGAGCGTCATTTAGAGACAAGGCAGTTACACACAGGGAAGCACAGGTTTTACAAGGTTACATTGTAGTTCCCCGATGCTTCTTGAATGAAGAATATGTGTGTTTTTTGTTGGTATGAACACATACTCTCCTATCTCCTTTAACTATTGTCTTTTAATAAAACAGGCCATCAATAAATTAGTATTTGATCTTATTCATACAAGTAGCCCATCAGGACCATTAAATGTATGGCATCTCTATAGAGCCCCATATTCTGACACACTAAATGACTGAAAGAATGTCTTTGGCTACTTTCATTTCAGCAGGATTAGGGGCTCTCTAGAGGGGTGCCCGTCCCTCCACTCTCCCCAGCGGCTCTCTTGAGGGGTGCCCGTCCCTCCACTCTCCCCAGCGGCTCTCTAGAGGGGTGCCCGTCCCTCCACTCTCCCCAGCGGCTCTCTAGAGGGGTGCCCCTCCCTCCATTCTCCCCAGTGGCTCTCTAGAGGAGTGCCCGTCCCTCCACTCTCCCCAGCGGCTCTCTAGAGGGTGCCCCTCCCTCCACTCTCCCCAGCTGCTCTCTAGAGGGTGCCCGTCCCTCCACTCTCCCCAGCTGCTCTCTAGAGGGTGCCCTCCCTCCACTCTCCTTGCTCTTACTTGTCAGGTTTGAGATCTCGGTGTACGATTCCATAGTTGTGAAGGTATTCCAATGCCAGCACGGTCTCAGCAAAGTACATCCTGGCCATGTCTACTGGGAGTGGGCCCATGTTCTTCAGCAGGTTTGCACAATCGCCACCTAAATGGGGACACAAGCATGGAAATCAGAGGGAACAGGGGCATGTGGAAGGGGAATGGAGCCTCTCACAAGAGATTAAAACCAACTAGTTATTAAAAACAATGACGTTTTGGATCACGCTGATGTTGTATTGGTATTATATGTATTTCTAGGCAGGTATTACTTTTTGAAAAACAATAAAACAAGGTACTGAAATACAAACTGCCTTTCCCAATATAAAAAATAAAGAAAGAGTGAGAAAGAGAGAGAGGGGCAGCGAGAGAGAGCAGTAGCGGCTGTTTATATACAGGCAATATCAACTGAATGAGCCCACTGAAAAAATTGCTCACACATTAGAGTACCACATGGAGAAACTTTTAATTTGCTTTCTGCTTCTTATGCGAAGAGGAGCTATTTTTCCAAAACTTCTGTATTATATAGATCTGTGTCAATTAATCCTAAAGGTGTGTTGTCGACAGCACACACAAGCACACAAAAAATTCTTCATTGTACATCCTGTTCACAACAACAACAAAAAAAAGTGAAAAACAGTGTTTGGGAGCAGAGATTCTGACAAACTATTTATTTATTTATTTATTTATTTGAGTTCTGGCCTTCGCTACAATTACTGTGTTACAGAACAAGCTGCAAAGTTTACAATAACCACCACTCATTTCAACCATAGCACGCAGTGTTGCAGGAGGGAGCGTGATCTGGATACACTGCAGTGTTTAGAAGAACATTCCTGAGTTAAAGTAAACAAAAAAAGAAAAAAGCATGAAAAATATGTGAATGAAAAAAATATAACTAATCCGGAATCTGTTGAAAGAAAATTGCTGCAATATGGACAACACTGGATACTGCAAAAGTAAAGTCGTGTGTTCCTTGTAAACACTGCAGAGGGTTCTGGGTCTGGGATTAGCCTGGGTGATTTTCATCATAACCTCCATCGATCTGCTGCTCACGTCCAGAGTGGCTTACCTTCCACGTACTCCATGACCAAGCAGAGGTGGCGGCGCGTCTCGAAGGAGCAGAACATGCTGACCACGAAGGGGTTCTCCGCGAAGGTCAGGATGTCTCGCTCCACAAACACCTGCTGGATCTGGTTCCTCAGGATCACGTTCTGACGGTTGATCTTCTTCATTGCAAAGCGCTGCCGAGTGTCTCTGTGTCTCACCAGGTACACCGCCCTGCTCAAATCAACAGCACATCAGGAACACACACACACATCATAGACACCCACAGCAGCCTTGCACCCAGTCCTCCCCTTGTTTAGGTATGTTCTTGAAATGAAGTGCCAGGAATTTAAGTAAATCAGACCCTTGCTAAAACTACATGAAGTCTTGACTGTAGGTTTACTAAAAGGAGTTGTTCACTCATAGAACAGTATATTTAACATATTGCTCCTGGCTTCTTATCATTTAAATATAATTAATTGAGGAGAAGAACAGCACCACTAGTGTACCCCAGAGATCTGTTTGTATTGCACTGAGTGAACTACTAGTGTACCCCAGAGATCTGTTTGAATTGCACCGAGTGAACTACTAGTGTACCCCACAGATCTGCTTGTATTGCACTGAGTGAAGAACTAGTGTACCCCACAGATCTGCTTGTATTGCACTGCAATCGTATACTGGCAATGGCATTCCGGTTCATTATTAAACAAACAATCTCACAATTTATCATGCAAACAATGGCTGTAGATGGATTTTTTTCATTTACAGTAGCTGCCTGCCAGCACCTGATAAGAAGCTACAGACACCACAATGCACCTGCACAGAATCAACTCCCTGTTTAAATTGCCTTGCTTGTTAATCATTATAACTTTTGTTCCTCTGTATCTGAAACTGGAGACAGTATGGGTGAAGTTCAATTAAGAGTTACTATTTCAAATGTTGATATAAAAAGCATGCCTATTTTTTTGTACATATAAAGCAGTTATTGGCAAAATATTGAGTTATTTTTTTACTGCTGTGTAAGTTACCATCAGATTTGCAGAATGACTGATGAAAGTTTAATAATGTGCAGCTAAAAGTTTAGCATCACCTAGAATTTTAGCATAAACACAATTAAAAAAAACAAACGATATGAACATCATTACAATCTTATTTAACATCATGTAATGAAAAACTACAATATTATATTGTAAAAGTCTACTGGAAGCAATAATAGTACAGTATGTAATGATTTCAAAATGTCACATTTCTAAATGTCAATTAAGTATATGGACAACTACAAAGTGATATGTAATGTTAACATTATTAGCAGGTTTCACTTGACTTTATGAAGCAAAATTACTTAATTCTATAGGGTGATGCAAAACGTTTGGCCACAGCTTTACAGTGCATAGAAAACGTGTGTTTAAAACCAAATTAAAACAGCTGAATTCCTTCCCATAAAAGGAACACTGGAACCATGAACACCTATGAATGAAGTGCAGGGTTAGCATGCAGCATACTGGAACGTGGATTGGCACGGAGTATCATTTTCCATGATTGTCCCTTTTCCTTTTCCCTTTATGATGTTTGCAATCATTCGAGTGGTTCATATTGCAATGACCTAAATACTGGCAAAGTACAGCTGTGCTCTACATGGTGCTGGTGCGGAATATAAAAGACACGTCAGCCTCCGTAACACATGTAAATGACAAACAAGTAGAACAAAAGCTTCATAACTCATTACAACACAAAAAGAATGATTGCAAACAAAATACAAGAAAAACAAAAAGAAAATGCAATTGGAATCTACTCACCCTGTAAACATTTCAAAACAGGCAGACTCAAAGTTTAAATTCAATTCAATCTAACCGAATCCAACACCTGTAACAGATACCCCACGACTGCCCAGGACTTTTGCTGTGGTGAGCTCAACAGTGAGCGGTACAGTTTGCCTCTGTAGTTTCAAAATGGTTTCTCATTTATGGACCAAACATTTGAGAGTCTACATTGAAGACACATGTGTTTGAATGAAGCGGTAGAATGACTCCTAAAATCGTATAGAGTAGAATTGTTGAGGTAAAAATAGTCAATCCCGCATTTGATCGTGCCTGGTGCTCTATTTCCTCGTGCCTGGTGCTCTATTTCATTGTGCCTGGTGCTCTATTTCATCGTGCCTGGTGCTCTATTAAGGCTGCAAAAGTAAATGAGACGACATGAGCTTTCTAATCATACAAAGTTTGTAGCTCAATCCTTTAAGTCCTGGGTTTTTACATATCTTTCCGATAGTCTATTCTGAACTACATTAATATGAAATGTGAAAACACAACCATGGCAATTTCTGCCACGGAACTGAAGCAGTGTTTCTTTGCAATATTCAAATATTTGCCCCAGCACTATTGCACTCTGACATCACAGGTTTAATACAACATTCCCTGAAGGATTGAAAGTGCAGTAAGCAATTGTTGCTGTCTGTCTGTCACTTTAACCCCAAAGGGCACTGGCTAGCTTGCTGTATATGCAGCTGCCAGTCTCTCACTCACCCATAGGCCCGTTGCTGATCAGTTTGAGGGTGTCGAAGTCGCTCTCTCGGTTTTCTTCGTGATGGAGTGGAGGAGGCCCGACTGTGCTGAAATGTAATGTCAGGAACTGTAAAGCACAGTGGCTCACAGAAGAAAACGAATGGGGTGAAATAAGGAGGATCTTCACTAATAGTATCTCGCCAACGTGGAGTGGCTATTACAAAGGTTACAGGCCCAAAATGTTCCAGATTGGCAGCTTTGTATAAAATATATAGAATATCGTATAAGGTACTGTGTGAGACAAAATGGGGTGAAAAATCAGGCTATATATAATACAGTACCCTATACTTTATAGTTCAATAAAATGAAACGAACATCATTTACATTGATACAAACTATCTATAGATATATCTATAACTGGACACACACAGTGACTTACATCTAAAGACTCATCTGTATCTGGTATGAGAGTATTGGCAGAGTCGTATTGTTCAAGCTGAACCATGTCTGTCGAGAGAAAAAAGTGGATTTAAAAAATAATTTGTACACTACAATGAAAATACAGGTTTGCTGTAACTTTTGTCAAAACTGCCCATTTGAAGCCTCTACAGTGAGTGGCAGTGCACACTGGGTAAGATTTATACAAATCATTTCATGGGCTGCTCTCACCCTCCAGGGGGTCCTTGGTGAGTCCCAGCTGGCTGATGATGTAGCGGGGGATATCAGTCTTGATTCCCTGACCAACCTTCGCGTGACCCTCTGCCGCTTCCAACAGGTGATAAAACTCTTCAGGGTCGAACTCCTGTCAAAACAAAGCTGGTTAAAAGACCCTGTACAGAGACACTGGGAGCTAAACAAGAAGACCTGCCCCATTTCACAGCTCCATCAGTATCTCTGTACAGAGACACAGGGAGCTAAACAAGAAGACCTGCCCCATTTCACAGCTCCATCACTATCTCTGTACAGAGACACTGGGAGCTAAACAAGAAGACCTGCCCCATTCACAGCTCCATCACTATCTCTGTACAGAGACTCTGGGAGCTAAACAAGAAGACCTGCCCCATTCACAGCTCCATCACTATCTCTGTACAGAGACACTGGGAGCTAAACAAGAAGACCTGCCCCATTTCACAGCTCCATCACTATCTCTGTACAGAGACACTGGGAGCTAAACAAGAACATCTGCCCCATTTCACAGCTCCATCACTATCTCTGTACAGAGACACTGGGAGCTAAACAAGAAGACCTGCCCCATTTCACAGCTCCATCACTATCTCTGTACAGAGACACAGGGAGCTAAACAAGAACATCTGCCCCATTTCACAGCTCCATCACTATCTCTGTACAGACACAGGGAGCTAAACAAGAAGACCTGCCCCATTTCACAGCTCCATCACTATCTCTGTACAGACACACGGAGCTAAACAAGAACATCTGCCCCATTTCACAGCTCCATCACTATCTCTGTACAGAGACACTGGGAGCTAAACAAGAAGACCTGCCCCATTTCACAGCTCCATCACTATCTCTCAAAATGTGCAGTTTTGAAAGAAATAACATGTTACAGCAAAATGGCACTGCACCGAGTCCAGGAAGTCTGTTCCTGCTTTACTTCCTTGGTCACCCCAGGAGTGTCTTCAGGGTCATGTTACTGGCTGAATGGGAGGCAGCTGATTGGTTATTGACAGGAAAGAAGCCAGTCAAGGATGGGGACCCTCCAGGTGACCCAGGAAGTGCAAGACAGTCTAAAAGCATGGCTTGCAAACCTATTACTTTTACCAAGTGTAGTACTCGATATCATGTTTTGTAATGAAAATACAAGTTTGCTAAACTTTCATAACTGCACATTTGAGACCCATGGAATGGATGTGCATGGCTGAACATCTATGCAACTATTTTGTTAGCTACAATTACTTTTCATTACTGCGTTTTTTCATATTTTGTGTTTAACGCGCTTTGCCTGCCAGATAAATATTACAGATAGGATTGGGTCTAGGTTAGTAAGCTCCAGTGCCATCTACTGAACACCAGCTAAGGACCGAGTTCTGAGTTGCAGGTAATATTGAGTAGCTTCATCTTTGCTTTCATTTTAGCTGATCTCATCTGTTATATATTTCAGTGGCGGCAACTAGCAGTGAAGATTAAGACTCTGAACACAAGCATAATATAATAATAATTGTAATTGTAAATAGCAGATTGTAATTTGACGCTACTTCCTCTTAATGTATTTGATGCACAGGTCCCCTTACCAGGCACTCAAGCAGTCGTGCAGGGCGTGAGATGACAATGAGGATCTTCTTCACCAGCTGATCGATCACTGGGACCTCCTCGCTCTCCGATCTCTCATGGGCCTGGCAAGAGGAATACAGCATTGCATTCAACCGATACAAACACATCTGCATAACGACACTTTCAATTAGCAGCTAATTACCTTAAATCATAAGAACATAAGAAACGTTTGGCAGCACACACACTGTACAGCACTGGAATACAAGGCAAGGCTTGCAGCACACACACTGTACAGCTTTAGGGTGTTCGTTGAAAGTTTTAAAATTCTAAGTGCTACGCCTTATATAGCTTTTAAGTGTAAAGCATTCATGAAAGGAAGTGCGATTTCTAAAATTGCATTTGTGTTGACAAGGTTTTAAACTTCCCAACATGATCAAGTGGCCAGATAGAGAAAGTTTGAGCATTTATTTATTTGCCTATTGGAAGGTAAATGATAGCAAATGAAATGGGTGTCAGTCATACCTGATGCTTTCCTTTTGTCCACTTTGGATATCTCCGCCCCACCTGATCACAGAAATGTGGCAAAACCTGTTGTATAGCTGATGGTGTTCCAATAAAGAACCCCAGTCAAACTCTAAGGAGGTTAGCAAGTTACTGCAGTATTTTGTGGGACCCTGAAAAGGGAGCATCTAGACTGTATTAGGAGATTGATCGGGGGCCGGAAGGGGCTGGTTTGGGCTCACTCTACCCTGTAGACTGTATTAGGAGATTGATCCGGGGCTGGAAGGGGCTGGTTTGGGTTCGCTCGACCCTCTAGACTATTAGGAGATTGATCCGGGGCTGGTTTGGGCTCACTCGACCCTCTAGACTGTATTAGGAGATTGCTCGGGGGTCAGAGGGGGCTGGTTTGGGTTCGCTCGACCCTCTAGACTGTATTACGAGATTGATCGGGGGCAGGAATGGTGCCAGTTGGAAGCTCACCTCGTGCAGCATCTTCTCCAGTTTCTCCTGCAGCTCAATGAAGTAGCGGGACGTGACCAGGCCTTCGAGGGACTTGTCCAGGCAGTCTCTGGCCAGCTCTACCAGCTGGTGATGGATAAATCCCAGGACCCCATCAGCCAGGGGCAGGGTGCTGTCTGGAGAGAAGGTGGTGATGATATCCAGCAACCGCTCCTCCATCTGAGCTGTGGCCTGCAGGGGCAGAAACACTCTGTTACACACACACACACACACACAGAGGGAGAGAGAGACAGAGAGAAAGATACACTATCTGCATATCTACAAACTGAAGTATGAAATACAAGCAAAGAATCAAACTATCTTCAATAGAAGAAAGGGGAGCCAGTGATATTTCTAGTGCCAATTAGGGGTAATAAAATAGATTTTAAAACCTGAGCATTGACAGTACTCAGAAACCGGGGATATTCTTTTAAATGGAAGTGTACGCTAAGAAAATAAAACACTACTGCAAATGATATTACAATTTTGCTCTGTCATACAATTATGTCATACAAAAAATAAATAAATAAATAAATAAATAAATAAATAAATCTTGTTTTTAATTACCTAGCCAACCAAAAAAATGAATTTAGTTCAGTGACCATGAAAGCAGAATGCTACCGTCAACATATTACAATTACATGCCTTACAAAAGACACAAACCACTGAAAATGTTCAAACCTATAATTAACAGCAGACATCTATCAAGTCATAAGACAGACAGGGATGCTGGAAGGAAGCAGTTTTCTTGTATTGACAGCCCTGTCAGAGGCAGCTGGGTTTGCACACAATGAAGCAATGAACCCAAGCAACTGGCTAGAGACTACAGTGTGAATACCTGACAAACAGGAGGATCCCATTCACATAGCTAACACAGTAAATGTGATCTACAGTAACTTGTCTCCCCATCACTTGTAGCTCTTACATTTTCCTGTATGAAAGAGGCTCACTTCATATTAAATGTGTATTTGATTTTTAATGCTATTTTTTTTATCCGGCACTTCCTGTTGAAAGAATGCATCCGACACACATGCTTCTGGGACTTTGAACCCTTGAAGGAAAAACAGTTCAGAATGTTTTTTTTTTTTTAGACAACGCCGCTTCCTGGCGCATTTTAAAATAATAATAAAACAAAAACATTCCAAATGCTTGCCATTCATTTTCTTTTTGTTAGATTAATATTGTTCTCGGACAGCTTCATATAAAATGATCATTAAAAAATCCATTTCCTCTTTACCATAATGTGTGCGTTTTCATTTAGGAATATCTGAGACCTCAAGAAATGATGGCAAGATCTATCAAGTAAGACTTCCTGGAATTATTTTACTAGGAATAGTGTGGTTTAAGTACATTATGGTATTGATACTGTTTCTGCTATGCTGCACCACACAAATATCATATTCACAGTTTATTTGTGTTCCTATGAACAAAGTGTTCATTTGAACACCTTTTCATTCAACATCCCGTACAAAACAAGTCTCAGTACCACTCTGCTTTCTCTCAAAGTGCCACAGGAACATCTTTTCCCACCCGCTATTATCTTCACTGAAGCACCAATGTTATTTATATTTAAACGCTAGACCTCATTATGATTATTATAATGCTGCCTAATACAATCAATACATTTTATCATCTTATTCATAGCCATACTACATGTAATAGTCAGTTTATTTTTAGTTAGTGTGAACTGATTATATTGTATTTTAATAAGAATACAATGTATTTTAAAAGAATTAGCAGAGACAAGCGACTGCAGCAGGAAAGCCTACTAATTCTCAAAGTGGTTTTGTTTAAAACATGTTATTTCCAGTATTCAAAAGGTTAAGACAGTTATCATACCACGGAAATGTTATACTGGCCCACCCCTAATAAGCACCATGCACCTTAACTGCCAAAGGAGCGTGTGCTGGAGAGCGGAGTGAACCTTACCTTGGGGAATCTCTCCTTGTACACGTGATTCATCATAACAATCTCATTATCAAAGCGAGCCACTTGTCCTTCCAGGGCTGAAAAAAGAAAATGAATGAGACTGAAACCATACAGGAGGAAAGAGGAAACATTTTGGTCGCATAGCACCGTTTATTTTGAGCTTTTCGATGACTGGCAGACACCATTATATCAATTTTTCAGTACAACACATATTCAGGACGGCAGTATTTAAATCTGCCCTGGTACTATTGAAGGGTTTATAGCTGGTGTTGAATTGCATGGAGAGAGCAGCCCTACCTGAGGTGCGTGACCAGGGCGCAGGGGCAGCGAGTGATGAATTGCATTGAATTGAGAGAGCAGCCCTACCTGAGGGTGCGTGACCGGGCGCAGGGGCAGCGAGTGATGAATTGCATTGAATTGAGAGAGCAGCCCTACTTGAGGCTGCGTGACCGGGCGCAGGGGCAGCGAGTGATGAATTGCATTGAATTGAGAGAGCAGCCCTACCTGAGGCTGCGTGACCGGTGGCGCAGGGAGGCGAGTGGCGCCCTCCTCGTCCGTCATGCTCTCTGTGCTCCGGAAGTGTCTTGACAGGAAATGCAGCTCGTCCGGGGTGGGCTGGTAGGGTAGCTGGTGCAAGTGTTCCTGGGAAGAGGATGAAGACTGTAAAACAAAAACAACAGATTAACAGATTACTCAATCCAGCAAGGCCTGCTATGCCCAGACTGCCAACACTAGATGATCTGCTCCGAGTAAAGGGAATGAGCTGAAAATGGATTCCAATATATTAGAGTGCAAGTAGCTGCAAGTGCCACGATCTTATTTAATGTATTTGACTTTTCTCTGGTGTTTGCAGTCACTCTGCACGGTTCTTCATGCAGTTACTCAGCCTTTTCTAGATTCTTTTCTGTTAAGGGGAGTTGACTCAGAGTTTAAATGCTGCTCTTCAATTCTAATCTCCTGCCAGAGACAGGATGTAGGCTATAAAGCAAAAAACAGCATCATCTAGCGATCTGTTCCTTTGGATCGAGTTTCCTTTTGTTTTGCTGGCAATAAACTGCTGTCCACTAGATCAGGGGTTTTCAACCTGTGGTACGCGTACCCGTACTGGTACGTGACAGGCTTGCAACTGGTACACACCCGCAGTTGTTCTTTATGACACTATGATTCCTCAACCAGAATACTCTCTCAAATTGCACCATTGTAATGTATCAATCTGTTTGTACCACTGAATCACCGAGAAATGAGATATGATGATGCAGGGCTCCAGACTGTGACTAAAATGTTTGCAAATGCGACATTTTTTTCACAACTGTTTTTCGGGGTTAGGCACAAAAATGCTGCCTCTTCCTTTAAAAGCATGTGTCAAAATATGTCGGTCTGAGTATAAAAAAAAATGCCTATCACATGCTTTGAAATGCAGAACAAGAACAGCGAAAAACTAAAATAAAAACACTTGAGGTTTGTGTGTTGCACACGTGCCATTAACAAAATGCCCTGGAAGCTTAAAATAATGAGAATAATTAATGAAGAGCTGTAATGCAGCAAAAGACTCAACAATTAAACAAAGGAAGTACAAGGTTACCGCACCAAGCTAAACAAAAATGATTTGTGAACTCCAATAAACCAACGTTTAGCCAGCAACAAACTGATTTTTTCGTCTGTTGCACCTTGCATCCCGGATACAGTATACAATATTTAGTTACTTGTTTACCGTCAAATAAGAATGATTGGATTAGCAGCAGATTCCCCAGTTAGAGGATGAGCTGATAATATCTCTTCAGCCAAAGAAACAGGCACGGCAATTTAAGAGTAGACCTACCGTTACCATAATCAAAAACAGTAATGTAGCGTGAGTTTAGTACTAAAGCTGGGAATGTGAAAGCAGAACACACAGAAATACTGCTAGAAAAAAAAAAGTCACTCACTAAATTTAGTTCTCAGATTGTCATATATTTTAGATATTTTCATTTGCACAATGTGCTTGCTGTGGTGTATTCAATATCGTAAATATAGCATAACAAACTCAATTTAAACTTTTTTACTGCAAAATAAACAGTAACATCTAATCATAAGAGCTGTCTGTGTTACATGCTGTCAGATCAGGACTTCACTAAAACAGAGCATGGGAGCTGCAGCATGCTATTTCCCATATTACAACTGTACACAATTAAAGGAGCGCTCACCAATTCCATACACAACACTTGCAAAATATTTAAAATATAAACATGCTGAGTTCATTGCAGTCATCAGCTGCACAGATTCAGCAGAATGAGGCAACAAACAAGTGAGTACAGACCCAACAAACCTGGTTGTGATGGTTTTACAACAGCAGTTTAAGATTGCACAGTTACTGGGACACAAGGTGGTCCTTGCTGGAAACACTGGTGCTTGAGATGAAAAGGTTGAAAAGCACTGCACTAGATGATGCTGGAGCTTACTGATATAAAGACACTTTGTCGGGTTATCTAGCCTACATATTCCTATAGCAGGAAACTAGACCTGAAGAGCAGGTCCAGAACTTAAACACACTTAATAAAAGGGGCAGTGATTTAAAAATCAATCAATCAATCAATCTGAATCTCAGAAGTGTTCAGAGTGCAGAGGTTTAGAAGGGTCCACTTCTTTCATCCAGAGCGAGGAAGTAGGAGAGGGAACTAAAAGGCAGGGGCTCTTCTGCCTGCCCCAACACTGCTGGTGATATTGAGCAGCAACTAACAATGACAATTCAAGTTTAAAAATACTTTTGCACAAAACAACATGAATATACTGGACTTTATGCCAGGCTGTCTCATTTCCTCATATTTTTTTTTTTACTAGGAATGGTGCAGTGAGTCCAGACTGCCCCAGCACTGTACAGTTCATAGATATGCTTGGTTTCCTGTGTTAAAGGCAACTTCCACTCAAATGCTGGCATCAGGCTCAGGGGTTCTACTGTATTACCTACATCACAGGAAGTGAACAGATATGGTCCTTGCTCTTGCTTTAAGATTTAAATTTACTACAGGTTTACTGCCTAAATCAAAGCCATCTTGTCACACTCATACCAAACCTCTTCCTGTAACTGTTGTGTCTATTCTCACTACAGTCTGCTGCCCCGACCATTCCAAACCCAATTCCAATCGCAAAACCGTGTGTGGAAGATATGAGTAATGCATTCATGCTGACAGTGTTAGTTTACTGTGAGGAGCTGCACATCTGCAAAACAGAGACTGTACCGACTCAAACAAATACTGCAGGGAATTCAAGGACGGGTAAGATTTGAATGCAGTTGTTGGGTATTAAAGGATTGCTAACTTTTAGGTCCATGTGTTTCTACACAGTAAACAGCTACAGGAAACTTTGTTTAAGTTTGGTGAGCTACAGCATGTTTTGTTGCCTGATTTAAGCAACAGAATGCTTGGTTATATTAATGAGAGATTACGATGCTCTGGTGAGACCACACTCAGAATACCGTGTTCAGTTCTGGTCTCCACACTATAAAAAAGTCTGTGGGAGCTTTGAAGACAGCCATCAATATATTTGCATTAATCTTACTGGTTTTGTACTTCCATTAGCTACACAAGTCTAAAGTGTGCAGTTTGGAAAGAAACACATGTTATAGCAAACATGTATTTCTATTTTAAAACTTAAATCTGGTATTAGTTTAGGTTAAGGAATGTTCTCAGTTTCTATGCCTTATTCTCAGGATATATTTTACACTCCCAGGTCACTTCACCTCAGCAGTGTCTTCTGATCATGTAACTGGCTAAAAGTCTGTCGGGGAAGCAATAGCTGGTTGGTTAAAGACAGGAAAGCTGTTGAAGGGGTGAAGATGATTTCACCCTGCAGGTGACCAAGGAAGTGCAACCCTAATGACAGCTTGTAAACAGGGATTTGTTTAACCAAGTATAGTACTGTAGATCGTGTTTTAAAAATGAGCGGTTTACCATAACGTGTTTCTTTCAAAACTGCACATTTGTATAATGAATGGAAGTGCACAAGATTCATGGAATTCTTCTTCAGCTACAATCACCAAAGGGCCTCCTGACGCTCTCAGCCTTTCTGATGCGCTCATGTGAAACGGGACAGTCACTTACTGAGACAGTGGAACTGGGAGTGTTGGTACCATAGCCAGAAGAGGGGAGAGAAGCCAAAGACCATCTTCGACCATCCGCCCTGGAGAAAACAGACAGGAACAGGATTCCTATTATTTAACAAGCACACTCGGACTGCATGCTTTTTACCATCAATGCATCAACACAGTAAACATTTCACCAAACATAACAGCAGTAATTATGGTGCATTTGGAGATGCTGCTAACCGTGGTAAGCTAGTATCTTTTATAAAAAAAATTTTTAAAATTAGCTACAAATGCTCATAGAATAAAATCAGTTTTCGGAACATCATAGTCTTGTATTGAACACCTCAGAGCTCAATCACACTGGACCGTCACCTGAACAGCCCAGACACAGAGATAGTCATTAAAAACCATGCACAGGACTGATGCATCACCCTAGCCTTGGTGTTTTGTTCAGTGCTTTCTGGATAAAATAAATGATATACTATTAGTAAGGCTGCATTTTTTTCACGGAAAATCCTTGAAATCTACCCATTGCCGTGTAATATGTAATTCCCAGTCAATTTCCAAATAGTGTAAATACAGTACTGTGCAAAAGTTTTAGGCAGGTGTGAAAAAATGCTGTAAAAGTAAGAATGCTTTCAAAAATAGACATGTTAATAGATTATATTTATCAATTAACTAAATGCAAAGTGAGTGAACAGAAGAAAAATCTAAATCAAATCCATATTTGGTGTGACCACCCTTGCCTTCAAAACAGCATCAAGCATCAATTCTTCTAGGTACACTTGCACACAGTTTTTGAAGGAACTTCGGCAGGTAGGTTGGCCCAAACATCTTGAAGAACTAACCACAGTTCTTCTGTGGATTTAGGCAGCCTCAGTTGCTTCTCTCTCTTCATGTAGTCCCAGACAGACTCGATGATGTTGAGATCAGGGCTCTGTGGGGGCCATACCATCACTTCCAGGACTCCTTGTTCTTCTTTACGCTGAAGATAGTTCTTAATGACTTTCGCTGTATGTTTGGGGTCGTTGTCATGCTGCAGAATAAATTTGGGGCCAATCAGATGCCTCCCTGATGGTATTGCATGATGGATAAGTATCTGCCTGTACTTCTCAGCATTGAGGAGACCATTAATTCTGACCAAATCCCCAACTCCATTTGCAGAAATGCAGCCCCAAACTTGCAAGGAACCTCCACCATGTTCACTGTTGCCTGCAGACACTCATTCGTGTACGCTCTCCAGCCCTTGGCCGAACAAACTGCCTTCTGCTACAGCCAAATATTTCAAATTTTGACTCATCAGTCCAGAGCACCTGCTGCCATTTTTCTGCACCCCAGTTCCTGTGTTTTCGTGCATAGTTGAGTCGCTTGGCCTTGTTTCCACGTCGGAGGTATGGCTTTTTGGCGCAAGTCTTCCATGAAGGCCACTTCTGACCAGACTTCTCCGGACAGTAGATGGGTGTACCAGGGTCCCACTGTTTTCTGCCAGTTCTGAGCTGATGGCACTGCTGGACATCTTCCGATTGCGAAGGGAAGTAAGCATGATGTGTCTCATCTGCTGCAGTAAGTTTCCTTGGCGACCACTCGTCTCACGGTCCTCAGCGTTGCCCGTTTCTTTGTGCTTCTTCAAAAGAGCTTGGACAGCACATCTGGAAACCCCTGTCTGCCTTGAAATTTCTGCCTGGGAGAGACCTTGCTGATGCAGTATAACTACCTTGTGTCTTGTTGCTGTGCTCAGTCTTGCCATGGTGTATGACTTTTGACAGTAAACTGTCTTCAGCAACCTCACCTTGTTAGCTGAGTTTGGCTGTTCCTCACCCAGTTTTATTCCTCCTACACAGCTGTTTCTGTTTCAGTTAATGATTGTGTTTCAACCTACATATTGAATTGATGATCATTAGCACCTGTTTGGTATAATTGTTTAATCACACACCTGACTATATGCCTACAAAATCCCTGACTTTGTGCAAGTGTACCTAGAAGAATTGATGCTGTTTTGAAGGCAAAGGGTTGTCACACCAAATATGGATTTGATTTAGATTTTTCTTCTGTTCACTCACTTTGCATTTAGTTAATTGATAAATATAATCTATTAACATGTCTATTTTTGAAAGCATTCTTACTTTACAGCATTTTTTCACACCTGCCTAAAACTTTTGCACAGTACTGTATATACAGTGTATTTTTCTCCACTTAATAAATACAGCAAATGTTTGCCTTATTGCCGCACTACCTGTCGCACTGCATTTTGGAACCTGGCAGCCGGTTTAGTTTGCTTCCGGTAAATGAAACGAAAAAAGCACCAACTGCTTCAAAGATCGGAAATATTTCTGCTAAAGATCGCTCTGTCCAGTACAAGAAGGGGACATTTCACGTGTCTGCAGTTATTTTTACATTTATTTATGTTTTTATTTAGTTTGATCATTCACTGATGGTGAAAATAGAATGTCTTTAAAAGGACATACATAAACAAAATGTTCTATAAATTTAGCATTTACTGTTTTTCAGGTAAAACATTTAAATATTTAGGAACATGTACAATAACTTCAGAGAAAATGATCTGTTTTGAATGTGACAACACTATTTTTCTACTCTAATAAATATTAAGTTTACTCGTGAAATATATTGCTATGTTTTGATCGTGAAATAAGCCCATACAGGGAAAAAATACAGCCCTAACTACAAAATAAGAAACTAAAGGGTTGATTTAAACAGCCTATACCTGCCAGGATAAACTACAGCTGGGTTGTTTTATATGGTAGCTCAGCTGTCCGTGAATACATTTGATACGTTTATCAAACAATGTACCGGTATTGTCACAGTTACTGATGAATAAACTGAAGCAATTCTTGCTCAAATATTTGTTTTTCCCAGCACACAGTATAGACACACAGAAAGACTGGGTCTGTTATTTTGTGGTGTACTATAATCAGGGCTTCTAGTTTTTGGGTTTTATTTCTGATCTTGTGATGTCCCTTTAAACATATTTTGAGCCGATTCGCTTTCTTAATCAAACACTAATTACCAAAGGAAGTTGTTTCTTTTCATCCTCTTATCTTGATTGAGTTCACAAACGACGTGCATTGATCTCACCTGATTCTATTTTTTCGTTCTGGCTCTAATCGCCGAATTCAGCTTCTTAATTTCCACTGTGTTAGTTTCTAGTAGTGTGTTGCTAATTTAAACAATCTGGTATTCAGTTAAGGCTTAACAACTATTAATGTGAAAGGGAGGGAGAGAGATGGAAAACAAAAACTAGAAGCCCTACCTATAATATAGTATACAGTCATATATCATAGAGGCTTCAAAGTAATTCATCTTTACATACAACGTGTGTAAAAGTACGTTGCTAATGGTAATCTTTCTAAGCTATTATGGAGAAAATATATAAATTGTGTAATGCTTCACGTTCACTGCATTCTACTATACATCACGTAGCGAATAGCTATGAAACAAAACCATTAAAACCATTCATTTAGAGAATCTTTGAAGTGGTGGCAATATCATATTAAGGTAAGAGTTCCGGGAATTATTCTGTTAACAGAGCAGAAAAGTAAAAAACGTTGGGGTTACAGCACTTAAAGAAGGAAAAACAACAAAAGAATAGATATTACTGTACCTGTCAGTCCTGGGCGCGTGACTGTAGGTGTGAGAGAGAGAGAGAGAGAGAGAGAGAGAGAGAGAGAGAGAGACACACTCAGAGGTAATACATGAGGCGTGGTAAGATGTAGACATTAAAAGTTGCGACAGTCATGACTCTTTTCTCAAAAGCTAAACTGCACCATGAACCAGGGAGAGAAGTGAACCCGCACAAATAAATGTAGTTTATTTCAACCCATGCACACAGAGCAGGTATTCAGTGATGGGACATGGGGTTTCACATCCTGCTAATTCTCTTTCAAAATGCAAAAAAAAAAATTAATAGATATTAGAATATTCTTTAAATCTGATAAAAAAGGATTATAACTTTCCCAGTACCCATATTGACAGAAAGAAAACTCTTAAATAAACTCTTAACTCTTAGCAGTAAAATAAACCCTGGCACGTCCAGCACCTATTAAAGAAAGGAAATTGACTTCTTAGATGCGTCGTTATTTATTTTAGGCGTAATTTATAAAACTGGTTTTATTTTTACTGTTTCAGGCAGTGTTTGTCCCAGCACTAGTTATTTTTAAAGTTTATAATCCGTGTTGAATTCCTTCACATTGAGCCGAGCGAAGGGATCTAGCGACTGTGTCAGACAATGTAAACAGCATGGCCGGGTTTAGCAATACATGCAGCCACAGAGCCGTGTCTGGGTGTGATCCTGTACCTGTGTGAACCTGCATCATTATACACCTCCTCCATAAACAAAGAGCCGTCTCACTGCATGGACGCTGCTTGCCTGGGATCGGTGGCTGTGCTTAACTGTTTCTATCTGATGAGATGACGCAGCATTTCAATGGCAGAACTATATTCAAACAGACTGATGATGCCACAAAATTACATGAAATGGGTAACACCCCGTCTTTTCATTTTCATTTAAAAGTAGGAGCCTAGAAATCCCAAGTAGAAGGCAGTGGGTATGGGGGTCCTACCCCAGCGCAATGCAGAGTTAACCAATCTATGCCTACATGTTGTATACTGTGTACCTATGTTGGCTCCATGCCTTTTAGCATCATAAAGGTAATTTTACATTTCCTAATTTTAGCATTTGGAACAGCAAATTCTGACTCTTGATCGGGACTATTTTCAATTACTATTATGAATATGATTTTTTTAAAATTATGTTAGCTAATTGTACCAATTTTATTGTAAGTGCTTTGGTAGCTTTATCAACCGATATGCATTAATGAGCGAAGATATTTTGTGATCGTTATAATTCTTTAAGTGATTCTCCAGATATAGCCAACATTTGACATAGACAGATGGATAAACGGACAGACAGACACCTCCAGTATCTCCATAAACATACACCCAATCACTAAATAATAAACCAAGTTCCATTACAATTTAATAAGTGTTTTTCCAGATTTATGTAACAATGTGTGACATACAGATGGGCCAATATACAAAGAGATAAAGAATCTGATACTCTAACTTCTGCTAAATAATGTTAATAGCAAGTTTCATGATAACTGGATAAGCGTTTTTCCCAAATAAAGTGGAACCTACGAACAACCACCTTTGCTGTACCCTGTTGCCACGTCTAGTTTTGTGAAAATTACTTTGTGTGTCTAATTATGAATTAAAGTGTTGCTGACCCAACCCTCATACTTTTACAGATCATAAAAACAACTGCTAAACTGTAAGGCTGTAGCTCGAAGAACTGACAGTTTGACATCCTTTTATTCTTCACAATCGCTTCATTAGTCTAGAGAGGACTGTCAAGTGGTTTAACGCCTCAGAGGGTAAATTAAAGCTACAATGAGCTGTGTCTCTGTTGAAATACCAGCCTGGAGTGCATTTTCAAATCTCTTATTCAATGGTATATGCAATGCTATGCAAATAAATGAAAATGTGATGGGGAAAAGACCTAGTTAGCAACAAGAAATGCACCTGCAGTTTATTTGTATGCAAATTTAAAGACCTTGCTGTGTGGTAATTCACGGGAGTTATCTGCACAGCATTTAACAGGAAAGAGAACAGATCGTTGCAGATTAGCTTTAGTTTTGTTTTGTTTATTGTGGTCTCAGTTATGGAAGTAAATTGTATTCAGGGTGTCTGTATAAAAGATGCTGCTCAAAGTGTGTGACATCATTTCTCAGTACCACCCATCCCCACCACGGCTGTAAATTCAAAGTCACAGCTATCAGTGTGATGAAAAAGTCGATCAGGACGTATAGAAACAGCGGTGGAGGCTCCTTAGAGGAGGCAAGGGAAAAAAATCAAGTGTAGCACATAGTATAATAATGTTCAATAAAACAAAAACAAAATGTAAGAAAATAAATGGCATTAGAACCTAACCCCTAGATTTAACATTCCTATATTAACAGCAGCTCTGGCTCCTCAGCGGAGGCAAGCCTCTGTTATAAACTCCTTTCTGCTTTAACCACAGCACCAGCAATGGCAGATGATGTAGTCTGATCCCTGGTTTTAATTGGAGGAGACACTCACACCTTCCCGCCCCCTGCTGAAGCACTGCTGTACTGAGCATGTGCGATCAGAGAATCCAAATTTTCTAAAGGAGATTTTTTTTTAAAAGTGACCAGAAAAAAAAAAATCCATCATAACGGTAAGAAAACAAACAAAAAAAACCCCAATATATTTAAAACACAGCTATTTTATTGTTTTATTAGGCCTTGGGGCTTGTCTTATGCAGGAATGTAAAAGGTAGAACACAGTAAGTATATTGTGTTGAAGCAATTGGGCTTTAAAAAAAATGAAAGACAGTAAGTAATTGAAAAATATTACATTGTAATATAATGACCTATGAATTTGTGCTAGTATTATTACTAATACTGTACTCTTACTACAAATATGTAGTGTATGGAAAACAGCAAAGGATTTATATGTTTTGAAATTGTAAATGCTTCTACCTTAAATTTTAGTTTAATATACTGTATTTCAGTAGTCTAAGGCTAGATATAACACATATTTCAAAGCAAATATAAACAAGGAAAAGTAGGCAGAATGGAAAGTAATATCTAGGGTTAATTTCATTTTCACAAGCTCTATTGTGTTTTTATACTGTTTTCATGTTTAAAAAGAATTTAATTTCTAATGCTGAACATTCACAACCATGGTAATATGAAAACGCTGACACATGTGCAGATCGTATTTACTTTACCCATTTCCTTTACTGTGCTAGTAGAGATGAAGAAAGAAATGAATGAATGAAGCACCTGTTTTTGCAGAATCTCCACCTCGTTCAAAGCAAATGAGGACTAGGCATTATAAAAGTGCATTTTGCATGTAGTATGGCAATTCTGGGTTCAGTAGATCACTCAGATTTTAGTGTTGCATTTTAAATAATGATTAGGAATCAAATTTTGTTTGTAGCATTATAAGTGTACATTGTTATTGCCTTAGTTATCGATTATAACAATAAAAACATCAACGTTAAGCGACAATAACTGTATTTGCATGGTGGAAGATGTTAGCAGTGGCATATCAACGTGATGTATCTTTACTAGAGGCTTGTCTACCGTTTTGTAGTTTGTGGAGTTTGGAAATTTGACAAATCGCACCCTGTACGTTAGTGACATGGTCTTCAAATCTAAATGCTAGATTAATGTTGTACACAGTGCATTTTTAAAAGCATACACTGGCAGTGTGTAACAGCTTTTAAGCTATGATGGACTACTGTTTTCTTATCTCTGCTGGCTAGTGGAGAAAAGACTTAACAGCCAAATTGGGGTAACATGTTAAGCAGATATGAAAAGTCAGGTCAGAATATAAGAATGAGATCCTACTGCTGCCGACAGCTTAAGGGGACCACAAGCCCTCTGCCTTTATTTCTACCCCATTTCTTTTGCCCACTAACCACCTCTGATCAACAGTATGTACAGAATAGGAAACGGCAATGAAAAGTTTTGTGAAAATTGAACGTAGATTCAAGCAAATGATGTTTTAGTATCACAATAAAGTACATTCAAATGAGTTAGCGTGTGGAATAACTTTGTGACATTGAGACTGATGGATGTACAGAGAGACACCTCCATACATCCCATCAATCCCCACAGTTAATGCCAAGTTTCAGCACATTTCATAAGCAGTTTCCCAGACAGAGACGTCATATTTGTAGAGCAAAACTAAGAAACAAGCCTTTCAGCGTGTCTTCTTCAGTGTGAGGCACTCGCTGAAATATTTCTCTTCTTGACTTTTCTTATGAGTTTTACCTTAAAAGTCTGATTGAGCTTTTTAGAGTTTAAAAAACCTCTCATTTTTCTGTAGAAATGCTTTACTCCTGCTGCACTTAATTAAATCAATCTTTTGGGTGTCAGCTGATGGACCAAACTACGCACACAGTTGCGGTTAAATACTTGTGAAAGTTAAAGTTCATTTTTATAATAAAAAACAATATCTTTACATGTTTGATGAGTAGCTTTGTGTATCTTTTAGGCTGCTTAAAAAGAATGTGTTAAAGTCAATGCGTTACACATCAGCGAGTGTCTGTGTCTCATAGAATACACTGTCTGAACTGTAATTCATGGAGCTTTCGAGCCATCCATCCTGAATAAGGGGTGACAGGACTGTCAATTCATTTCCTGGCATCAGTTCAGAATGCAGCTCATTTGATGAAGCACAGGCCCCACGTACATCGAGGTGAATGTGATCAGAATAGCGTGAGATCAGAGTGTCTGGAGCTAAGTGAGACGGAGACACTGAGTAGGGGCCATCAATTCAGTTGTGAGGGTATGGAATGGGCTACCTAGTTCAATCATTCATTTCTAAAGCCAATTGCACACAAGTCCTCCATCAAAAAATATTCCAACTGATGTTGGACATGCTCCAGTATAAATGTGTATCTGTTTTCTAGGGGTAGCACCGAATAGTTGACAAGTAAGCCATGAGTTGACTAATCAAAGCAACAGAGCAGCACTTTACCACCAGCAAAAACTACAAACTCAACAAAAATAGTCATGCTCTTGTGTGCTTCAAATGCATACTAGTAGTGAACCAACAATGTCAATATTTAAATGTTATTTAACTGTTTGAATTGAATGGAATGGAATTGTGAAGCGTACAGTTACAGATGGACAGAACGAGCAAGTAATAAAGTTAAAAAATTCCAAGCAGTTTTACTGTTACAAAAAACAGTACGTTCATAAATAGAGCACCAAACATTAACAATTATATTCTTTTTTTATTTGCCTTGACTATTCAACTGTGTTAAATGAATAGTAATTTCCATATAAGACCCCAAAACTATTAAGGTGTAGGAAGAGGTTTCTGTGTTGCACAGTTGCTTGGTGCTGAAAGAGTTAAGACCCGTCCAGTGACAAGCGACTAGTTGATGGATTGATCTGGGACAGTTCAACATTATGATGGGTTGATCTGGGGCCAGTCCTCAACATTATGATGGGTTGATCTGGGGCCAGTCCTCAACATTATGATGGGTTGATCTGGGGCCAGTCCTCAACATTATGATGGGTTGATCTGGGGCCAGTCCTCAACATTATGATGGGTTGATCTGGGGCCAGTCCTCAACATTATGATGGGTTGACCTGGGGCCAGTCCTCAACATTCTGATGGGTTGATCTGGGGCCAGTCCTCAACATTCTGATGGGTTGATCTGGGGCCAGTCCTCAACATTCTGATGGGTTGATCTGGGGCCAGTCCTCAACATTATGATGGGTTGATCTGGGGCCAGTCCTCAACATTCTGATGGGTTGATCTGGGGCCAGTCCTCAACATTATGATGGGTTGATCTGGGCCAGTCCTCAACATTATGATGGGTTGATCTGGGGCCAGTCCTCAACATTATGATGGGTTGATCTGGGCCAGCCCTCAACATTGCTGATTTTAAGCAGGGTGCTGCCTCTCTAAAGGTGGAAGCCCTGACTCTTGTTTTGTGCGAGTCACAGCTTAAAAATTAATATAAAAAAGCCACCCACCTTTCTGTACTGTGTGGGATTTGTGAGTCAGATTCGCCACTAAATTTGTGCGCCTGGGAGAAAACAAAATACCTAGGCTTTCTTCATTCTCAACCTTCTGACTTTTGTAGATGTGCAGAGATGAGATGAAGAGATCTCAACAAGAGATGAAGAGATCTCTACCCACGGTAATACTGTAAACAAGAATCTAATTGAACTTTATAACATCCTAAATGCTATATAGTTAATCCAATTCACTACTACAAAAATAATAGAACGAGAGGGCAGGGATGGAAATAAGACTTCTATTGCATAGCAGTTTCACCCATTCCAGGTTTTACTTTGCGCCCGATTAGTCACAGTGTATAGACAACAAGCTCAGGTGTGTCTCAAACTCAGTAAAACCAGGACTGGAAACTGCCATTGTTATTTCCATTGCTTCCATCTGTGTGACAGCTGCAGAGCTTGAGCTGGCTATGAGCAAAGGAGCAGTAACTGTTGCCATTTTTAAAGACAGAATTAAACACCTCTAGTGTTTAGCACTTGGTTTGCTCTGCTGGCTAAGCAGCTATTAAATATTAGAGAATAGCTGCCAAACACTGCAATCTCTGGTAAAGCCCTGTGTCAGGCGGTATCACTGCAATGCAAAGCCTTACCTGCGAGCGAAGGGGAAGTTAAGAGCAGCGCTGGCGGAGAAGTTTCTGGGACTTTCCAAAGGGCTGCTTCCAGCTGAGAGAACAAAGAGAATTCAATATTAACACTGAGTATGCATACAGACAATGGGGTCCATTTAAATAAACTGCGACCTGTCTGAACTCCACCACTGTGTATATCATTAAAAGACTGGAAATGTATCACTACAATACTGTTTGAGAAAAATGTGGCTTTTAAAAGCAATCAACTGCACCCCATAATAAAATAAAACGGAAAGCTGTGGACTGTGCTTTGTCATGTGTAAATAGCTTGCTTCTCTGGGTGCATTCAGCCCCTGCTATCCCCTGTGGCACATTGCTGTGGACAGTGCTTTCTGTGATGTGTAAATAGCTTGCTTCTCTGGGTGTATTCAGACCATGCTATCCCCCTGTGGCATAATGTAAAGGGATGGCTTATCAGTTGGAAGGCTTGTAAAATGAAGTAAAACATGTTAAAAAGATTAACACTGTCATGACAGGAGATTAGTATACAGAACTGTAACAGCTCATTTGTACTGGACAACACATGCAAAGGAACTGAGAATGTGCAGCTGTGTAATAAAGATGAAGACGTCTCTCTACAACTGAAGCTGAAAACATATTAAAATAAAAACTAAAATAGCCATCGATACATAGTGTATGAATTTATTGGCCGCTTTGAGCGGCGTGGTCTTGAGGAAATCGACAATCTCAATACTTTTATGCTGTAGACTTTCACCTGAAGAAGAGACCTTTGAGGTCTTGAAAGCTTGTGATTGTTCAGTTCAGTCCAATAAAAGGTATCACAGCTCCTTCTCTTTATCTATCATCTCTGGACTGATACAGCTCCCATTTCATCTATCAAATGTAGACTGAAATGAATGAATGACCATTTAAATGAAGGGTTGTTTTGTTAAGACAAGGCAGTCTACTGCACAAAATGAGACAGAATGAGAAGGATGCATTTTGAACTTTGGATGAAAAGCTAATACTGCAGTTGAATGTTTAATGGCCACTTCACATCACACTGAAACATTCTTAAGCAATCTCAACAAATCCTGTTAAACAATCCCCTGTCGGGATGGGAAAGGTCAGGGTTCTCCAAATAGAAACAACAACACAAACTCTTCACAGCAGACTCTTCAGATAGCTGCTGCACTCGTGAGCAATTCAAAGTGCAGCAGGCTGAGGGAAATGACTGTCTGAAGCACACACGAGGAGACGACACACAGGACTGATCTATTCAAATAGGAGCCGGAAACATCGGACATCAAACTGGATTATTCTTAAAAGAAAATATTAGCTCCATTTTAGTTTTTTTTTTTTAGTTTTTTTTTTTAGTTTTTTTTTTTACTATCCCTGTAAGTTTTTCTCATGTTTAAATTACTAGGTGTTTTTGTTAATTGCACACCTGTGTCTTCTGCCAGTTCTGTTGTCAATTCAATGCTTGTCTTCTTTCTATTCCTTAAGGATATTATCTTCAAGTGTTGCTCATCCTTGTTAGACAGCTTTTGGGTCTTCCAGTCCTGGGTTTGTCAATTACAGATGATGTTTCTCTGTGCTTGTTGATTATGCTTTGGATACCACACCTTGAAAATTGAGTGATGTGAGCTGTTTCACTCAATGTTTTTCCTTCTTTATGCAAGTCAAGGTTGTGATAATAGTAGAAAACACTAGTGGAGGCTTTGAGTAAATTGATGCTCATAATGCATCACAGCAGAAAAATGCAACATGTCTAAGACTCTTGCACAGCAGTGCAAGCTTAAATATAACTGCCCTGCACGTTGTAAAACAACAACTGATAAGTATACGTGTTGTAAAACCAACCCCGACGTTGACATTGATTACTGTGCAAATTCTAAATGATGATTATCGATCATTCGAAGTTAAAATGCTTAAAAAAGAAAAACACATTCCCTCACAGTAACAGTTTAAAGGAACAATAAGTCATTTTTTCACTTAGATGCATTATCTTAAGTGAATATAACTATATCGTAATTTTTCCAATCAGTACATAGAGGTAGCCTACCCTTTCCTGCAAAGGAGTTTTCAACAGCGACAACTAAGGTTGATAATTTTATTTTACGTCTCCATACTTGAATATGTAGAATATCTCTTTCATACATGTATGTGGATTTATTATTAATTAACTTACTGCCCACATCGCAAACACGATCTGTAGAATATCTCTTTCAAACATGTGTACCCTAATCAATCTACATACCAGGTTGCAACCAAAAATGCGTCACATACTGGAGTGCTCAGAGGAGCGTTTAAGCCCTCGTGGATTCGCTTACACTTACACAGTACATTACCAAGGCTCCACCTATTTCACCGCCATGAAAAACGTGACACGGACCGTGAAATTCATTCTTCACTGTGAAAACTGTCTATTTTGTGTACTTTTACCGTGCACGTAAATCCGAATTAAGTTATGTGTATCAGTCCAGGTTCCTGATGCGATTATAAGATTGTATCAATATGAAAAAGAAAACTGGACAGGATTTATTGATTGACACTTAATAGCAGCCAATAACCACTCTGGGCTCTCCTCACTGATTGGTAGATATGGGCATCCGGGGCGGGTTTACTATCCTAGGAGATCTCAACTGATATGTTAAGCGAGGGAACATTTTGAGAGTGTCTAAAATGAATTTTAAAAAAATCTACAATAATTACTGCAGCGGATTGAGGGCAATAATTTTGCATTCTGCCGGTGGCAAACTATTTTGTACAACCTGCGATGTTTCACTGGATCACATACGTCAAGCTACGATCCAGCTGACAGACAGCAAACAAAAGCGAAAAAGGTTAGCGATAGTGCATTGCTTCAAAACGAAGAAGGTAAAAAATATATATCTGAAACAGCAGCACGTGACAACATAGTAATGTTAAATATTATTAGTTCCGCTCAAGACAGATGGCTACAGATGCGACTGATTTAAAACAAAGTAATATGTATAAAATACATTAAAGCAGGTTACTCTTGATCTCTGTATCATCATCCTGTATTTGTGACAGACACATATTCTCAATAACTTGAAGCAACAACACAGCTTACGCTCTTGACAGTAAGTTAATAAGACACGCTTTTAATTTCATGGAATATTCGATTTCATTAAAATATTATTGATTTGTTATCGTGGGGTCCCAATCGATAAATAATTTGATTATTATCGTTATCGTTACAAGCCTAATAAGTATAACGAAAGAGTTTATACGTATTACCTACAATCACTGTAAGCACTTGAAAAACAAGTGCGACGTGCATACGTTCCTCCACATATCCCTCGATTCTGAAATAAGATTTACGGATTGATTGTTTCAGCTACAATCACTTTACTAACTCCTGCAATATGTCTGTAACAGTAAACACAGAGATTTAGCAGGGTTAGAAACTCACAGTAGTCCTGCGTCCAGTGTTAGTTCAGTCGGACCTTGTTAATAATCTGTTCTTCCCTACAGCTGTATAAACAACTCCTAGTATTAGCAAACCTACAGATTTAGCAGGGCCTGCTAGTTCAGACTCCTGGGTCACTTCAATAATATACCTCAACAAGGAGCGCTCTGAACCCAGGACTGAGTTTCTCAATGCAGTGCTGTCAGAGTCTTTGTTTCTACAGTGGAGAAAGGGCTGTGCTCTTACCTGTCGGCACGGACAGAGGAGACAGAGGGCGGGACAGGGTGGGAGAAGGTGTTCCCACAACGAGACTTTTGCGGTTGCTGCTGCGGCAACTGGAAATAAAAAAAATAAAACTGTTAACTCATTACTCAGCATCACACAGACATGTACATTACAGCCATTTCCACGCTTAACCTGAAGCCTCAAGTAAAGTGTCTTATTTCTATAGCCTTTCATCACAAGGGATCCCAATGAACAATTAAACCACTACATTACAAACAGTCCAATAGAAAATTTGATTGAACAGAATAATAAAAAAAGGATTAAAAAATATGGTTTTATTTGTTAAAAAAGGTAGTTTGTAGAAATAGAACAATTAAGAGTCTAAAACAAAATTATTAAATTTAAATTTAAGGACAGAAAGAGGACAAGTCCCATCTTCCCTGACAGAAGGCGCAGAGCATTCCAGAATGTACAAGAAAAGTAAGGCGGAAGTCTGTGTAACAGATTAAAGGTAGAATTAATAAGGTGTATGACATTCAATTATCATTCATGCTATTTTGCTGTAATTCATGTTTTTGAAGTTTGAGCTCACCAGGGTTCAGATCAATATTTTCTCTACTGATAACCATTTCAAGACGCTTCTATCAGCTCCCCACAAAGGCTTTATTGCATCATGGAGTCTATAAAACCAACACTGCCTCCGTTTCCAGTTTGGAAGCTAAACATTGTCACTGCATGTAGCAGGTTTCCTTCATGTTCCTGTTTCTTCTTGTTGATTACTATGCCAATGTAATAACTGTGCTTTGCCGCCAGTACCATGCTGTGACCCAGAAGACACTGCTGGTTTACTCTACTTCAAGCAGACTAACTTCAGGACTAGAAAATCTCCAGGAACTGAACAAGATGCGTCCCGATTGCTGCTCACTACTATAATCTAAAGAGCCACTTACTTAGTTTAGCAGATCTGATCAAGTGGACCAAGTTAGACTGATCATGGAAACTAACCAATAGGCCCTGTACACAGAAAATATAAACCAGTATTTTAGACAATTTGAAGACACATTTTCTGTGTGCTGTTGTGCAAATATAATTAGACCACATTATTTCCCCACCTGCTTTTCCCTGTATTCACTTTTAACATCGATTGGACTGTGACAGGGAAGGCTTGTATTTGGCTGTCGGGCGCATGCGAAACCCTGCAGGGCGGGTCAGAAACCCTGTAGGGCGGGTCAGAAACCCTGTTTGATCCC
Organism: Acipenser oxyrinchus oxyrinchus; assembly: GCA_030684275.1. Taxonomy (NCBI): domain Eukaryota; kingdom Metazoa; phylum Chordata; class Actinopteri; order Acipenseriformes; family Acipenseridae; genus Acipenser; species Acipenser oxyrinchus. The sequence continues at coordinate 875,189 of CM060292.1, read as the reverse complement.
ACCTGTCAATCATGGCAACGACACGGAGAGGCCGGACAGGGGTGTGTTGACTGGCGATCTCAGATTGGCTGGAGGGTGGGTCTTGTGGGGCTGCTGACCAGTTAAAATGGTACTGTACTGTATCCTCGGTTCCTTGCTTTTTCAGGAGACTGGTCAGGGAAAGCAGAGGCAGAGGAATTTCAATCCTGACACTGTTTTCATGTGGCTTAACCTTTACTGGGGCTGCTGATCCTGACGCGGGTGGCGTGCAAGAGGAAGCTTGATAAAGTGAAGCAAGGACAGCTTCAGGAGAGCGAGACATTCATTCATTCAACCGGTACAGTCCGGCCAGTAAATACAAGGGCGCACTAGTTCAAGGTGGGGAGTTAAGCAAGCCCCACAGTAGTATAGACAGGATACAGTTCAGTGTTTTCGGTTTGCAGTGTTTTTTCCCTTTTGGTCTCTCCTTTGGTTTTGCACTGTGTGGATTATAATAGAAACACCAGCATGTGAATTATAATGGAAACACCTGCGGGTGGTATTGCAACAATACTACACAGAGGTACAGCAACTAATAATAATTAAAAAGAAACTTAAATAAATCAGTGCGCCTGAGCTGCGTGTCAAATAATAACTCCTGTGTCTGCCTACTTCAGTGAACCACCCACACCCTCTCCCAGACTTACTTATATCATCAGTCATATAAAAAAGAAGGGGAATCCAACGATCTACACAAAGAATATGCTGGAAAGTACATTCCTCACGGTTTACTGCTATAGATTCTGTATACAAGGTACAAAGGAGACAATATTCCTATTCATAGACTGACCTCATCCACTCACTGTGGATCTGTACTGTGACCACAAGGCTCAGGTTTATTAAGCTACAATCAGCACTAAACTTGATCTAGTTTAACTGATGATCCCAATGATCTCATCAACTTTTGGTACACTGCAATTGGGATTAGCAATGGTACTAACGTTAGTCCAAGCAGGACTTAAAGGATGTGTGGCAGTAAGAATACCTCTGTTAAGAAAGGGGAACAAGACTAAAAGGCTAAAATATGCACAAGAACACAGAAACTGGAACAATGGTCAAAAGTGCTTTGGATTGTTGATGGATGGACAACGACACCTGTGCCTTCTGCCAGTTCTGTTGTCAATTCAACGCTTGTCTTCTTTCTATTCCTTAAGAATATTATCTTCAAGTATTGCTCATCCTTGTTAGACAGCTTTTGATTCTTCCAGTCCTGGGTTTGTCAATTACAGATGATGTTTCTCTGTACTTGTTGATTATGCTTTGGGTACCACACCTTGAAAATCGAGTGATGTGAGCTATTTCACTCAATGTGTTTCCTTCTTTATGCAAGTCAAGGTCGTTATAATAGTAGAAAACACTAGTTGAGGCTTTGCGTAAACTGCTGATGCATTATGATGCATCAGCAGTAGAAAAATGCAACATTTCTAAGACTTTTGCACAGCAGTGTGTATATATATATATATATTTTAACATATCGGAACGATAAAGCATTAAGCTACAGTATATTGAACATATCTTGTTAGCCATGAAGGGTCTGAAATATTAGGTTATTTGTATGTTTTTGATTGAGATCAGGATTTGGAAAGTCTAACGTTGAACTTTCTGTGCATTGCTCCACAGTACTGCATTTCATTGGATTTAGTTTAATTTCCTGTACGATCAAAGAATAACATTTAGTATTTCGAAAAATCTGGAAAAACAAACAAACTTTAGCTTATCAAACTAAACATGAGCTCCCACTAACTATCCAGGCACAGAGCAGCTCTGCAGTAGAATCAGGCTAGTCTAAACAAACAGAACACCACTTATCAGCAATTAGTGGAACAAGATAAGGCATCAAAGCTATTGTATCTGAACATGGCTGTAGCTAACGACTTTCATAAATCTGTCCTGTCATGCAATTTCATTGACTGTATTAGAGCTGAAATGTGCAGTTTCAAAAGACACTGTCATTTCAAATTAGTTCACCAAGTCAAATAAAATTCTCAGTTTGCTTGCATTACCTTCTAGGAAATGAGTCATACTTCCTGGGTCATTTAACCTCAGCAATGTGTTAATGGCTGTAAAGAACATCAGTCATTAGGGGAAGCAGCTGGTTGGTTACTGACAGACAAGACGGCCCTGAAGGGGCGGGGACAATTTCCCTCTCCAGGGGACCGTGACAGTGGATGACTATCAGAAAGCAAGGCTCGCAATTAACCTCCTGGTGTAGTTTCAGTTACAGCAAAAACTGCCAAGAGCGACACTCATGGGAGTAAGGAAAAGGGGTCGCTTGTAAGAGTTGGTCTCTCTTAACAGATGTTCAGCTGTAAAATGGGCTTTCTTTCACGATGTGTGAAAGGCTACTATTGTTACTGATGTTTCCTGTATGTTAAATTGTTTAACACTCGGTGGGTTGCTCCAGGGTAACTGTGAACTTGTACAAAATCAAAAGCGTGAAAAAGTCTCAGGCACCTGCTTCTGCAAGGATTTCGGTCTCAGCTGTAACAGGTTTTATTGTTTACCTGTACACGTATGCTCCAGGGTAAGAAACACTGGTACCTGCTTCTAGCTGTGATATTGTTTAACACGTTGCTCCAGGGTAAGAAACCCTTTCGGTTTGCTTCCATGCCGACTTCTTTAATCTTTAAACTGTAACTTCCAGTAGTGTACACCTTTCGTTTCAACACGTTCACATCTTCCTTTCAAGTTCAAGTTCCGGTTCATGTTGAGTATGAAGCTGCATAATGCAGAAACGGTAACGAGCAAAAGAAAAATCTTTTGCTGGAACCTTCAAAGAAACACAGACTGATAAGCAGAGATCAGTTTCTCCTACAGGTTTGTTTTTATGGATGGGAGTAAGACAATGTGGTCGCTGGTCACAGATGACAGGTGGTCCCTCTTCACAGTTAAATTACAGGGGAAAAACGTTCCGTGGCCTCTGCAAGTAGTCGCTCGTGACAGGTGGTCTCTTCAGAGGTGTGGTCGCAAAGGCAGGTTTCACTGTATTATATTTTAAAATGAAAATACATGTTTCTAAAACATAGTAACTATACATTTGAGATCTTTATAGTGAATGTATGTGAATGGTGCGGGAAATGTTTGGAATTATTCTGTTAGCTACTATCTATTATTATGTACTGAACTTTTATCAGAGAAAGATGCGATTTCAGCAGATCAGCAACATACATCCCCTCCAGAATTAATGTTTTAACCATGAACTAGAGATGGGATTTGAGAACAAAAAACAAAGCCAGGGCATAATCTCAGGGAGTGAAATGGATGAAGGTACTGTCCTGAGGTACAAACAATGCAGTGCAGAGACGGTTCATTTAAAGCTGAACAGAAAGAGTGTGAGTTTCCTAGAACAGTGCAGCCTGGAATCTGCAGTTCTGGAGTAACTTTAAACAGCACAGACTCAACAAAAAGGTCTACAACTCCCATAATGCAATGTGCAAAATTAGCACTACCACATACAGTTGAACCTCAGAGTTACGAACACCAAACTTACGAAGTCAACCCAACACCCCACTTTCAGCCAAAAGTATGCAAATCACCATGCATACAATGCAACCAGATAGGCACTCCGATAAGCAGCATGCTGGTCATGGAAAACACAAAATGACTTTCAACAAATGTATCCAGAAAAAGCCGAAGCAGATTTCAAAGCAAATACAGGCAATTTTCCTAGGAACGTCTTAGTCTAAGACAAAGCTAAGGTTTTTTCTCTAGACCAAAAGGAAACTGAATGACTGAGCAAGCTTCATATATTCATTTTGTTTAACCCCTTCGGTCCTATGTCAGACCAGGTCCACCATTAAAATTTGTCCTTTCCGGTCCGATATCAAAAAGGCATCAATCACAGGTCCATAGCTGTTTTTTTCTCCGGAAAAAGCTGAGAAAAGCTTTCAATGGCCGAGAATTACTTTTAAACCCCGAGTGTAAAATAAACAGCTTGTGTGAAAATAAATTAGACCTGACGCGCCTGACAGGCACAGAATTTAAACAGACTGCAAAAGGTAAAAATAAAATACCAACAAGCACTTCATTAACCCAGGTTTTCCTATACATTTAAATCTGTGTTTTTATTACAGTTTCGCTGGCAAGAAACTGCTGTGCGCTAGATGGTGCTGGAGCTTACTTCTATTAACCCTTTAAGGACTGTGATGGTGTAAACATGATCATACTGAAGTGATAAAAAATAACACTTACTTTGCAGTACAGCTTGTTAATGCCGATCACTGGATTGGGGGGGGGGGTAATTTCACTGCCTGCTTGTTTATTTTTTTCATGTGATGTCACTGAGACAGACATTTCATTTTTAAAGGGCGGACACATTTTCAAGCACCTTGCAGAGACGAAACAGGAAAACACTGTAAATCCAATGTTTGTGACTTACCGTTATATTAGAACCTTTATTCTGTCGTGTGTTTTAATATATATGTTTTTACAACATTTATACATATCAAGAAACGAGTGGATACAAGCAGATACTGTTTCAAGAACTAAATTGATCAGGTATGTGTTTTTCCCTTATTACTAATTAGGGATGGGAATTTCGAGGAATTTAATGCTCGAGTACTCAAGCATTAAAAATTTCGAGTACTCGAACCTAATGCCAGACAATATTATTCTACATATGCGCCACAAAAATGACCACGTTAACACTAGAACCGGTGCGGTTATACTCATACCCAAAACCACCGCCGGCAGTCATTATGACAATACATTTTAAACAACGTCAATATTATTGAAAGACAACTATCCGATGCAACTCAAAAGTTTTATTCATGCACATCATATCAAACTTCTGCATAGCCGAAACGCTGTATTTAAATGAACAATTAAACACACTAACTTACCACATATAAAGCACTACTTGAAAAAATATAATAAAATAAACATTTCAAAAGAAACTAGTGTGTAAACAGGTATATGTACATACAAAACTGTAAAAACAAAAGTAGTTTATTAAAAACAAAAGTAACATGTGTTAGCTCTTGCGTGTGTCATTCGGTGCAGCACAGAATCCAGGTTGAGCTGCTGCAGCTTTGCAGTTTTCTGATCGAAATGTTTCTGCTGAAGCGCTGTGGCTAGCTTCAAGACGAAATCTCTACTACTGATATTTTCCCTGGTGCATTCCTTACACATTGTATTTATTTAGGAAAAGTCATAGACGGACAACCGCATAACTTCAGACACGCAGTGTAATTCATATTTGAAAACCTCAACCCGTTAAAATGACTTCCATGGCTAGTATACGTGAATAGAACATTGTAACGACCCCTGGTCTTGAGGCTCAAAGCAGGAGCAGAGACGGGATTCAGCGCTAACAAAACTAATTTATTAAACAGGGTCCGTGTTTGGGTCAGGACCACACCACAAAAACAATAAATCCTTCCTCCTGTCTCTATCCTAAAAACTCACTCACTTTCTCTCTCGCTCTATTCCACACACACAGGAGCGCCATTTGTGCCAAAACTATCCAGCCATTAATTTGTCAATGTGCTTGTCAATTCATGAATTGGTCTATTTGTCCAGCAATTCGTCTATAAATTCGTCAATTCATACAGTAATTCATAAACGTACTTGTTAATGAATCTAATAATTCATTAATTAGTCAATTCATTAATACAGGCTGTACGGACCTGCAAATTTCCAATCAACCAGACGAACTTCCCTGCAAACTTCCCAACAAACAGACAAACTTCCAATTGTCAATCGCACTGTGCCGAAAACACTGCAACCTTTCTAGCCAATGGGAGCGCACACTAATATTTTAACCAATGAAAATCCAGCCTCACTCAAAACTGCTTCAGCCAAGAATATTGCAGTCTATTAGAAAGGGCGTTTCCAAAGATATTCTATTTAACAAGATCTTGACTCTGCTGATTTTCAATGGAGACTTCCATCTCACTGTGTGCAAAGCATTGTGGTATATACAGAGAGTCAGGCAAAAAAAATTCTATGGAGAGCCAATGAGGCATAAGAAATTTTGCTGGTTTGTGCTGGTTTTCGCCATGTTAAGAAAATGCATCAAACTTTTGAAGTAGATTTCACATTTGCCCAAGACCTTTTGAACAAAACGGCAACATTAGCAAATTATGACAATATGTAATTATGAAAAATGCTATTTTCTGAACACTGTCCTGTTATGTGGCACTAAAAAATGTATATAATCGAAACGTTATGGTTTCTGAAGTACACTACTTTACAATGTTCCCCAGTGTCCTGAAAAAAGGACACGAATTCCAAGATTCTACTGTAAAAAAATAATTTTTTTGTGAATTTTTATAGGAAGAGTCAGATACAGCCCAAAAAACACCTGGTCCTGGGGGAGCATCCCACTGTAAAACACTTAGTCCTTAAAGGGTTAAGACACAGGCTGTTCTAGCCTGCATTACACGTGTCAAAGACAGGCAGCTGCAAATGAAGAGCAGCTCCTGAACTCACAGTCACAGCCTCATTTACCTGTTAACCAAAGGGTTAAAGCATGGTCTGCTTTCTGATGCTAATGACAAATATTGAAAAGAAGAATCTCAAGAGTATTAGTGTTATTTGCAAAGGTAAGTGCTAACCATGTTGTGTCTGTAGCTGTAAATGTAAAACACCCATGTCTAAAAGTATAAAGGTGTAGCCTGGTTGGTTTACTGTATGTCTCGTCAAACAAGCTTGCCAACCAAAACAATATTGTATTTCCTCACAAACAACGTGAAGCGAGAGTTTATCATGCTCTTCAGATCTAACTGCCTGCGTGTGTACTGCGGGTGTGACTGCTTATTAATTCAGAGTGCCAGGATATCAGTGACTGGGGTAAATAGGTGATAACATAAACACAGTGTGAATATTTTAACCAATCAGAAAAGCCATCATAAGAAGCCCTCGGTCATGTTTTATAAACGACTGCAGCGTTTGTGTAGCAGACTGTGGATATGTACAGCACTTCATTGCAAATGGAAAAAAGCTGAAGAAATATTGAAATAAATTGGCTTCCATTGTACATTTTAACTGTGCAAACACTAAGGCTAGCTTCCATTTGGGTTGCTTCCTGTTCAGTGCGATAGTTTTCCATTTATTTTTTGCTTCTGATCGGCAGCTGACCAAATGTGGCCAGGGCCGAGATATCCAAGCAACTGAAACGGGTGTCAATCATACCCCCTAACCCAACCTGCAGCCCACTCGATCACAGGGTGTCCTCAGCTCAGCTGGTCAGAAACAACTCAAACTGAAAGTGATCAAACCTGTATAATTAACAGGTTTCAAGGTGTTTCAATACAGAACCCCAGTCAAAACTTACTCTAAAAGGTGCGTGATGAATATCAGATCTTAACTAGCATTCTTCTTCTTCTTCTTGTTTAGATGTTGTGTATTTGGTTTCTGTCATCATGTCCTGGTGACTTCTTATAATAAAGTGTAACGCACCCCTGTGGCTTCACCAGAACGAATGCTCGAGTACATGTAATACCCATTAACCTGCACCCCTCTAGTGAAAGGGGGTCAAACTCCAGCCCTCAAGGACCGCAGGGTCTTCTGGTTTTCATTTCAACCTAAGCTCTCAATTACTGAACCATAATTAATCTCAATTGTTGTTCAATAGGACATATTTTTCAAGGTCTGTTAAATGTGTCCAATTAATCAAAAGACCAATTAAATAAATGAGAGCTCAGGTGGAATGAAAGCCAGAAGGCACTGCAGCTCTCCAGGAGCTGAGTTTGACAGCCCTGCTCTAGTGGATGCATCATACATTAATAGGAAAAACGCACTGAAAAAAATATGGATGTGCAAAGCAAAAAAAAACAAAAAAAAAACAGGTAACATTTAATTATTATAGTAAATGCTGCCGAGTTCAACCAAAGTACATAGCTGCTTTGCACACACCACTACGAGTATGAAGATTTTTTTTTCTTAAATTAGGAAAATATATTTTATTATGATTTACATATTTACAAATAGGTCGGTGACATGCATCGCCTACCATGGTTTTAAATACATAATTGGAGCCATCAGCTTGACTTGTATCCACCGTATGCATATATACAAATGCAAGTTTAACATACAGACAGATACTAGAGTGTGATGCACTTAATTACTAAAAAAAGAATACCTTTACCAAGTTTTATCAATTTAACAGTGTGACATATGGCCAGGACAGGTACCCACCCCCCTCCACATACTCCCCCATACACCCCCTCCAGATTCTGATACTCTCAATAAAATAATCTCCTTTGCCAGTTAATAGAATTGGAGAAGCGGTTCTCTAGACATGTATAACATGCAGCTTCAGTGCAATCCAGTGAAACAGACAGCTCCACAGCTTCTATAAAGCCCTGCCCCATTCCTCTGCTTATCTCTCTGCAGGCTGCACATCCCCACTGAGAAACAACACAGTGAAAGCTGACATTTCTAGGTCATGGAAGACACCAAGTAGTATATTCCAGTTGCCTGGAAACCCTTGATCCCATTCAATCAAATAAAGCAGTTTGGAAAACTACCAGATTAGTACATGGGATCTCACAGAAGCTAGATGCATTATTTCACCTTATAAAATGCCAAGCTTCAAATGTTGCAAAAGCCAAGTCCAACTGCATGAGCTCTGATTTCATCAGTATGTACTGTACCATCTCTTTCCAATATGTACAGCTGCTGGCTTTAGTCTACCAACCACACCAGATCCTTACCAAGTTTAAACAGAATTTAAATAACTGCGTCCCTAGATAACATGTAAGTGTGAAATATGTGCACAGGGATGGCATTGCATAGCAGTTTTCCCCCCCGATTCCAGGTTTTAATCCGAGTTTGATTAGCCCCAGTGTACTGGTAACAAGCTCAAGTGTATCTTATTAGTAAGTCTCATAGTAAAAGCAGGAATGGATCAATGGGAGTCTTATTTCCATCCCTGCATACCTACAGACAGACCACCCATATACTCCCAGAGTTGGATCATCTAAATGTCCTTTGCGAGTTTTAACAGAATGTTTTGGTAACATTTTTAAATCCCTTAATTCCTTGATAGTAAAATGAATTCACTGTTCTACATATATATGCCATTAGCCACCGAGACCAAATCGATCTCAATTGGGACTCTGTTAGCCCCAGTTTGGATTAGCCTGGTAGAACTCAAATCTCTCCACACTGATGGTGGAAGCTTCCTAACAAACATTCAATGCGATGGATGCAAGAGGCAGATTTTACATTTCAGACTGCAGAGAAAAACATGTAGGGTGAACACAAGGGCTGTGAATTTAATAAACAGGGAAATATTGGAGTGAACCAATCTATAAATAGCAATTCTATGAAAGTGATCTATGCAGGTGATATGTGACGTGTGTATTGTTCGGTATACTGGAACAAGAGACTGGTTGCATGGTGCAGATGGAAACGCATGGAAATATACCTTGAAATCTTTGTCCCTTATGAAACTTGGCTCAGTTTTGATTTTACATTGCAAGAGGCAGCACAGAGCTAATAGTGCGCTAGTGTGTGTGTAGCTTTCCAGATGATAGTCCCTACTTCACAAGTATTACCCCTGTGTTAATACAGCTGCCATACGAGATGCTCATTCATGTGGTCCAGTTCCAGTCTGAATTGTTCTGCACACATTGGTTAATATCTCCATTGGTTAATGCCTCCATTAACAGCAATTCTATTGGTTAATGGAGACATTAACCCATGAGGACCAACAGTTAGGAGTGGAAAAGCCCTGATGTAATTTAGGGTGGGGGTGGAATAGCCACATTATATTAGTTTATTTAGCAGACGCCTTTATCCAAGGCGACTTACAGAGACTAGGGTGTGTGAACTATGCATCAGCTGCAGAGTCACTTACAACTATGTCTCACCGGAAAGACGGAGCACAAGGAGGTTAAGTGACTTGCTCAGGGTCACACAATGAGTCAGTGGCTGAGGTGGGATTTGAACCGGGGACCTCCTGGTTACAAGCCCTTTTCTTTAACCACTGGACCACACAGCCTCCACATACACATTATGAAATATATAAACACTCAAATATGGGTTTTTAAAGTAATAACACTCTTATGTAAAAACTATTTATAAAAGCGTTTGTTTTTAAGACTAAACATATTCATCCAGCTAATAAATACTATCGTATAAAGCCATGGGTATGTGCGAATGAGCTGGAAGTGAACCGGTTTGTGATGTTCCATTTTTATCTCCAATGTTCTAGCTAACGCAATCCAATCATCGCTGTTGGAAATAAACACAAGCATGAAGCCAATGTACACACGCGAACGTGCTGAATACAGGTTTGTGTGCTTAATGGTTAGTTAGCTACAGTGTGCATGAACAGACTAGAAATAATACTGAAACTTTAAAGTACACAACCGTACTGATATTCTGATGTTTTTACCCTCCGATTGTTCTGTTTAGATTGAAAAAAATGTTCGTTTTTCTTGCGCGTTGGCAAAGGTGCATGACGTAATAAACCACACTCTTTACCCAAAATACGTTTCTGCTCGACTGCAGACAGTAGCTGCCTGTGTTGTATTTACAAAATATTATCAACAGGAAAGCAAACAAACAAAAAAAATAATAGCATTTGAACAAAATGCATACTGTACCTAAAGGTCCACCTCTTCAAAACAAAGGTACAGCATTTCTACCGCGACGACTGCTTGGCGCATGTTGCATTTAAACAATACAACCTACTGAAAATGTGAATTACCTTTTGGAACGCTGCAGCAGAGCGCCCGTCACATAATGAGTCTTGTAACTCGGCAAAGCAGTCCAGTAGCTCGGGTCCGACATAGTTCCGGTCGATCGTTTAAAACAAAGCAGCGAAAAAGCTTGATGGTGAAATCTTAAAAAAAAAAAACCCCAACCTTGGATTTTTCTTTTTAAATCCCCCAAGTCTCTTCTGAATCTACGGCAAAACAAAGCGTTCCATGTCCCAAACCAGATCAACTTGTATGCAACCCACGACGTACATGGTAGACTCCATCACTAACACCCCGAGCAACTGCCTTTGTGCACTCTTCGTCTCTCTTGGTCAAATGATAAAAAGCATCTGGAATTTGTTCACAGGCACTCCAGCCATATTTCTATGGTGTCCCCCACAGTATTAGACCAAAACGACCCGAAATAAGTAAAGCAGGAACATAACCACCCCAGGTCCACACTAACAACACACAAACACCAACATTCTTAAACAACAACAGCGGCGCGCGCGCACAAACCCCGTACTATCGCTGCAGGAAACTCGTCAGGGATGCCATCCTTCTCCTGAAGACAGCGCTCCTTCCGGGGAGGGGTGAAGACGGGTAATAGCAGTTGCAATGCCACAGACTGTTGCTTAGTGTGAATTGTTAGTTTTTCTTTAACAATTTAAAATACCGAACATTTTTGTTAACAAATGAAATGCAACTGTGACGTTTGCGTTTTAAAAGTGTATTTAAAAAGGTTAAAAGCAGAAGGGTGAAAAATTGACTTCTAGTGTACTTTTAAAATGTTAAAGCTTAATTTTCACTGATGAAATTGTGAGGAAAGAGAATCTCTCCAGAACTGCAAGAGCAAATTTCATGAAACTTTACATGGGTTTTAGTAATAGGAAGTAATTCCATATGCTGTGCATGCTGTTCATTCTGATCTATATTTTTATAACACTCAGATATACCATCCTTAACATGTAGTTACATTATAATCAGATCTGAAACAAACAAACAAAAACATTGGAAATGTGACACAATGCCAACTTATCAAAAGTGCCCAGCCATTAAAGTGGAGATATCAAAAACACAAGCCAAGTTTCAAGAAGCCATTGGGGCAACCTTGGCCAGCACAAAGCAAATGTGAGTTGTAAGTCGCCCTGGATAAGGGCGTCTGCTAAGAAATAAATAATAATAATAATAATAAATAGGCACAATTGTTAAACCGATGGGGGTCATGGTTGCCCCAATTGTTTTCAACTTGGCTTGTGTTTTTCAGGCACAATGAAAGCAGATCAAACTTACAGCTTGTTTTTGATATCTCCACTTTAAATGGCTGGGCACTTTTGATAACTTGGCATTTTGTCACATTTCCAAGGTGTTTTTGTTTCAGATATCACTTATTTTTTCACTTATAACGCGCGCGCACACACACACACACACACTCACACACACACACACTCACACACACACACACACACACACACACACACACTCACACACACACACACACACACACACACACACACACACACACACACACACACACACACACACACACACTACGAGAATAGCAAAATTGTTCAACCTATATTGACACAATGTATTGCTGTTTGGATAGGGTAAATGTAAATAGTAGCCTAGTCTGTTGAATTGCTCACGTTGGGGAAACCAGAAATGTCATAGAAAAGGCTTGTAAGTACACCCTGCTTTTAGGGAAAATAGGGTACTTGGGTGTTTGCCTCAAAAATGTATTGCGCACAGCTGGCAATGCACAGGAAAAAGCGGATTGGGAAATGCCAGCAACACTTATTGTGACTGTTGAAAACGTGCTTTCAAAAGTTTTCAACAAATTGATGCAATTGTAATTGTCGCAATTGCCGGCATCTTTAGTGCATCTCATTATAATATTTGAGAACCCTTATTTGCACATCTCCACCCCATTTTTGTAGGAACGCCCATAATTACATATTCATCTAAGGCTGAACTGCAAAGAAAAACTGCTGCCACAAAGCCTTCCCTAAAAAGTCGCTAACAGTGAAAGTGAATTTAGTACATTTCACCGTAGACTTTCGACTCTTGAGACAGCCGCAACACGTTAGTACATCTACCCCTATATAGCTACAGTATAATTTATTAATTTCTGTACGATATACGTAATATGTGTATTTATACATTGTTGAATACATCCTGTGTGATTGCTATTGTGCAATTCAAAGAAAACCAAAGACCGTGCAAACATGTCAGTAACATACCCCCCCCCCCCCCCATTGCCACGACTTTAAATTCAAAATCAGACCCATCTGTAAGATGAAGTTGATGACCATGCCACATTCAACAACATGTACAAAATAATATGTAAGCACAGAATTATCCACTTATCTCTGCACTGAATTATTTATGAGAAGAAACCAGAATAAAAAAGTTGAAACTGTGCCGTCACTTTAAAATGTCAGGCAGTATTGGACTAGCAGCGCTTGATTATTCTAGAGACCTGTGTATGAGCTACACTGAGCACAGCCTCTGAGGGCCCTGCTCTTTGTGCTAAATTCAAAGAGGCTGTCGCTTCAATCAGCCAATAATTATTTTCTGTGCAAACGGGTTGTAATTTGCTTTATGAAAAAAGCAATTAATTAAATAGACTAATTAAACTGCTTCACCCTTTTAGGCCTCAGAGTGTCTGTCACTCCATTTTGTACAAAATCACCACAATTTTCACTTTACTAGTTCACACAGGGCCAATGTTTTTTATTTGCTTAATTATTTGGTGTAGATTTAAATGCTTTATTTAAGCAAGGTAGTTCAGATAGGTCTCCAATTTAATGTACTATATGTAAATATGTAATGATTCTCACTACACAGTGCAGCATTGAAAATCAACATGATTCGAAACAAGCAGTTCTGAATCCCTGATATTCTAATTTCCATGCAGTTCAGGTTTAAATATCAAGCACTTTGCATGCTGGAAATGCAAACAGAAGCTTTACCAGTCGACACTAGAGGGTGCTGTTTCATAAAAATACATTAGGTCTTTTTTTATTTTATTTTTTTAAATGGCAGGCCCTGAGCTCAAGCACCTTAACAGCGACTTGCCAAACAGTAAAGAAAACACAGAGTGATTGCAATTGGGACCACTCAGAATGATGCAAACATCATAAAAAGATAAGGAGACAGAAACAAAAATAGTTACTTTACATGAGGTGGAAATCAGTTGTGTGACCAATTAACTGGAAAGTGATACTATCAGCAGCATGTCTCCATTGACTCCTGCTCTGTCCTGTCCGGGACATTGCAATGTGGTGATAATAAGCAGGTGTGACATTAACAGCAGTGATATTAAGCAGGCTTGACTGATGGTTTTAATGTCTCAGTTTTCAGAGATTTCAGACAATTGACAATTTTTTCAATTAATAAACACTGCCACAAAGCCTGTCTCACATGTAATTCTCTCGACCCGTCACTAGATGGAAGCATCTGCAGCGTGGCTCCCTGGTGAGTTTTCTGGCACAGATGTCTTTGAAATGTCTGACAAAGTAAAGTATAAAAAAAGAACCACATCTTCAACATAAGTAAAGGGCGGCAGTGCTAATCTCTGGATTTTCAGTGCTAGCAAGCATTCTGCCCCCGCCTCAACTAAAAATAAAAACACACAGAGCTACATTACAACCTGTCTAATCCGGCATCGCTTGGGACTGGATAATAGTACAGGACTGTACAGTGTGCTGGATTACAGAGGTACATCTAATACTGTACTGTAATCACAAACTATCTGAAAAAAACTCCATTACAGTACATACAACAGACATGTCCAGGTATACCCTATCATTCAAGGGCTGAATTCATTTGAATTTTTTGTCTCCATTATGTAAACAAGGATTTTACTATAGATGAACCATACCTATAGATGAACCACACTCTCGTTTGTAAACTTTCTTATGTTCTTATGTTCTTATCACTAGCAGAGGATTAGAAGGATTAAAGCCTTAGTAAGCATTCCTTCAAAGAGCTAGGGTATGATATATCAGGGTTATACATGGAGGATGCACTCAGAGTTCAGGAGCTGCTCTTCAGTTCTAGTTGCTTGCCTATATTATGTAAGCTAGATCTTTAAGTGTTTATACTAGCTCCAGAACCGTCTTGTGCATAGCAGTGTATTGCCAACAAAACAAAAACATGATCCAAAGTGGCAGATCGCTTCTATAAAACACTTTGGCTCATCTAGCCTAGGTTACATATATCTATGGCAGGCAACTAGAACTGAAGAGCACCCTCACACCAATTTATCAAAATATCAAAAAACGAAGGTAATATTGCAATACAAAACACCCAGAATGCTTACAAAGATATCTAGAAAAATGAAATGTGATAAAGTCCCACATAGCCCTGTAAGGCAATGGCTTGAACAGCTTTCCTGGTCACAAGGCAGTGCACTGTTCTGATTGGCAGTCTTATTGACACAACAACACTTCCTAAAGTACACAAGGATGACAAGGCGGTGCTCAAGGCCAGCAGCACTGCTAGAGGAACATCTGTTGCTAGGCAACCCTGTTTCCATACTATCGACAACAGCCCTCACGCACTTGCTATCTGTCAAGCAGGAAAAGCTCAGGCTATAAAACAAACAGCTGGGTGAGAACTAGAAAATGTGGGTAGAAATATATCAGTACAGCATTTTTATTAAAGAACCATTTGATATAAACTGTTTGTATTGAGACAGAAGCACCCTGTGGTCTCTGTATACCTTTCAGAGATATCTCTTAGTACAGCAGGTACACCCGAGTGTAACCAATTAACCTGCCCCCCCTGCAACACTCTGCCCATGTTTTTAAGGGCACAAGTGTATTTAAGTATTACTGCGATGTGGTAGAATCTTATTGTCTGTAACACAGAAAGTTAATTAAACTGTTGTGGCAGGAATAAATGGCTTCTGCCTGACAGTTAATAATACAATTTTTGAAAACTCTTGAAAAACAATAAAGGATTTAATCAGAAAGTGATATACGCACTATAAAACCATGGTAGCAGCACTATTGCAAAAGTCTAGCAGAAATGGGGAGAGATCTAGCAGCGCTGGAAAGAGGCATGCTAGTGGGTGCAGGTGGAGCAGGTGCCACGGCAACAAGGACAGTCCTGTTGGTTCGGCTGCTCCAAGAGTCACCAGAGTGGATCAGCAATGACAAAGGGAAAGGCGAGAAAGCTTGTGACAGGGCACAGGCCCTGCACATTAAATATATGTGTTTCTGTGGCTGGCAGCCATGTTGGCTCAGGAGCATGGGAACAGCCTGGAGCCAAGATGCCACCCTTTGCACAGCCACATGGCTTGAAATGAGTTCATTGGTGTGGTGGCTTTCTGGGCAGGCAGTTCCTGGTCGACTGATCAATCAATCAGTTAACCACCTGGAGAATACACCACACCATTTCAAAATAAGAAAGAAATGTTTGCTTTGGGTGGGGAGTTCTGTGGCAGAGTTAGAGGAGTCAGTTCTGGTAGGACTCAGAGAATGTATAGTTCAGTGAAGGCTGCTCAGCATGAACTTTACCTTAAAAATAGAGTTTGCAAAGTGTTTGTTTGGCCACCATGTTTATTCTGAATGATTATTTGGAAAAATAAGAAACGTTTACTTTATAAAAGTTCCAGTTTTGCCTCCAGTCTGCCTGAGTGACAGCTGCTTTACCACTCAGCTGTGGCTGCAAACAGAGAGCAGATGTTCAGAGAGGGAATATAATGTCTGAATGCAGTAACCCTGTGGAGACGCCTTCCTTAGATAACTGTGCGGAACCTGCTTCCTATCTGCAACCTTGTTTATTTCTAGAACTGTTTCTCTGGCATAGCAACCCACACAACCAGCAGAAAGCCTTGAATAACATGACATGGTGCACACAGACAAGCTCATAGAAACGTACTCTCTGACAGTCCTGCTTGATATCTCAATTAATACTTGGAGAGCTACAGCACAGCACATACACTCTGCTCTAGAAGCTACTGCAGGCACAAGCATTTACATTACCTTTTTAATACAGGGACTGAAAACAGGGTTAGAAATGTCTATTTACATATAGAAGCAGTGTTAGTAAAGCAGGAATGAGACTGCTACCCCTGTAATGCAGTGTTAGTAAAGCAGGAATGAGACTGCTACCCCTGTAATGCAGTGTTAGTAAAGCAGGAATGAGACTGCTACCCCTGTAATGCAGTGTTAGTAAAGCAGGAATGAGACTGCTACCCTGTAATGCAGTGTTAGTAAAGCAGGAATGAGACTGCTACCACTGTAATGCAGTGTTAGTAAAGCAGGAATGAGACTGCTACCCCTGTAATGCAGTGTTAGTAAAGCAGGAATGAGACTGCTACCCCTGTAATGCAGTGTGAGTAAGGCAGGAATGAGACTGCTACCACTGTAATGCAGTGTTAGTAAAGCAGGAATGAGACTGCTACCCCTGTAATGCAGTGTTAGTAAAGCAGGAATGAGACTGCTACCCCTGTAATGCAGTGTGAGTAAGGCAGGAATGAGACTGCTACCACTGTAATGCAGTGTTAGTAAGGCAGGAATGAGACTGCTACCCCTGTAATGCAGTGTTAGTAAAGCAGGAATGAGACTCCTACCCCTGTAATGCAGTGTTAGTAAAGCAGGAATGAGATTGCTACCCCTGTAATGCAGTGTTAGTAAAGCAGGAATGAGACTGCTACCCCTGTAATGCAGTGTTAGTAAAGCAGGAATGAGACTGCTACCACTGTAATGCAGTGTGAGTAAGGCAGGAATGAGACTGCTACCCCTGTAATGCAGTGTTAGTAAAGCAGGAATGAGACTGCTACCCCTGTAATGCAGTGTTAGTAAAGCAGGAATGAGACTGCTACCCCTGTAATGCAGTGTTAGTAAAGTATGAATGAGACTGCTACCCCTGTAATGCAGTGTTAGTAAAACAGGAATGAGACTGCTACCCCTGTAATGCAGTGTTAGTAAGGCAGGTGTGAGATGGCTAGCTTACCTTCAGGGATGCAGTGTTAGTAAGGCAGGTGTGAGATGGCTAGCTTACCTCCAGGAATGCAGTGTTAGTAAGGCAGGTGTGAGATGGCTAGCTTACCTCCAGGGATGCAGTGTTAGTAAGGCAGGTGTGAGATGGCTAGCTTACCTCCAGGGATGCAGTGTTAGTAAGGCAGGTGTGAGATGGCTAGCTTACCTCCAGGGATGCAGTGTTAGTAAGGCAGGTGTGAGATGGCTAGCTTACCTCCAGGGATGCAGTGTTAGTAAGGCAGGTGTGAGATGGCTAGCTTACCTCCAGGGATGCAGTGTTAGTAAGGCAGGTGTGAGATGGCTAGCTTACCTCCAGGGATGCAGTGTTAGTAAGGCAGGTGTGAGATGGCTAGCTTACCTCCAGGGATGCAGTGTTAGTAAGGCAGGTGTGAGATGGCTAGCTTACCTCCAGGGATGCAGTGTTAGTAAGGCAGGTGTGAGATGGCTAGCTTACCTCCAGGGATGCAGTGTTAGTAAGGCAGGTGTGAGATGGCTAGCTTACCTCCAGGGATGCAGTGTTAGTAAGGCAGGTGTGAGATGGCTAGCTTACCTCCAGGGATGCAGTGTTAGTAAGGCAGGTGTGAGATGGCTAGCTTACCTCCAGGGATGCAGTGTTAGTAAGGCAGGTGTGAGATGGCTAGCTTACCTCCAGGGATGCAGTGTTAGTAAGGCAGGTGTGAGATGGCTAGCTTACCTCCAGGGATGCAGTGTTAGTAAGGCAGGTGTGAGATGGCTAGCTTACCTCCAGGGATGCAGTGTTAGTAAGGCAGGTGTGAGATGGCTAGCTTACCTCCAGGGATGCAGTGTTAGTAAGGCAGGTGTGAGATGGCTAGCTTACCTCCAGGGATGCAGTGTTAGTAAGGCAGGTGTGAGATGGCTAGCTTACCTCCAGGGATGCAGTGTTAGTAAGGCAGGTGTGAGATGGCTAGCTTACCTCCAGGGATGCAGTGTTAGTAAGGCAGGTGTGAGATGGCTAGCTTACCTCCAGGGATGCAGTGTTAGTAAGGCAGGTGTGAGATGGCTAGCTTACCTCCAGGGATGCAGTGTTAGTAAGGCAGGTGTGAGATGGCTAGCTTACCTCCAGGGATGCAGTGTTAGTAAGGCAGGTGTGAGATGGCTAGCTTACCTCCAGGGATGCAGTGTTAGTAAGGCAGGTGTGAGATGGCTAGCTTACCTCCAGGGATGCAGTGTTAGTAAGGCAGGTGTGAGATGGCTAGCTTACCTCCAGGGATGCAGTGTTAGTAAGGCAGGTGTGAGATGGCTAGCTTACCTCCAGGGATGCAGTGTTAGTAAGGCAGGTGTGAGATGGCTAGCTTACCTCCAGGGATGCAGTGTTAGTAAGGCAGGTGTGAGATGGCTAGCTTACCTCCAGGGATGCAGTGTTAGTAAGGCAGGTGTGAGATGGCTAGCTTACCTCCAGGGATGCAGTGTTAGTAAGGCAGGTGTGAGATGGCTAGCTTACCTCCAGGGATGCAGTGTTAGTAAGGCAGGTGTGAGATGGCTAGCTTACCTCCAGGGATGCAGTGTTAGTAAGGCAGGTGTGAGATGGCTAGCTTACCTCCAGGGATGCAGTGTTAGTAAGGCAGGTGTGAGATGGCTAGCTTACCTCCAGGGATGCAGTGTTAGTAAGGCAGGTGTGAGATGGCTAGCTTACCTCCAGGGATGCAGTGTTAGTAAGGCAGGTGTGAGATGGCTAGCTTACCTCCAGGGATGCAGTGTTAGTAAGGCAGGTGTGAGATGGCTAGCTTACCTCCAGGGATGCAGTGTTAGTAAGGCAGGTGTGAGATGGCTAGCTTACCTCCAGGGATGCAGTGTTAGTAAGGCAGGTGTGAGATGGCTAGCTTACCTCCAGGGATGCAGTGTTAGTAAGGCAGGTGTGAGATGGCTAGCTTACCTCCAGGGATGCAGTGTTAGTAAGGCAGGTGTGAGATGGCTAGCTTACCTCCAGGGATGCAGTGTTAGTAAGGCAGGTGTGAGATGGCTAGCTTACCTCCAGGGATGCAGTGTTAGTAAGGCAGGTGTGAGATGGCTAGCTTACCTCCAGGGATGCAGTGTTAGTAAGGCAGGTGTGAGATGGCTAGCTTACCTCCAGGGATGCAGTGTTAGTAAGGCAGGTGTGAGATGGCTAGCTTACCTCCAGGGATGCAGTGTTAGTAAGGCAGGTGTGAGATGGCTAGCTTACCTCCAGGGATGCAGTGTTAGTAAGGCAGGTGTGAGATGGCTAGCTTACCTCCAGGGATGCAGTGTTAGTAAGGCAGGTGTGAGATGGCTAGCTTACCTCCAGGGATGCAGTGTTAGTAAGGCAGGTGTGAGATGGCTAGCTTACCTCCAGGGATGCAGTGTTAGTAAGGCAGGTGTGAGATGGCTAGCTTACCTCCAGGGATGCAGTGTTAGTAAGGCAGGTGTGAGATGGCTAGCTTACCTCCAGGGATGCAGTGTTAGTAAGGCAGGTGTGAGATGGCTAGCTTACCTCCAGGGATGCAGTGTTAGTAAGGCAGGTGTGAGATGGCTAGCTTACCTCCAGGGATGCAGTGTTAGTAAGGCAGGTGTGAGATGGCTAGCTTACCTTCAGGGATGCAGTGTTAGTAAGGCAGGTGTGAGATGGCTAGCTTACCTCCAGGGATGCAGTGTTAGTAAAGGGCTGCAGGGACTACATGGACTGCAGGGGCTCAGGAGTGTTGGGCTCTGACAAGTAGGAGACAAACTGCAAAGCAAGACAAATCACATCGGTCAATTCATTTACACACTCGATAAGAGAGAACTTCTTCACTGCATAGCATAGGAAACAGGTGTCTTTACAAGGGTCACAGAACACCCTCTTAAAAGACCTTTTACTCATTTACACATTTTATTCGGTTGAAGTCTTGGAGTGAAAGCAGCACATAACTCAATTTTTATTCAAATCAAGGACAAAACAAATCACTTGTGATATAATATCGCATTGTCTCCTTCTGCATTCTTTATTTCCGATGCTTAATTATACACAGTTCATCAGCCAGCAAATAGCAGAGCTGATACCTGCTGCCAAATAAACTCTAGTTAGGTTAAAAAAAAAAAAAGCACTGGCTAAGACAGTTGCTAGGGTAGAGACTGGCTTGGTTGCTTAGCAACCTGGTAAACGCCAGAGAAGGAAGCTGAATCATCTTTGAAGGGGGTGGGGGTATGTGACAAGCTGGCTCGCAGTGGTGACGTCACGGACCAGGAAGTAACTGAATCACAAACAGTGGATGGGCGGGTGAAGCTGACTGCTATGGCATTCAGCGTATTTATTAATCAAATAAACAAAAACAAAAGATTCAAACAATGAACAAAACACAAAACAAAAAGGCACAAGGGCCAAACGAATAAACAAAGACTGTTTAGCAGTCGTTTTTAAATGTTGTTTCCTCGCTCTCGCTCTCTGTACTCTCCTCTGTACACTCAACCAACGCAGAACAGACAGCTGCAGGTTCTTATACTCTGGCCGAGGGGTTAACTAGCTGTTAATTATCTTATTACCCCTCGGCCACAGTCTGCACGCGTTTGGTAAGGATGCATGACTGTCAGCTAGTTAAATAATCAGTAGCTGATCAGTCATGCATCCTCACGAGGTTTATAAATATAAATAATAATAAATACTGGCGCTGTTATCCGCGCCGCAAACAATAATACAAATAATAATAATGGGGCGGGACACTCCGCCACACATGCCCCATGCGCAGCACACATGGCCTTTCGGCCACCTCCCCTTATTCCCTAAAGTCCCGGCTAGCAGTCCTGGCCCAGGAACAGGGGAAGCAAGGTGTCTCGGGCGGCCACGGCGGGATGTCCTCCTCCCACCCCAACAACTGTAGCGTCCTAGTGGACCACGCACAGGCCGGCTCCTCTGGCCAGAAAAATTTTGGGGTGGTCTCCAGACCTGCCCCCTTCTTCATGGCCGGCAGCTCCCCTCCGTGGGGCTCCGGCCACAGTATTTCCTGCAGCGAAATTGCTGCGGGGGAGCTGGTCTCCTGACCTCCCCCTTCTTCATGGCTGGCAGCTGCCCTTCATGGGGCTCCAGCCACAGTATTTCCTGCCGCGAAAGTGCGGCTGGGGAGCTGGTCTTCTGACCTTCCCCCACTTCTTCGTGGCGGCAGCTGCCCTTCATGGGGTTCCAGCCATAGTATTTCCTGCCGCGAAAGTGCGGCTGGGAAGCTGGTCTCCTGACCTCCCCCTTTTCCGTGGCCGGCAGCTCCCCTTCATGGGGCTCCAGCCACAGTATTTCCTGCCGCATGGCAGGACTGGTAGCGACCCCAGGCAAAACAGGACCCTCGGGAGGAGGCAGCAGCAGCGGACCCTCGGGAGGCGGCGGCAGCAGCAGCGGACCCTCGGGAGGCGGCAGCAGCAGCGGACCCTCGGGAGGCGGCGGCAGCAGCAGCGGACCCTCGGGAGGCGGCGGCAGCAGCAGCAGTAGCGGACCCTCGGGAGGCGGCGGCAGCAGCAGCAGTAGCGGACCCTCGGGAGGCGGCGGCAGCAGCAGCAGTAGCGGACCCTCGGAGGCGAACTTCGGGAGGAGCCCCTGGCCATGGAGGCGGCAGCGGGAGCTCCACTTCTCCCTTGTACCCTATAACTGGTGGCTCTCCAGGCGTGCGGAGCAACAGGCAGCCCCAGGCGATGCGGAGCAACAGGCAGCCTTGTGCGGTGCGAGGCAGGCATCCTTAGGCGGTGCGAGGCAGGCATCCTTAGGCGGTGCAAGGCAGGCATCCTGGGCGGTGCGAGGTAGGGCAGGAGCAGTCCTTCCCATGACAGTGGAGGTGGAACCAGCAGGCATTCACCCTCTGCTGGTGGAGCTGGGAGCGGCAAGCAGTCCTCCCACGGCGGTTGGGCGGAACCAGCAGGCATTCACCCTCTGCTGGTGGAGCTGGGAGCGGCAAGCAGTCCTCCCACGGCGGTTGAGGCGGAACCAGCAGGAATTCACCCTCTGCTGGTGGAGCTGGGAGCGGTAAGCAGTCCTCCCACGGCGCTTGAGGCGGAACCAGCAGGCATTCACCCTCTGCTGGTGGAAGTGGCGGAGGCAGAGGCAGCTCTTGCTGCTCTGCTCCTGGTGGAGACAGAGGCAGCTCCTGCTGCTCTGCTCCTGGTGGTGGTGGAGACAGAGACAGCTCCTGCTGCTCTGCTCCTGGTGGAGACAGAGGCAGCTCCTGCTGCTCTGCTCCTGGTGGTGGTGGAGACAGAGGCAGCTCCTGCTGCTCTGCTCCTGGTGATGGTGGAGACAGAGGCAGCTCCTGCTGCTCTGCTCCTGGTGATGGTGGAGACAGAGGCAGCTCCTGCTGCTCTGCTCCTGGTGGTGGTGGAGACAGAGGCAGCTCCTGCTGCTCTGCTCCTGGTGGTGGTGGAGACAGAGGCAGCTCCTGCTGCTCTGCTCCTGGTGGTGGAGAGACAGAGGCGAGGGCTCCTCTCCCCTGGCGCTGGAGACGGCAGCGGCGGCTCCTCTCCCTCTGGCTGGAGAAGGCAGCGGCGGCTCCTCTCCCTCTGGCTGGAGAGGCAGCGGCGGCTCCTCTCCCTCTGGCTGGAGAAGGCAGCGGCGGCTCCTCTCCCTCTGGCGCTGGAAAGGCAGCGGCGGCTCCTCTCCCTCTGGCGCTGGAAAGGCAGCGGCGGCTCCTCTCCCTCTGGCGCTGGAAAAGGCAGCGGCGGCTCCTCTCCCTCTGGCGCTGGAGACAGCAGCACTGGCTCCTCTCCCTCTGGCGCTGGAAACAGCAGCGGGGCCCCTCCCATATCTGCAGCCAGGTAGTTGAGCACCATGGCTGCGATGTCTGGGAGGGATGCTGGTTGGTGTTTCTGTTCCCAGGCCTCCCAGCGCTCCCCATCTCTCGCCCACAGGAGGTTGATCACAGCAGGGAGGCGACCATTATATCCCTCTCAGGCTCCGCCAGCCAGTCCCAGATCCCCTCAGAGGAGACGGGATTCTTCCGCCTCGGAGGATGCGGGTCTCTCTCACCCTTGCTGGATGCTCAGGCTCCTTCCTCTCCTGCCATGGAGGGGTTGGTCCGGTGCCACGTGCCCAACCTCACCAATCGCGAAGCACCACTCCTCACCCTTCAGGCAGGTGAGGCAGACGTCCAGCGTGGTAAGGACCCGCTGCTGTTGCTGCGCCTCCTGCTGCTGTTGTTGTTGCTGCTGCTTTCTCCTCCGGCTACTCTTCCCCATTTTTTTTTATTTTTATTATTTTTTTTTCCAAAATACTTTTTGAAAAAAACAAACAAAAAAACGTCCTTTTCCTTTCCTGGTCCGGCTCTTGGAGGCGTTGTTTATCCCACTTCTGACACCATATGTGACAAGCTGGCTCGCAGTGGTGACGTCACGGACCAGGAAGTAACTGAATCACAAACAGTGGATGGGCGGGTGAAGCTGACTGCTATGGCATTCAGCGTATTTATTAATCAAATAAACAAAAACAAAAGATTCAAACAATGAACAAAACACAAAACAAAAAGGCACAAGGGCCAAACGAATAAACAAAGACTGTTTAGCAGTCGTTTTTAAATGTTGTTTCCTCGCTCTCGCTCTCTGTACTCTCCTCTGTACACTCAACCAACGCAGAACAGACAGCTGCAGGTTCTTATACTCTGGCCGAGGGGTTAACTAGCTGTTAATTATCTTATTACCCCTCGGCCACAGTCTGCACGCGTTTGGTAAGGATGCATGACTGTCAGCTAGTTAAATAATCAGTAGCTGATCAGTCATGCATCCTCACGAGGTTTATAAATATAAATAATAATAAATACGCGGCGCTGTTATCCGCGCCGCAAACAATAATACAAATAATAATAATGGGGCGGGACACTCCGCCACAGGGTATAATAACCACATCCATTTACAAATACTTATTGCCATTTCAAATACTTATTGCCATTTCAAATACTTATTGCCATTTCAAAAACTTATTGCCATTTCAAATACTTATTGCCATTTCAAATGTTTTTTTGTTTTTTTTAACAGATTATGCTATTTCAACAATGCTAAGGTCTTTATGCTATATCAGAATATTTTCATACTACTACTATAGAAAACCTTTCTTATATGCATTTAGTTGTTTTGTTACGCTATCATTCATTTAAAACGATACTGTAATGAACCCACTCGCTCTCAGATAGCTAATATACAGCTGGTTACACAGACCCCGATTTGCACTAGTCTTGCACCACCTTACCCAAGAGAACATTAGGCAGTGAAATATTAGTGTTAATCGCGGTCTGTGAAACCAGCCCATGAAGTTTGATCTGTCAGCTCCGCAAACTGGATAAGCAGTTCTCTGCACATGAAGTGTAATAATAATGGGCTCAGTTGTCCTCACTATATCAACTTTACTAGGGACATGCAAACCACAGGACCCCATACTGCAGATGACAGTCATGAATGGCTGTGTTAAAACATGCAGACCCCTGGGTCTCCCTCAACCTCCCTTCAGGCTCACCCTGTGGCTGCCAGCAGCAAAGCTCACGCTGCTTGGGGATATATCAGGCTGCTCTTGTAAAATATTTCTGCTAAAACAACAAAGTGACAGCTCTGCAGGTTGCTTCTGCTTTCAAAGCATGTCTCTGGGGCAAATGACAACGAAACGGCAAATGTGTGCGTGGGGAGCTGGAATCCATGGCACAGGAGCAGACGAGATGATTATAGAGCAAGCGTGTTTGATATGACAGTGCCTCACAGGATTGCTGTGGTGCTGTGTGAGCGGGTGGCTTATTAAACGATTCAGTTAATGCCTTCAGCAATGCGATTACTCAGACTTATTATAACGGGGTGCAGGGCTTTAGTCAAAATTTGCCTAAGTAAGGTAAGAAATTGCATTATGGAATACACCGATGGAGATAATGACTGAATTATCTCCCCTTACAGAAAACAAAAATGGCAATATAAAAACCAACAATACCACGGCTAAAATATGCACTACTATCAATATTATCCATGATATACTAACTGTCTGAATAGCTGGGGTGCAATTATATATTGCACTATAAAAATAGAGGCTGTTAATGAAAACTCCATTAAAGTAAGAGCTCCCGAAGGATGTTTTAATGAATGTTGCTATAGCTGGCATTGTGGCACAGCAGTGTCTGCAGCACCTCAGCCAACAGGGTAGTCTTGTTATTCATACAGTGTGCTGCTGCTGTTGTTACTCCTGTACAAAGCCATTCACTTGGGGTTGATATTGGAATTTGAGAATTTACATCAGATGGGTCCACATAAGGTTACATCACAGAAAGAGAAACTATTCAAATATGTTTGTTAAAGGTATAGATTTTTGTTAACCTGTTAATTGTAGCAAAATAGTTCCATACATTTTCTCCACCGTGAACATCCAGTCATTATATACAGTAGGTTTCAAATGTGCAGTTTTGCAAACATTTATTTTTTCCTTTTAAAATATCTGATTGCAAGCTCTGCTTTTAGGCTTTCTTGCACTTCCTGCTTCAGCCAGTAGCATGACCCCGAAGACACTGCTGAGGTGAAATGACCCAGGAAGTGCAACATATTTCTTGCGAAAAAGGCAAAGAAAATGTAAACTTCCTTTAACCTAAACTAGTATGTAAGTTTATTTATTTATATAGCGCCTTTCATACAACAGTATCTCAACGTGCTTTACAAGTCAAAAGAAAATTACAATAAAATGATAAAACAATTTAAAAAAAACATGAACATGAAAAAGTTCTAGTAAAATAAATCAAAACACCAAAAAAGCATTTATATTAGTAGAGAAATTAAAAAATAAACAAAACACTTTTAACATTTTATATAAAATAAGTCCAAAAAAGTGAGTTTTAATCTTGATTTAAAAATACTAAATCACTCTGCATCTCTAATTTCAGATAGTTTATTCCATGATCTGGGAGCATTGTAACTGAAAGCTCTTCCTCCTTTTCTTTTTGTCTTAATCTTTGTGAGAAGACCAGAATCAGCCTACCTTAAAGCATGTCAGAAACTTTATGAGTTCTAACAGGGGTCACTGTATCAAAAGTATTTGGTAAAAGAAAATTCTAACTATCAACAAACCTATCAAGTGAAAGAGACGTAGAAGCACTGAGCGCTGATAGCCTCAGTATATCAGAGAGCCTGGAGGCAGCTGATTAATTTATTTTGCAAGTTTTAATGTATCGCACTGCACTCTTAGTCTGTAAAGGCAACTTAATCTAAAAAAGAATAGCCAAATGATCAGATATAGTAGGATCTAATGTTGACAATTTTTGAACATCTAAGCCATGAGAAATGACTAAATCTAATGTATGGCCACGATTGTTCGTAGGCCCTGTAACATGCTGAGTGAAATCAAGAGAATCTAAAAGCCTTAGGATCAGATTTAGGATCAGATTCAGCACCAACATGTACATTAAAATCTCCAAGTAGAAGGACCCTAATGTGTTTATCAGAAAGCCATAATAGGAAATTAGCAAATTCTGTCAGAAAAGATTAATTAAATTGAGGCAGACGGTATATGATAACAATATGAACAGGTAAGTGCATATTTAACATTAGTGTCAACGATTCAAATGAAGAATAATATTCATTATTTTCTTGTTTAATGTTGGTATTTGTGTGACAAATAGTGGCAAGTCCACCCCCCCCCCACCCCACAGAGTGTGCCTTCTACAAAAAAGTCTAATGTGGCGGAGAAACCTCTATGAGGGAAATACTATCATCAGCACTGAGTCATGTTTCCGGTAAACATAACACGTCAAGGTTGTGATCTGTAATAAAATCATTTATTAAAAAAGATTTATTCGATAGACATCTAACATTCAATAATGCTAATTATAGATTAGTATTTGCAGCTGGCAATGTTTGAGCAGGGTTAATATTTGTGAGATTATTAAGGGAAGCCCCTAAAGATTTGCATAGAGGCATAGAATGGGAGCCACTTGACTGTGTAACTTCTATTTTAAGCAAATCGGCCTCAATTGTATTTGTTCTCCCTCCCACCTCCACCTCTAGTTTCAATTATTTGCTAAATGAAGTTCAATATTTTCTGCCAATCTACTTGCCCCCAGTTTATTTAGGTGCAGCCTATCTCTTAAATAATACCCAGAGGTTTCCCTGAAACAGTCCCAATTATTTATAAAACCAATATCTTCTTGTGTACACCAACCAGCTAATCCCAATCCCCAAGCCAGTCGCCTCCTTACACCCAGGAGCTCCACAGCGGACTCACCAGGCGCCTGATCACAAGTGTGCACTGTAGCACAGTGAGGTGACCTGACAATTTTGGCTACTTGACCCAGCGCCAGAGCCAATGCTCTGTGTGGAATCCCACATGAACACTGGCAAGGCGGCACAGCCAGGAACCTGCACTGCCCTGACTGCACGACTCACACAGACATGCATCACCCAGTGCCTTCATCAGTGCCAGGGAATTTGTGAAGATCTATACAATCTTCCTAGTAAAATACCTTTAGAGGAAATGAACAATGCTTTCTCATAATGTGCTGGTCTAAGGTTTGCTTGACTGTTGAAAAGGAAGACAACAGTTAACTGCACACACAACTGAGTGGATGCACTAAAGGGTTGTCATAGAAATGGCATTCCTCACATACCTGGTGCTGTGTAGACCGCTTTCAAATGTTTCAAATCATTAGGTAGAGACCATCGTTCGTTTGAATTGGGGGGCTATGTGAAATATTCAAGGCCGGTTATATTCGGTTTTTATTTTATATACAATTTCCTGGTAATTTATCAGTGTTTATCAAGAATACTGGGGACGGTTGCAAAGCCAGCTCACCTGCTTCTGACTGTGTAAAGCTGTGAAGTTAACCAGCATCAGTGCTTCAGTGTGTTAAAATGACAGACCCGTATTGCACTAAAACTATTTTCTATATAAATAAATGTATCAACTGAATATAAAGTCATGCATTTTCAATGAGTCATCAGTATTTTCACATGCGTGAACAAGTACAGTCCTATACCTTTTGTAAAACCCGAGAATATAGAGCCTTGGTGATATTGTATATCAAACCTCAGAATTCTACCCAAAATAGCCAAACTCAGTTATAGTGTATGGTCACACTGGTGAAAAATACCAGTATATCCTTATGAAACGAAATATATTGTAATATAATGATGAGATATTAAGAAATATTTTATATCACACATGTGGCTAAATGTCCAGGATTTATTTTTATTACAAAAATGTAATAAGCACATTTTGCAACGCAAATCCATTCTATTGCTGAGAATGCTGCATATCA
Source organism: Acipenser oxyrinchus oxyrinchus (assembly GCA_030684275.1). Lineage (NCBI taxonomy): Eukaryota > Metazoa > Chordata > Actinopteri > Acipenseriformes > Acipenseridae > Acipenser > Acipenser oxyrinchus. The sequence continues at coordinate 846,326 of CM060292.1, read as the reverse complement.
TTAAGAGAAACACTGCTTACGAAACGCTGATAGTCTCATAATATTTTAAGATGGAAGAAAAATGTGATCTATTTTAATAGCTGAATTTCATACAGACTGAAGAATGCTCTTCTCTACACCCAGCCCACCTGTCAGTCAGGAGGAGCTCCATGCTGCGTACTCTGTACTGCCTTGTAAACAGTAATAGATTAGCGTACAGAACCTTCACATGAGTTTGAGGAGCTACAGTGTTGTTACTGATATCTTAATCATAGAAAATTGAAACCTTCAAGGCATAAACAAGCTATGATATGAAAAACCATGACACACCGGTTTGTATTTGTGTGAAATCCATCTTCAATAGAGGAACCGGCACAGTTCAATAGATATTACAGCTTGTATAGAATTACACTTGCTGTAAATATCTTAGTATCAGTGTAAGTTGCAGGCACACAGAGCAGGTGGTTGCTATTGTAGAAGCAACAGTGGCTGCTTGCTTATCTCTGTAGCCATGATAAGAGTAGTCAGCTTGTAGACTCAGTGGAATAACCAATTCCTATATCTGCTTTTAAACAGACATTTGTCTTGTAAAATTATTGTAAAAAAAACACTGTATGCTTATGTAACAGGGCGAGGTGCCCTGTACATTTGATTTGTTTATTTATTTTAGAGCGGGGTCCCCCTCCGCCCCTGTGTTATTTTGTATTGTTTATTTGTTTTATTGTAATTTATTATTGCATACATGACGGCGAGCGCCGTATATTTGTTATTGTTTTGTTTAGTGACGGCATAGCCGTTTGTTTATTTTATACTGTTTAGTAACGTGGATGGGAAGCCCCATCCACATGGTATTTTAAACTCGTGCAGAAGGTGGCCATCTCCCGAATTAATTAGGTGATGTAATTTATTGCTAATCGGGAGATGGTCACCTGTTATAAAAGCCTGCAGCTCTCGGCACTCGGGGGTGGGTGTAGAGAGGAGAGAGCAAGCAGCGAGAGAGCAAAAACGAAACTGAATAAACGAATACAGTGACAGTGACAGTGACAGTGACAGTGACAGTGACAGTGACAGTGACAGCGACAGCGACTGCCCAGCCTGACCTGGAGGGTTTATGTATATTTTGTGTTCGTGATTTGTTTTGTTCAACTATTTATTTTGCTCGGTGAGCGCAAGTGTTTTTTTGTTCAAATACTTATTTTATTTTTGTTGTATTAAATAAAACGGCACCCAGCCGATTCTTTCTTTTGAAAAAAAAAAAAAAAATTAAACAAAAACACTGTGCTCACCGAGCAAAATAAATAGTTGAACAAAATATACATAAACCCTACAGGTCAGGCTGGGCAGTCACTGTCACTGTCACTGTCACTGTCACTGTCACTGTCACTGTATTCGTTTATTCAGTTTCGTTTTTGCTCTCTCGCTGCTTGCTCTCTCCTTTCTACACCCACCCCCGAGTGCCGAGAGCTGCAGGCTTTTATAACAGGTGACCATCTCCCGATTAGCAATAAATTACATCACCTAATTAATTCGGGAGATGGCCACCTTCTGCACGAGTTTAAAATACCATGTGGATGGGGCTTCCCATCCACGTTACTAAACAGTATAAAATAAACAAAACAATAACAAATATACGGCGCTCGCCATCATATATATATATAATAATAAATTACAATAAAACAAATAAACAATACAAAATAACACAGGGGCGGAGGGGGACCCCGCTCTAAAATAAATAAACAAATCAAATGCACAGGGCACCTCGCTCTGTTACAGCTTACAAAAACAACTAAACTATTTCCTGGTGTTTGCAATCCTCCTGAGTGGTTCTGTTCTTCCCATACTGAGATGATCTAACTTGAGATTGTCTGGAGGATCTTCAGTGACACCACGGAACAGCCTTCCTCATTCCATATTCCAAATCATGTAACAATTAAGAAATAAATCTCGTCGTGTGATATCGCTACCCTGGGGTGCATTGGGAGACACAAGGCAAAGCCAAGCTCCTTCAACCAACCAGAGAAGTGTCGATACCCCATGACACACAGCCTGGTGCCACACTGTGCTTATGCAATGGCTAAGAGATCATCTGAAATTAAAAACAACCAACGAAGACCTCTCAGGACATTATACATTTTATTGAAATGAATAGGAAGTGATTGTAACCACTAACCCTTTAACCCTAACCCTAAACCCAGAACCACTTACCTTGACATTGAGGCTTCTAGTGAAAACGTTTTTCATTGAATTAAGTTTCTTTTAGAGATTCTAAATTATCTGAGGTAACTGTTTTAACCTCGTCTTTAGTCAAAATGTTAAGTAAAGATACTGAAATAACAAACTAACTAAATAAAGTTTTTTTAACATATTGTTTTTCTGTTTACTTCTAATAAATAAAATTAAATATACCATATATAAAATATAAATACAGGGTGATTCATAATCATAATTCCCACAACACTGTCATGCATTGCCAAAACTGCAGGGTACTGGAGGATCATATGCAAAGGAAAATGCCTGTGATGCTCTGTGATGTACGATAATGTCAACATTTAAGTATAATTGAAAACAATCCAAAACAACAATGTTGATAGATATATATATATAGATGGTCAGATAGGTAGATAGATATGCTGTACTCCATAAATTAGTTTTTATTTCTCCGGCATAAAACCAGCATCGTAGCATTTCTACTTTGCTATTAAACTATTAAAAATTCTATAATAACTCAAACTTAACTCACAAAAAACAACAACATGGAATAATATTATAATACATTCCCCATATTTCATAATGACATATATTCCTCCCACTGTTTCATGAATCATACAAAAATAACATTATTTTTCATCATTATTAGACAGATAGACTGTACACCATATGCATATTTTTTAACATAAAGATACTATATAAAGATAAATATAAAGATTCTATTCACAGCCTTTTCTCAACTCTTGTGGATCATAAACAGACATGAATAATACAGAATGCAACATTCCCCTTGCTCATTTGGGCACCTACTGAAGCTCTACACATCTCCTCTCTGCATTATTTATTTTACATGTGAATGTAGAAATGTCAGCCATCAATATTAATAAGGAAATGTAATATTAAAATACTTACTCCAAGGTTAGGGAAGGGATTTTCAGCTTGTCTCTTCTAGATTTCATAGCTACTCACGGCTCACACTAGCTGATGTTGTGTGCGTTCCTTCCTCTATACAGATAACTGCACAAAGCCAGTCACAGGCAGCATGGAGCAGGGGCTGGATCTACTGCAATCCAGTGTGGATTCCCCAGGCATCGCCTTTTAACACAGCCCTCTACGATTCCTTCTAGGAATAGAAAGCTAACACAATCTGTAGCAGAGTTACAACGATGATAGGTGGTGAAATAAATAGATGACTGCATTGAATCACTGAACCATGTGACTGGTGGGGTGAGAGGGGGTGCACAATCAATCTCCCTGCCCTGGCTGCTCTTCAATGTTTTCAGCGCTGATAATTGCTGTCATGTGAATCTGGATTTCAGCCGTAGTTTCCTCTCTTGGTAATCAATTAGCCACAGGTCACAGTTTGACTTCATATTTTAGTAGCGCTGAATTCAGCTTGAGGAAGAGAAAACATATTTTAAAGTAAATGAAGGGCTTGTAAAAGCTGAGGAACAATGGTAATAGCCAGAGAACAGTGCATATGAGCTCCTCAATCCTGACCTGAACCCCCTGCCTGCCATCCAGTCCTGGGCCTCTCTCAAGCAGACTGACAGTGTTGTTCACTGTATGTGGTTTGTTTAGCTAAAGGGTCCTGTGGCAGAGTGTCCCGCCCCTATATATATGTGCGCTGTTTGATTATTAGTTGTATTATTATTGTTTGCGGCGGAGATGTAAAGCCACCGCCATTATTTGTTATTGTTCTGTATTTTTGATTTTAAAACCTTGTGAGGATGCGTGACTGATCAGCTGCTGATTATTTAACTAGCTGACAGTCACGCATCCTTATTAAACTCGTGCAGACTATCGCCAAGGGGTTAACTAGCTATTAAGTAATTAATTATCTTAGATAAATTATCTTAGGGGCGGACACTCTGCCACAGGACCCTTTAAAAAATCTGTTAACTGCTTGTGTAGATATTGACCACTGGTCCACACACCACTGAACATCCCTATTTCGCATGTATCAATAATCAATAATCAGAAGAAATAATGACATTACATAACCAGGTAACTCTTTGTGCACCAGTGTTATCTCTTGAAGGTATGGGTCAGAACTGGGCTGAAATGTGGGGAATGAAATTTGTATATTAGAGCCATCAATCACTTACATGAAAAAGTTGTGACCTATATCTAAAAAGAACGTCCTTTTCAAGTTTCAATTGCATAAGCAACTTCAATATATATCTTAAAAAGTGTGACAGAGAGTGGAACGGACAGACAGACAGCCTCAGATGTGTGTAATAGTTCTATTGTCCAGATTGTACAAGATGACAGCTCTGCTACAATTAGCGACCAAACGCAAAACACACACACACACAACACATTAACTTACATCTGTGCTGTATTTAGGTCCTGCCAATGTACTTATGGACACAATAATCTATGAAACTGCAATATTCTGAATTCTAAGCAAAATTGCACAAGGATACACATGGAAAAATAAGAATGTGGTATTACAAACAATAACTCCATTAAAGGTGAAACAGCTTCATAGTAAATATACTGTTTTTGGCCTTCACTTGTAAGAAAACCCCTATCTTATAGACCTTTGTTCTTTAGTAAAAATAAATAAATAATATAAGAAATACAAACTGTGATACCTGAGTAAAAGTTTACCACAGTAAATCTGCACAGTAATTTTGCAGTTTTTACCATACCTGACCATGCCTTATAATGCTTGCCTATGTTTTTTCATACCTCTCTGTGCTTTACAATGCTTGCCTGTGCTTTACCATGCTCTCACTGTGCTTTATTACACTTTGCTATGCTTTGACTATGGGAAACTCTTAGAAGGCTAGTCCCAGAATGAAGCTTCATAAATCTATTTTCATGTTAGGCTACACAGACAAAAGGTCTGGCTTTGTTTTCATGGTTTTGAGAGAGTGGAGTCACCAGTTCTATTTAGTGTCTCCTAGAATATCAAAGCTCAAATCTTTAACCTAAATAGCCATTGAAGCAGCCTGCTGATTGAAAATCCAGGCATTCCTCCTTCAGCACCCCTGGTTTAATAAAGGAGAGCGAACCCATCTCCATTGCATGCCTTTGTGTCTGCTGTGTTGCCAAGTTGTGTTCTCATGGCAACCAAAACAAATGGTCCGAGTCAATGGCTATCTGAGTGGGGAAAAAAACATCTTGGAAAATTGCAATTTCTTGCACTAAAAATTTACCCTTATACCATATGTTGTTCATACTGTATACTCGTTTTTTTAATGTTTATTTTTCAGGCGTGCACAAATGTATCACGGTCTTTACAATAAATGCAATTTGCACTATTTTTTGTGAAAGGAAAAATGTATATTCTTTGTAACAAAACCCTCAGGGGTAGATGTACTAAAGTGTCAGAAGTCTAGGGCGAAACGTACTAAACATGCACAATGCTGTTAGCGACTTTTTAGGGAATGCCTTGTGGCAGCAGTTTTTCTTTGCGGTTCAACCTTAGATGAATATGCAATTATTGGCGTTCCTGCATAAATTCACAAAAAGGGGGCAGAGATAGTGCAAATGAGGGTTCACAAATATTATAATGAGATGTACTAAAGCTACAGATAATTGTGACACTTACAATTGCATCAATTTGTTCAGAACTTTTGAAAGCACATTTTTAACAGTCGCAATTGTTGCCTGTATTTCCCAGTCTGCTTTTTTCTCGTGCGTTTTAGCATTGGCTACATCACAGCAGCATAAGTAATTTGCTGTCTGCTGCACTTAATTGAGTGGCAGAAACCTGGCCAGGTGATTGTGTTCTGTATGGATAAGACTAAATTAATTAATTAATCATTTAAGATAAATTAACTTAATAACAGGGTTTGTTAATATAAAAAGCTAAAACTAAAGCTTCATAGTCATTCTTTCCTCACATTTTAAAGTTACTTGATCTCTGTACTAGTTCTCTATTGTCTGGGTTCTGTAAAGGGGACTATTAAAATCAATATGAGATCCAATCAAGGCACTAACAATCAAACAATTTCCCTAATTAAGAGAAAAAAAGGGTTAGGTGTGTTTAAATAGTTTCTTTTGTTCTGGTGTTAGGGGTTCGGGTTTGTTAGGAGGAAGCAATCTTCTGAGCTATCGTGTGGAATAAAACTCAGTGAAAGAAGATATTCTCAGTGTTAAATAGAAAGTGCTTTGCCATTTTGTTATTCTTTCGTTCTTGTTAACAGAGTTAAGTGTATAGGTGTACTGTTTCTTTTATTTACTTCTCTCCTGTCTTATGATGTTTGCTGCCATTCTCCTAAGGACAATGCCATCTCCTCCAGTTCCCTTCAACAGGTCTTTCCATTTATATAACTCCCAATACAGTACCAGGACTTTCAAGGGGTACTGGAAACAGGTCCAGGACGCTGGGTGAGATTGAACTGTGTGTTTTGTTTTGTTTTTTTTTTTACTTTTTCTGATAGATTATTTTGATTGGGAGAATTGTTTTGTTTATAGGGTTAAACGAGCGCCTCGTACATAAGTCTCATTTTGTTTGTTTTATCTCGGGGTTAAACGAGCACCTCGTTATCTAGGCTCATGTTGTTTTGTTTGATTAGTCATGCTCCTGATTTGTTGTCAGATGGACATTGTATTGCTTTAAAAGGACTTTGTTTTTTTTGTTCTCTACACTCTCTTCTGGCAGTTTGCTGTACAGACTTTTTATTCATGTTTGGTTTTTTTAAATGTGTGAATTGCTGTAGCTGCTGTGCATATAAATGTACTGTTGTACTGTAAGGGTGTGGGTTATAATTAACTGGGGATACTTTGTTTGAAGATTGTATATATTTTGCATACTACTGAAGTATTTCTTGTAAACTTCTGTTGTAATTTGAAACTGACTGACCCAGCGATTTTTGTTTTTCTTGGATCTGTGGCTCAACTCCCCTTCCTTTTATATTATCCATATATTCTGGGGGGCAGTTTTATTATTAATTCCAATAGGGATATTTAATATTGGTTTTATCCGCGGAGTTGAGTTTGTTACAAAGTTTTAAGTTGTGCTCAGTGCATTTGAGTACCTAATTTTCACTAAAGTCAGGGTGTACTTATAAGCTTTGAAAACACATTTCTATGACATTTCTGATTTTCCCAGCGTGTTGGGAGCAATAGACTGCGCAATAGTGGGTTCAATCCCAGGTGGGGGACACTGCTGCTGTACCCTTGAGCAAGGTACTTTGCTCCAGTAAAAACCCAACTATATAAATAGGTAATTGTATGTAAAAAATAATGTAATTGTATGTAAAAATAATGTGATATCTTGTAACCATTGTAAGTCACCCTGGATAAGGGCGTCTGCTAAGAAATAAATAGGCCTATTGTACAGATTTATATTTTTCATAATGTAATGTGTAGCGTACCCAAAACACATTACTGTTATTTCAGCGCAATGATTTACATTTAAAATACATCGAGAACTGTAAATGTGTATGTGTGTGATTGTATTGTATTGTTTTTAAACCCGACACCTCCTTATGGGTGACATAAGGGGCTACTCTATGATTTATGAAAAGCTTTTTGGGGGTGAAGGTTGGGGCCCAACTATAGAATCTGATGGGAATAAACTGTCTTTCACTTTTTATATATATATAACAGTTAAAATAGGTAAAATGAATACAGAGCAGAACGCATTGTATAGATGATGTTTACATTTAACAAAAACAATGTTATTTTGATTCTTGCTCCCATGTATAGACGTTCTCCTTCGGGCACCCTCTGCTGCAGCAAACCACAACTCAACTGCCACGGTTTATTTGAACAGTGTCGCACGACTGTCGCAATGTATGCTAGAGATCTTGCTAAGAAGACGCAACAATTTTTTTAATTAATACATTGTGGCACTTTTAACATATTTTCTCTTGGTACATACGACAAAATGTATAATTTGCGAATTGTCTCAAGGAAAATGCAAATTGCGTTGTTTGTTTTTTTTTGCGCTGCGACTGGCCCATCTTAGTTCATCTACCCCTTAGCGTTCCAGAGCGCCCTGCAATGTTTACAAGAAATGTATTGCGTTACCTTTGCTGTGTCCTGTGTCTGTATTGCAGTGTTATATTTTTTTGCATTTTTAATCGCACATTCTGGGTCATTAATCAACTGGACAAATACATTCTCAATGGCAGCGCTCTGCAGTAGAAAGAGAATTCCTCATATAGGGATGGCAGTGTATCGGATCATGCTCCTGTAACAATGCTGGGATACCTTCGCACAGACTGGGATTATCAAAACTTCATGCTGATTCAAAACTGTATCACATCTATAAATACAATTAAGTCACGTCCCCATTGGAACCAATTAGCAGCAACTACACTTCTATCTTTGCAGAGAGTGTAGATCTCGCACTCAGAATGGCAATGACAAAACTGTTGAAATGTTTAAACCACAACTGGTTCTATAAAAACAGATTAGTGTTTAATAAGTCTGTTTTTTATTTAGATGTAATGACTTCTAATATGTTTCTAAGTGTTTGGTAGCTGCCTCTAATCTAGTAGAGTACACTCTTTGTATGACACACCCAACAAGGAGTGTGCACTTGTACTTATAAACATACCAATAACAGCTAACAGTATCATGGGAAAGCAGATCAAAACGGCCTACATTCCCAGGACATGTGAAAATGGGAACATACTGTATGTAAAGAGTAGTTCTCCATACATCGCCAGATTCTGACACTCAATAATTTGTGCTAAGGAATGTCCTAACCAAGTTTTATCACTACCTTTTAAACTGTAGGGGCCAACATTAAAGGAACCCCCCTCACAGTGCACTGGACATTACCACTGTGAAGCATCTGGGGTTAAACTCCCCTTACACAGCTGTCTGGTGCTTCAGTGAATAGTGCATGTCCTGATCTGCACATCTTAGCTTTGCACTCCATCAACCTGGATAACCAGTTGCAAGCTCGTCACGTGCTAGTTTTCATTAATAAAATATAACCCAGTAAAGACTGCCACCCACAGGCAGCACTGGCATACTGCAATGGAATAGAGATTCTTAGCCTGGAAGCACATGTATGCACACTTCAGAGTTTTAGACCTATCTAGAGAATTGCGTATCCAATTCTTTAGCATTATTGGGAGCATCTGAATGTGCATAAGCAGGTGCCTGTACTGTATGTATAGGAATATGTCACGTTTACATTCTTAGTGTATCTAGACAACCACTTGTCCAATCTTTAACTTCCTGAGTATCAGAATCTGGGTGTTTATGATGGAACCTGTCTGTATGTATGTATTCTTAACATATATACAGATGGCATATTGATATTTTTCATGCTACTGATGCTATAATGTTTTATTGCCAGCAGTGGTGGGGATTTTTTGTTGCTATCATGCTAAAATACATGCATGGCAGGAAATGAATAAAAGATCACATGCAAAAACGACCATCGATGCTCTTCCGGTTCCTATCAACTGATTGACCATAGCCTCAAAGGATTCCACTGATTTCAGCATCAACAACGTGGCAGCTGTAGGTAATGCAGTCCATACCCTCAGCACTCTCTGTGTAAGAAGTGTCTCCACTGAAAACTAAATCCGGCATTTCCAATAAAGCACACGTATCACCTGTCATCAAGACCCCTGGCAGGGGAAAGGAAACCGGTTTGCTTTCCATGTGCAAACACTCACAGCAGAACATTGTATTACATTAGATTAGGTGTAGATATTTACCGGCCAGACAAAAGACACTGCATTCGTCAAGAGAGGCGTCCGTAATGAACAGTTGGTACTTACATGCTGCCTCTCCTTGGAAGACTCAACTCCTTCTGTGAATTGAAAGAAACGAAATGCGAGGCATTAACAGTCAGTAAATGAACATGTACTTGTGTACTACTGCAGCATTCTGGACAGGTGTTTTACATGAACGGAACTGTAACTGGCAGTAGAATTCCATAAATCTTGTCGTGCACTTCCATGTGTTTATCTGGATCTCAGATGTGCAGTGCTGAAAGAAACACATGTAATAGCAAACCTGGATTTCCATTTGAAGCATGCTGTCAGGCTGTGCTTGCTGCATCACCTGGAGGATGAAATTCTTTCCAGCGGTTCATGTTTTGTTGTCATGAGTAATAATACTATTTAATTAGTTTTGATAATGTATTGAAAAAAACAAATGTTGACTGATCAGCAATACAAATGTTAGTCTACATATGGTAGGTATTTTTTTTTGTTTTTGTAATGGTTATTGCCCATTGGTAGAATGTTATTTATTCCTTTTAAGCACCAGTAGTGGCTTATAGAAGGGATTCAAATTTAGCGGACGTTTTGGTCCACAGTAAACAAACAGATCAGACACATTAAAGGGCATTAAAACCTGTAAGAGCACATGTGAAATATGCAGATACATTTGTAAAGATAAAATGGAAATCACAAACAGAGAAAATAAATCAATCTTAATAAACCCGTCCTGCAAAACTAGCAACCTTGTTTATGGTATATTTTGCCAAACATTTTAAATAAAATATGTAGGACAGGCAGGGTCAGCATTATATAAACAAATACAGAATCACCTCTCAAACACAAGAAATAAAATAAATGAAAATATAATAGTTCAACACTTCATAAGCAATGTGCTTAACATGAATGACCTACACTTTGTAGTTTTAGAAGTTAGATAAATGTATAGTACAGAAGAATAAAGGAACATAAATGGATAGACTCAATACCATGATGCCTGTTAAATAAAGGAATAGTTAATCGTTACATCATTAACTATGTAGTAAATGACATCACAAGCACATTAATAATAGATTTAAACAAAAAGTGAGTGGAGTTATCAAAATCCTATAAGTACCTCCGCTGTTTGTTTTCAAACACACTTTCCCTTGACAAAGGCAGGTGGTTCTTATATAAAAAAGAAAATTGTGATTTTTAAAATTTGATTTATCTATCAAGAAGTTGCGGCCACTGTGTATTAAAGTTGCGGTTTCGGCGCGGTTATAATAAACAGTTTGCACGTATATATACTTGCTTTCAAGATGGATTTTTGTTCATTTCTTCAAAAACAACACTAAGAATAAGGCATACAAGATAACCAGAACAGAAGTTCTTAAGCCTCCCTCTTTATCACCATTTGAAAGAACACGTTTTATGTTTCATTACAAGTGAAGAGTTGCAGCTAACAATAATGACGCAAACATACTGTACTTGCATAACAGTAAAAACTCTCACAAAACTGAACAGCCACTACAGTATCTGCAAAACGCCAATAAAACTTCAGTCACAAAATTTAACAGTAAGTAAGTTACAGTACTTGCATCACGGCTCTCAATCTTCCTTCCCGTTGCCAACCATAGCAACGGGAAAGAAGATCACTGATTGGCTAGAGAGGATGAAGACATGCTAATCCACCACTAGCAAAAGACAATGTGAGTGACGTTTCCTTTTCTGTTTCAGTTTACTTTTCAGCATTATTTTGCAACGAAATTACATATAAATAATAGAACCATTGTAGTCGCATTAAAAGTTGCGGCAACTCTAAAGAATGTGTTTTCCGCAACAAATTCACGGCCCGCGCTTTTCCTACACCCTTATATATAAACAAATAAAAACAAGCTGTTGAAGGAGGAGAAGATTTAACCTCCAGGTGAAATGCTGAAAGAGGTACAGAACATATTTATGAAATCATTTTAGCTGCCACAGAAAAGGCAGGTGTAATTTCACATTTCCACAGAGTGTCTTCAGCGTGGTGCCAAATCAATTAGGAGCTGTGAATAAACACAGGCTGCCGAACTCTTTGACACAATGCATGCAGATTCCTCCTATGTGACAGTAATTACTTTCTTCTTAGGAAATGAGTTCCATGCTGGGCCCCGCAGTTCACAGTGGGCCCTGCTCGACAGGATAATCAATGACATTAATTTGAACCTTTTTATACTCATTCTCAGGTAGTTATGAAAAGGCTTCACTGGAATCCTCTTACACACTTTGTAAATTGTAAAATTAAGGTGACAGTCTGAACCAGCAGCCACTGCATTCGGATATGAAAAATGCTTTACCTGAAGTCGTCTTCTTCGTAGAAATTTCATGATGAGAGTTTAATATAACGCCTGTGTCTTCAATATGATTTCCAAACCTGGTCAATGTTTCACCGTTACAGAGAACACCTCTTATTCTGACTGCTTCGATGGTGCGAGACTAAGTCAGTGACCTGTTTAACATAGATTTAGCTGCAATGACATGAGCTCCTTCAGTCATTAACCGTCTGCAAAATGACCCGTCGAAACCTGAACTAGCTAGTGTGCCTCTTTCATAACTTTAGAAAGCTAATCTTGATTAGTGAAATGCTAAACCTTGAAGCTGTTATTCATTTAGGAAGGCATCCTCTTCCTTTTTCAAAACAGAGGCACTTTTATGAAGCGTGCTTTTCAGAATGACGTGTTGGCTTGTATTATTGTATTTACTGGGCTAGCTCCTGTAACTAAGTTAGTCAGCCACCTGGAATCAATTTATTCATTTATTTATTTATTTATTTATTACTGTTTCTGCACTCATGGGTATTTGGCATGTTAAAAACGTCACCTGCACATTTATCTCTGAACAGGCCTGGGGAAGGTGTAATTGTTTTTTCCTGAGTCTAGTAAATACATGACCTCTGGAGGTGCACCTGTAACTTCTTTCCTCTGGAACAGTTGTATATTTTCCATTGCATATCTTTTATATTTAGAAAATTTAGAATAATCGTAGGTAGCAAAACTGTTCTATAAAATGTCTCCACCTATGCACACCTATTCACTGTATAGGTCTCAAATGTGTAGTTCTGAATGAAACGTATGTTATAGCAAACTTTTATCATTTCATAACATGATGGGCTCACTAAACCTTAAGTAGAAACAAGGTGTGTCTTAACACAATCCCTTAACATACGCCTTATTTCTACTAGTGAGGTGGTATTAACTACGGTGAAGAGCCATGGCGAGTATATGGAATTCATTAGCACACCATAGTGCGAGCCCATGATCTATTAAGCAAGGAGCTGGGGCAAAACAATCTGTTCCTTTGTTATGGTTACAAAAGGACTTTTATAAAAGGTGCAGCGAAAATATAACCGTGAGTGTTTTCTGTTTACTCCGTGGTTTACCTGCTCAATACACATTGTTGTGTAGAGCCAGGTATTATTATTTCAGGTTGCAAAACAAGCAACCCAGCTGAATAAAGAGCTGTTTTGACCGTGAACTGTATTTGTGCCTATCATTCCTGAGCACCGCATCACCACTACACCTGCGCACTGCAAACCACTTTGCCACAGGGTCTCGGCTCATAACACCTGCTTTCCATCCGTGTTACTAAGCACGCAATTTAATATGCACCTTATGACAGCACGGTTTAGTGAACACCATGTGCATACCATTCCCCTCATTAATGCTATCTTTCCACATCATTTGAATACATTACAATGCATTAGGCATATTCAGCAGATCCTAATCAACCCAACACCTTATTTTTAAGGTGTGTGTGTTTATGTGCACCTTATTTGTTAAAGTGCACCATATCTAGGTTGATGAATAAAGTTTTTAATAGCACACACCTTATCCTAGGATAACCCATAAGAGTCTTTTGTGAATGAGTCCCCATATCTGGCGCTAAATTAGGGTCAAGAAAACTGTTTGGAAGCCATGCTTTTTTGACTGTCTAGTACTTCCTGGGTCACTTCTCACAGAGAGTGAAATTGTCCCCACCCCTTCACTGACATCTTACAAACAGATAAGAATAAGACACAGGAACCGAGCTTCCTTTAACCTGAAGTAGGACTAGATTTTATATATATATATATATATATATATATATATATATATATATATATATATATATATATATATATATATATATATATATAATGATTTGTTTTGAACTATATCTGTGTTTTGTTTTTGGGGTATGGCTTGCTTTAGGAAAATAGACTGGTAATTAAGCACACTTCCTGTGTGGTGGTTCAAGACACTAACTGACCTGTGCTACTTCCTGTGGAATCTGCATCAGCAGCTCGAGCTTGACTTACAGAGATATCGCCACAGCAACAGATGATGCAATCAATCCCTGTTGGTGACGATGTCAACTTCGTCCTCAAACAGGTTGTTTTGGAAACAGTGGTACCAAATAATACCCAGACAGTGACCCTGAAGAAGGTTCAGTGGTAGATCATACTTGGATAAAGGCGTCTGCTAAATAAACAAATAATACTAGCGCACTTAGTTCCAGCTAAATGTGTGTGTTTTTTTTCTTTCTGCAAAACAATAGTTCCTTTGTATGCAAATGTTTACATTGCTATAAAAACAATAATAAATATATTAATATTAGTCAGTGATAAGACTTGATCATACTTAGTTGATAATTATCTATAAATCACATAGCACACAAAGGTGCTTCATCTTTTAATGGACAAATAATGCTTCTGTAGAATTTGAATCCAATCAGTTTGCGCTCAGCCCCATACACTAGATCATATAGTTATTTTCATATCGGTTCTTACTCTAGACGTGCCATTTATTATTATTATTATTATTATTATTACATATGCCTAATGCATTGTTAAGCCTCCCTTTTACAGTATTGTAAAAATCCAACCAATACACGACCATTACCTTTAGTGCAATGACTTCATAGGGCTTCAATGAGCCCTAAATAATAAGGCAAAGTAATGCAACATTGTATCAGCATTGTCAACATCATTATTGATATCATTGTATCAGCATTGTCAACATCATTATTGATATCATTGTATCAGCATTGTCAACATCATTATTGATATCATTGTAACAGCATTGTCAACATCATTATTGATATCATTGTAACAGCATTGTCAACATCATTATTGATATCATTGTAACAGCATTGTCAACATCATTATTGATATCATTGTAACAGCATTGTCAACATCATTATTGATATCATTGTAACAGCATTGTCAACATCATTATTGATATCATTGTAACAGCATTGTCAACATCATTATTGGTATCATTGTAACAGCATTGTCAACATCATTATTGATATCATTGTTGCAAATCCATGGTATTATGTGTCATAGCCGAGTACATAAAAAAAAACAAAAAACGGAAACGCTTAATTAAAAAAACACAACTTCCAATTACAGTACCGGTATTTGTTTTGGATGTTACAGTTTTTAGATGTGAGCGCGCTGTGCAGCATTGTCTCACCTGTATCCCGCGTCGTCTCAAAATGTTTGGCTCGTCCATGGTCCGGCTGGGGGACGCTGCCGGCAGTCCTGCTTGTTTCTCTCAGTTCATCTTGCACTATTTCTCAATGAACGAGCTCACTGCTGCCCTTGGCTACTCAACATTCAGCTCTGTTGTGTTGCCATTCAACAGGGTTGTGGTCAGCTGACCACACACCAGCGATGAATGAACACAGACTCCCGCATCTATCCTTTCTCTCTCAAAATCTCTCGGCGAATACATGGAATATATAATGACCCAGGATATTTAACCCTAGTGAATCCGACTGGCCGAGGGGTTAGGAATTAGTGCGTACTATTTGGACTATTTTGATATTTATGCTTGGGCCTATGAATCCAGTTAGATAAATGATTGACTTTATACGATGTTATTAGCGAGAAATATTGTTCATATGAAATTATGGCTGGATTTTAAGATTCACATTTTAATTTGTTTAAGGCAAAAAGTACCTTTTTCGTTGCGTTTCTACTGATGTTGCCGGGCTACGCGAATTACCTCAAAACAATCCTGGCTCACCATGTTATAAGAACTGCCTGATTCAGACCCGTGAGGACTGCTGTGCGTGCGAGGGAGACGTTATGGGATGTGGGAGAGATTTGTTACTCTCATTCCATACTTCATTACGCCTGATTGTAAAAATATCAAACATCTGTTTATTTAATTTAGTTTTTCATATTTCATAACTTGTTTAGACTTCAAAGTGACAAGGTGACAAGACAGCCTCATGTTTGTGACTATAGTTCAGGAAAGAAAAAAAACCGGACATCAAAGTCTGGTTTCTGGTAAAATAAGGTTCATGCAAGAGTAAACAGTCAAACAATAATGATACATTTCTCTAAATAAAATATTCAAATAAAGAAAAAGAAACGGCAGGGGTGAAATTCTCAACAAACACGTGCAGGTACTCATATGCACAGCCCGGTGTAAACATTTTAAAAATGGAGACAATCTGAGTGCCAATTATACTTTTAAAATGTGTATCGGTACACGATACATTTATAAATACAAAATAAGTCTTAAAAAATAACTGATCAATTATAACCACTGTAAACAAGGAAGCTGAAAATCCTGAAAGCGTTGTATCCTCTGCTTCTATCACTCAGCCATGTACTGTAATATAACACTGAAGCTAAACCTTAAATGACAAGCATTAAGAAATATTACACTGTGCAGTAACTGCTGTAGAGAGGGAGTTTTATTTCAAGATATCCTAAAAAGGGATGATGTTATAAAAAAATGGTAAAAAAAACTGCTATGAAAAAATGATACAAAAAGGTCTAAGTCAAACCATGCACAATAGGGGCTAAAATACCCCTCAAATGTATTATGTAACAGGCACTACTACTTCTAATAATGTACCGGTACTTGACTTGGCCATTGTAATCTCCAGAGTATTCTCTGCAATCATCCCCATACTTTCCAGACCCTGGGTACTCACCTACAACAGGACCTAGCCATGCTACAATAATAGCCTTTTACTTTATTACTTTACCTGCAATAATATATTCTGTGTGTTTCTCTGTTGTGTTTCTGTGTAGATTAATTACCATGATCTATTCCGTATAAAGATTTTCCAAGTAGAAACAGTATAAAAGTAGACTTTAAAAAAAAAAATGAATCCCTGGTATTATGGTTTCTGCAAAATAAACAAAGTCGTAAAAGACACATTTTCATAAAGTAATATCATTACTGTGGTTACTGATGCCTTTTGTTTTTTTTAGATGTACACACAAGTGAAAACTCATGTTTAATTTAAATCAGCTCTTCAAAATGTTTTTGAAAAGGGGGCATTGTACAAAGAAAAACACCTCAACGTTTTTGTTTTTGTTTATTACAGTCCTCATAACAGAAAATACTAGGATCACAACAAAACAAAACGTTGATCACGATGCTTAACATGTGCCTTGCAAGTTGGGCCCGTGTTTGAAAAGCGTGATGCACACCTACACCTTTATCCTGATTCTGACTCGCTTACCGAATCTGAAGCAGCGCTTTGTTGATCCTGTTTTTTAATGTTAATCCCTACTGTCCCACACATCGCTCGCCATTTAGAAACTTTCACGCAAATTCTGGCAATGTGGTTAATCGGTGCAAGGCAAAACGCATGAGTCTTATTTCTAATATTTATCAACCATGTAATTTATGGTGTGGCTTTTTGCCTTCAAATTCATGTGTAGCAATGTTCGTTTTGAATATTTCAGACAGTTTCTCCGCCGCACTAAAGAAAATATTTATTGCTTCAAGCAGCATGAACTGTGTTGAATGAAAGCGCATTTTTGATCAAGCAGTTCACCACTGGTTTAACAATGATTGGAAAAGGAATACAAAACTAAAGCCCTGGACTGCAGGGAGCACCCTTTCTCTTAGGGGGTGAGGGAGGGAGCAGTTCAGTCTCCATGCCTCAAGCCTGCCCTGGACTGGAGGGAGCACCCTTTCTCTTAGGGGGTGAGGGAGCAGTTCAGTCTCCATGCCTCAAGCCTGCCCTGGACTGGAGGAAGCACCCTTTCTCTTAGAGGGTGAGGGAGGGAGCAGTTCAGTCTCCATGCCTCAAGCCTGCCACTGGACTGGAGGAAGCACCCTTTCTCTTAGGGGGTGAGGGAGCAGTTCAGTCTCCATGCCTCAAGCCTGCCCTGGACTGGAGGGAGCACCCTTTCTCTTAGGGGGTGAGGGAGGGAGCAGTTCATTTTCCATGCCTCAAGCCTGCCCTGGACTGGAAGGAGCACCCTTTCTCTTAGGGGGTGAGGGAGGGAGCAGTTCATTTTCCATGCCTCAAGCCTGCCCTGGACTGGAGGGAGCACCCTTTCTCTTAGGGGGTGAGGGAGCAGTTCAGTCTCCATGCCTCAAGCCTGCCCTGGACTGGAGGGAGCACCCTTTCTCTTAGGCGGTGAGGGAGGGAGCAGTTCACTCTCCATGCCTCAAGCCTGCCCTGGACTGGAAGGAGCACCCTTTCTCTTAGGGGTGAGGAAGCAGTTCAGTTTTCCTTGTGAAAAATCCAAGTGAAAAAATAATGCTTTAACCTCCTTCTGTTTTTCAATATACCAACAAAAACATTTCTTCAGTTTTACGGATATATGTAAGGACTGAAATCTACTAAATGAACAGGGTCTATCCATTGTACATGTGCACATAAACAGCTACTGTCTTGGAGGCCTCCTGCCGAAGCTTGATTAATTGCTATGCTTCTCAATGCACAGCTCTTTGGCTGTCGTCATGTGGAAATGCTGCTGTTATTGCCAGACTCAAAGTGGCACAGGATTTTCACACAAAGCCTGTCTCTCATGTCAGACAAGGCGCTCCATTATTTGTGCCCAATAGCATCAACACCCTTTTGTTCCGGCTCTCTGGTGGTGAATAGCTGTGCTACATGATCAGATGAGGACAGCAGACTGAGTCTGTTCTCCCAAAAGCGTTACTTCAGTTCTTAAAGGTGCAGTGTCACAATTCACACATTTCTACCTGTATCTGCAGGACCGCTTATCCAGTTATCATGAAATGTATTATTAACATTGTTTAGCAATACGTATTGATAATATCAGATTCTGGAGATAGGGGGTCCTTTCATCCCTTTGTATTTCATGCTTAAATGTTTGCATTAATCTGGAGAATTGTGACACACTGGTAGCTCGAACTTTGAATTTGCAGCTGTGGCAGGAGATGTATGTTACGAACATGTCTAAAAATGTAAAAGCTTCAAATGTTATTTTATTTCAAGGACTGACCATCTGAATGTCAAATGTTTATATAAGTTACTTGTTCAATTGTCACAAAACTTGCTCAGGGCTTCCTCAGCTTATGGAGTATCAGAATATGCAGAATCTGTCTCTACAGTGCAGGCTATCTTTTAAGGAAGTCTATTAACCAGATTGTCAATTAACAGACTGGATCATATAAAACCTGTATGTATTATTATTGGTTTGTGTTAGCCACAGGTTGTTAATGCATTCAGTATTTGCACTTTGAATAATATCTGTTATTGTTAGAATCATCATTCTGCTGAACTGAATTGCAACTTTGTAATCTGATTTTAAAAAGCAACTCTGAAATATCACAGCTGTCTTGTATTCATCTTTGTTTAAAATTACGCTTATCATTTTCTATTCAGAAATCAAACCCTGGTGAATTTTAAAAGTGGCCTCAATAAAGCTCTCAGAATCATGTCAATCTGCAACACCAGCGTGTAACCATTAAACTGTTCCCCTGCAACACTTTCCCCCAAATGGATATAAGAAATTGTTGCAGGGGGGGCAGGTTAATGGTTACACTCTGGTGTACTGGCTGTAGTCAGAAGCCATGTTTAAGAGCTATATTGAGGCCACAGGTGGTCTTTAAACATTTTAAAAACTCACCAGTATATGATGACTGAAATAGAAAATGATACAAAGTGACTCTAAAGACCATTCATATGAATAGCTGTGTCAAAACTACAGCAAGTCACTGTTTAAAGTTAGGATGAAGGTTCAATTGGGATTAAAGGGTACGATTACTGTGGTTTAGAAAAAGCACAGTGAAGTGTAACAGAGCACAGTGAGAGCTTGGTAAAGCATAGGTAAGCTTTGTAAAGCACAGAGAGATAAAAAATGCGGCAAACCATGGTAAACTATAGTAAACACATAGCATAACCATGAGAAAACTGCTCATTTACTGTGGTGAATGTTTATAAGGGTGCTTCTGGAAAACACTGAGGCTTCTAGTCAAACCATTTGTCATTGAACTTGAGGTTCTTTTATTATTATTATTATTTATTTATTTATTAATTTCAGATGCTCTTATCCAGGGCGACTTAGTCGTAAACAAATACATTTCAAGAATCACAGTACAAATATTAATACAATTAAGAGCAAGATAAAATACAATGACTTCAGTGCTAGTAAGTACAAGTATATTACAAATTACGAATCAATATCGGAGCAGATAACAGTGTCAGTGATAGTTACATCAGGATACGATTAAATGCAAAATACTACAGATTGAATAACACTAGTGGCAGATTACAGTACAGTACTCTGTAAAGTACAGGATTAAATGCAGTAAAATAGGGAGCAGATAAGTGCAAGTAAAGCGCATTAAGGAAGAGTGATAAACTGTCCAGAGGGAGTTCTACAGGTGCTGTATGAAGAGGTGAGTCTTGAGGAGGCGCCGGAAGGTGGTCAGGGACTGGGCAGTCCTGACATCTGTAGGAAGGTCATTCCACCACTGCGGGGCGAGGGTGGAGAAGGAACGGGCTCTGGAGGCAGGGGAGCGTAGAGGAGGTGGAGCCAGTCTTCTAGTGCAGGCGGAGCGGAGAGGTCGAGTGGGGGTGTAGGGAGAGATGTGGGTCTGGAGGTAGCTGGGTGCAGTCTGGTCAAGGCATCTGTAGGTGAGTACAAGAGTCTTGAACTGGATGCAAGCGGTGATCGGGAGCCAGTGGAGTGAGCGGAGCAGTGGAGTAGCATGGGAGAAGCGAGGCAGAGAGAACACCAGGCGAGCAGGGGAGTTATGGATGAGCTGGAGCGGACGGGTGGCGGACGCAGGGAGGCCAGCCAGGAGGGAATTGCAGTAGTCTAGGCGGGAGAGTACCAGTGCCTGGATAAGGAGCTGGGTGGCGTAGCTGGTGAGGAAGGGTCGGATTCTTCGTATGTTGCTCAGGAAGAATCGGCAAGTGTGTGCCAGAGTGGAGATGTGCTGGGAATACGAGAGGCAGGGGCCCAGGGTGACTCCGAGGTTCTTAGCTGAGGAGGAGGGAGAGAGTGTGGTAGATTCCAGAGAAATGGAGATAGAGAGATCAGAGGAGGGGGAGGAGGAGGAGGGAAAGAAAAGGAGGTCAGATTTAGAGAGTATGTATACATCCAGCCGTACTGAGTGTTTGATAGGCATGGATGATGGTGTGTAGTGTTTAGTGCATCAGGAAATGCAATAATGACTAGTTTTATATGGTAACCTCACTCTTAAAATGCAATTTGTAATTCTTTTTTTCCGCTCCATAATTTCAGCTCCACACTGCCAGAAATTGTTCTGATCTTCGCATTGGCGGTGTATTTGAACCTCACTTCTACAAAACATTGAATAAACCCTGTGAAAATATCACCACTACTCCATAGAAAAGAATGCAATTATTGATTTAGAAATACAAAAGCATTATTTGCCATTACACCAGAATGAATCAATATAGGAATAACACATTATATTAACTTTTTGTGTCTGCAATAATTCTGAGTGGTCCATCTTATTCTAGAAAGTGTTATTTGACAGCTCTGTGTAAGGTGCCTTGGCGGTGAGTTCAGGAGATGCTCTTCAGTTCTATCAGCCTGCAATATACATATGTAACATACTGAAGGCTAGGTGAAGTGTCTTTGTATTAGTGAGCTCCAGCACCATCTAGTGCACAGCAGGGTACTGCCAGAAAAACAAAGGAAACTTGATCCAAAGCGACAGACCACTAGATGGCGCTGGCTCTTACTCTGGCTGCTCTTCTTGCCCTTCTTGCCCTACGTCTATGGTGGGCAACTAGAACAGAAGAGAATGTCCTGAACTCGTAGTCAAAGCACCTGGACACAGACTTATAAAAAATGATAGATCACATATCAGAAATCAACCAATTACAGTGAAGTATTTGCCAAGATTCCAGTACTCCTTGCCCTGTGTACAGATGCCATCCTGTGCAGAGAGCACTGCACCTAATTCCAACGTAAAAAAAAATACACCTGGTACCTTTAAGAAACATTACCGAAATGCAGAGATAGAAAAGCAAGAAATGAAATCGCTACAATCTGAACAAGGTAAAAGACATTTAATGCTTTAATAAATAGTCTCACCACGACACAGCACCTTTTGGCCTGCACACATTATTCAGGGGCTGTGCCAGATGATTCTGGACTGAACCATTTCCGAGGGGAGGATAAAAGTTATTTAAAAAAAGAATAAAATGTTAAAAACTATTCCTGAGTTCAATCCTCAGCTTTGTCTTGCGGTCCTCTCGCCCAAACTGCTTGTACAATAAGAGACACCCTACATACGACGTATTAACTTATATTAAAAAAAAATAATAATAATAAAAATAAACCCACAATATGTGTGTAATAATATTACTATGAATGATTGTAGACATCAATAATAATAATAAAAATAAACCCACAATATGTGTGTAATAATATTACTATGAATGATTGTAGACATCTTGAATAGATAAGGGGACAGTTAAAAACATAAACTGTAATTTCACAACTTGTTCATTTTAGTAATTGTTTTATTTACACGTGCTTCTCAATGAGTATCCAGCAGAGGGGGCTATAGCTCTCAAGTAGCACTCCCAGGCCCAGCTTTAAGCTTTACCTCGGCTTGGTACAGGTGTTTTTCTTACTTCGATTCACTTTGTAAATCAGTTTCTGTTTCACTCACACACATCAGTAAGAATTACGTCATAGTTTTGAAAGATTTGATCAGGCCGTGGGTAATAGACATCGAGGCTGCTAGCGAGGCCAGGGACGAGTCACCACCGTCTTCAGTTACAGGGTCGGGCAGGTGTTCCGCCTCGGTTTCAGAGGTCTCTTCAGTGTGAGCCCGCTTGGTTTTGGCTTTTGACATGGTAGAGAGAGGCGCTATACAAAAAACAGTTCAGAACCAAATATTTTGATCTAAGTTGTCTGTTCCTTCACTAGTAAGCCCCCCCCCCCCATTATCATTTTTAAAATTGTAAGATTTATTTTAATGGAAATTTAAAAAAAAAGATTGCTTCTGGTGAGAAAGTGCTGATAATGTGGAGTGTGGTTGAACAAGATAACATCAGGTTGTATAAACAGCCACATAGTGTGGTTAAAAACAAGGTTTCAAAACAAAAGGTTTATTAAAATAGGTCACTGAGCCGATGTGTTAAACACAGAACTAAACACTAAGGTTTAAGCTTCTGGTCAGGGACTAAACTAGATCAGCCAGTGTTTTATACAAGTTATCTGCCCACCTGAATCCTGTTTTATTCTTTCCTGCAGTAAATTGCTAAAGAGCAACTCCTGAACTCAGTCACTTTAACAGACTTAATACAAAAACCACGATATCTGAGCAGGCCCCAATTGCACTTTGAAGCACTATAATTACAAACATAACAGAGAACAGTATAAACAAAAACATTTCAAATGTCTTATTGAAGTGTTAACCCTGTCTGAGAAGCTGTGTTTATGATACCTATTGAGATGACTTCTATTATAAATCACTATTCATCTAACTCTTAAAGGTGCTTTCTAACTATTACAAAATCTAATGAGACTAACCTTTGCAACATTTCCACTGATATTAATGTTCTTCTATCAGATTGTTCGTGAGAACTTTAAAAACGAGCAGAATAAAAGCACCTTCAGATTTGGAATGCTGTTTATACATTTTAGTGTATAAACCCAATACTGTGACCTAAGATGCATGAATCTGTAAGTATGTATTACACTGAATGAAAATGATAGAATCCTGTATTGTGACAATAAACAGAAAAGCCCTACAGTGTCCCAAATAAACAGCACAGCACCTTGCAATTCTAATGAATTGGTATCTCAGCTCTTTGAATTGAATGCAAAGGCAAGGTCTGGATGGGAACCACAAAACAATGGGTTCAAAGAGGAGCGTCTTACCTGAAGATCAAGCCCTGTAGTCTTACCATTCAACTAAAGAGCAAGCCCTGTAGTGTTACCAAATATATTAAGTGTTAGCAAATATATTAAATGATTACTTTTCACAGGTTTTTACAAAGGAGGACACGGATAACATGCCCCACATGTCGACCTGTTCCTATCCAGTTTTAAATAACTTTAGCATAACAGAGGCAGAAGTGTTAAAGGGACTAGGAGCTCTTAAAATAAACAAATCCCCTGGGCCAGATGAGATCCTCCCAATAGTACTCAAAGAAATTAAAGAAGTGATTTACAAACCGCTAACCAAGATCATGCAACAGTCTCTTGACACAGGGGTTGTACCGACAGACTGGAAAATTGCAAACGTAATACCGATCCACAAAAAGGGAGACAAAACTGAACCAGGTAACTACAGACCAATAAGCCTGACTTCTATTATATGTAAACTTATGGAAACTATAATAAGATCCAAAATGGAAAATTACCTATATGGTAACAATATTCTGGGAGACAGTCAGCATGGATTTAGGAAAGGGAGATTGTGTCTAACTAACCTGCTTGATTTTTATGAGGATGCAACATCGACAATGGATAATTGCAAAGCATATGAATAAGGTTTATTTAGATTTCCAGAAAGCTTTTGACAAAGTCCCACATAAAAGATTAATCCTCAAACTGAACGCAGTAGGGATTCAAGGAAATGCATGCACATGGATTAGTGAGTGGTTAACATGTAGAAAACAGAAAGTACTTATTACAGGAAAAACCTCAAAATGGAGCGAGGTAACTAGTGGTGTACCACAGGGATCAGTATTAGGTCCTCTGCTATTCCTAATCAACATTAATGATTTAGATTCTGGTATAATAAGCAAACTTGTTAGACGACACAAAAATAGCAGGAGTGGCAAACACTGTTGCGGCAGCAAAGGTCATTCAAAATGATCTAGACCGCATTCAGAACTGGGCAGACACATGGCAAATGACATTTAATAGAGAAAAGTGTAAAGTACTGCACGGAGGCAATAAAAATGTGCATTATAAATATCACATGGGAGATACTGAAATTGAAAAAGGGATCTGTGAAAAAGATCTTCATCTAGACAATGTGGGGAAGCTATAAAAAAGGCCAACAAGATGCTCGGATATATTGTGTGAAGTGTTGAATTTAAATCAAGGGAAGTAATGTTAAAACTTTACAATGCATTAGTAAGACCTCACCTAGAATATTGTGCTCAGTTCTGGTCACCTCGTTACAAAAAGGATATTGCTGCTCTAGAAAGAGTGCAAAGAAGAGCAACCAGAATTATCCCGGGTTTAAAAGGCATGTCGTATGCAAATGACAGGCTAAAAGAATTGAATCTATTCAGTCTTGAACAAAGACGACTATGCGGTGATCTGATTCAAGCATTCAAAATCCTAAAAGGTTATACAATGTCAACCCAGGGGACTTTTTTGACCTGAAAAAAGAAACAAGGACCAGGGGTCACAAATGGAGATTAGATAAAGGGGCATTCAGAACAGGAAATAGGAGGCACTTTTTTACACAGAGAATTGTGAGGGTCTGGAACCCCAGAAGCTGACACCCTGGGATTCTTCAAGAAGCTGCTTGATGAGATTCTGGGATCAATAAGCTACTAACAACCAAACGAGCAAGATGGGCTGAATGGGGCCTCCTTTCGTTTTGTAAACTTTCTTATGTTCTTATTCAACTAGATAGCAAGCCCTGTTGTCTTACCATTCAACTGTACAGCAAGCCCTGTAGTCTTGCCATTGAACAAGAGAGTAGAGAGTGACATGAAGATGGGACTCCCGAGGGACCCACGGGATTCCCGCGGTACGGGAAAAAAATGGTGTTCAATTTTGCGGGACTGGATGGTACAGGAGTGAAGCTCACGGGAACGGGCGGGACCGGGAAACCAAACAAATAAATAAACCTCTCAGGACGGGCAAGAACGGGATTTAAGCTTCCGGGATTGGGAAGGAATGGGACTACTCTGCCACCAGCAGACAGGAAGAGAGTTTTTTTGCTTGAAAGTCGTAAAAGAGCCTACGACATGGAACTTGACTGTTACCATAAACATACAAAATAATATTAACAGGTGTCACTTGAACATATAATCACATTAATTTTACCAAATTATGTTTAATCACGCTACAATTAATCAATACCCTGAAATACACAGAGGGTGATCTCCATTTCCTGGTGTGGGGCCAGGAGGCTGTGACCTCAGGCTCCTTGCATCTGCCAGTGTGGATTTTAACAGTATCAGACACCTCTTATGAATGTGAATTATGTGTGATGGATGTGAGGTATAGAGAGAAAACAAGGATTGTCTCCATCGGCTACCGGTGTAGCGTTTGAATTTTTATTGTTGTCAAGTCATTTTCATCAAGTCCCAAGTCAAGTAGTCCAAGTCCCAAGTCAAGTCTCAAGTCAAGTCCCAAGTCAAGTCTCAAGTCCCAAAAGAAGTGACTTGAGTCGGACTTGAATCCGAGTTACCAACTCGAGTCAGCAACTCTTTTAAATAATAAGACTGGCTCTCTGGCCTCTTTCCCTCTGACTTCAAATAAGCCTCTATCACCACCCTGCTCAAAAAACCTACCCTCTACCCCACCTCCCTCCAGAACTACTGTCCTGTCTCCCTCTTACCCTTCCTCTCTATAACCCTCGAACAGGCAGTACACCGCCAGCTCTCTGCTTTCCTGTCTAACCATTCCCTGCTCAACCTTCTCCAAACTGGTTTCCACTCTGCTCACTCCACTGAAACTGCTTTCCTGTCTGTCACTAACTCGCTAAACTCTGCCCATCCTGCCTCACTCTCCTCTGTCCTAATTCTCCTCGATCTCTCTGCTGCCTTTAACACTGTTGATCACTCTATTCTCCTATCCTCTCTCGCTGACCTGGGAATCTTTGGCACTGCTCTGGTCTGGCTCTCCTCCTACCTCTCCGACCACACCTACCAGGTAACCTGGTGCGGCTCAACCTCCACACCTCACCCTCTCTCAACAGGAGTTCCCCAGGGATCAGACTTGGGTCCTCTCCTGTTCTCTCGCTCTACACCCGCTCCCTGGGCCCCCTCATCGCATCCTATGGTTTCTCATACCATTTCTATGCTGATGATACTCAGATCTTCCTCTCCTTCCCCCCCCTCTGACCCTACCATCCCCTCCTGTATCACTACCTGTCTGTCTGCTATCTCATCCTGGATGCACTTGCATCACTTCAAACTCAACTCAAACTCAACTCAACTTCAAACTCAATCTGACCTTCCCCTTCTCATGTTCCCCCTCCTCTGATCTCCTCTCTATGTCCATTCCTCTGGAATCTACAACGCTCTCTCCCTCCTCCTCAGCCAAGAACCTTGGAGTAACCCTGGACCCCTGCCTCCTACTCCCAACACATCTCCACTCCAGCACGCACCTGCCGATTCTTCCTGAGCAACATATGAAAAAATCTGGATTTGTTTGCAGTCAACAAACGACACAGTTACTGAGACACACAAAACACTCACAGTTATATCATAGTTTTCCTTTACAGGTCATTTCGTAACCATAACAAAGGAACAGATTGCTTTGCCACTTCACCTGATATACCCTCGCTTTTCTTCCAATCCGTGATCGCCACATTGCCCACCGCATTAAGACTATGACTTCTGGTATTGTGACTCCGCCCCCTTTCTGGAAAATCACAACAGTGGATAAAACGCCTCTGTAGCAGTTATAATGGTGGTCTTCTCCTTCCCCCCCTCATAGCGAGCCTGCAGCCCTTGTATACTGACCTGCCCCCTCTCGCGTCTGAGAATCTGGTTGGCGGAGACCTCTCGGTAGCCTTCGCCTCTCGCCCAATCAACGCTCCAGTCACCTGTCCATCACACAGGTCCTCCGAGGATCTTAAAGGGGCCGCCAGCCCTCCCGAGGTCTTTACAATATAAACACACATTTTCTACTGAAATGTATCACAATGTGTACACTCAAACATATTTAGGTCGTTATGGGCCCCTTCCGAGTGTGGGCCCGGCGCCATTGTAAACCCAGCCCTGACAAAGACGCATATACAACTCCTTGGACATGCGTACATTTTCAATCCAGTCACTTGGAAACCACTCAAGTCATTCCCACCAGCCTTCTGGTCTGAAGATCGCCCAAATGTTTCGATCTACCGTCATGGTACTGCAGATCGTCGCCGCTGTATTTAGCAGAGCAGAAAAGCAAAACGACGTCTCTGCTGGTTTTGCAAAAAATGTTTGTTTTTTTTACATTTGTGGCAATTTATTAATTCCAGTTCTCCTTAGTTATGCCAGACTTTAAATGAAGATTCTGGAAGGTTCCTGCCTTGAACAAGTAAATAACTCCAAATATTGGGAGTATGGTTAGATAGGAATTTGAATTTTACAACACGTGTTGATATGCTCTCAAAAAAACTAAAATTGAAATCGGGTTATTTTTATAGACATAAATCCTGTTTTTCAGAACAAACTAGAAAACAACTGATCTTGAGTACATTTTTGCCTCTGATTGACTATAGTGACATTATTTATAGAGTATCTACTATGACAGTCTAAGGAGAACGATCCTTTGTACCATTCTGCATTGAGGTTTATAACAAACCTGGGTTATTCTGTTCATCATTGTGAATTATATAGATTAGCTGGTCTGACTTCTTTATCTCCATGAAGAGTGAAACACTGCTACATAATTGTTAATAAGTTTATCCTTGGCAAAAGCCCAGATTATCTTAATAAATTGTAATTGCCTCTAGTAGTACTTATAATCTTAAATTTCAGACTCTTCTAGGTTTTTCAGTTCTTAAAGTTCGTACAGAATTTGCCATTCAGTTTTCTTGCTCCATAGGTTTGGAATAAACTTCAGGAAGAACTGAAACTTTCTGTCTCGATCCCTTTGAAGGAGTTCAAACTAAATGTGCTCCTATGCAGCCGAGACTTGCTTCTGTTTTGGCCGGTGCTCCTGAATTGTTTCTTGTGATTTGATTGAATTGTTTGTATTGGTTGTGCCGTTTGAATTTGTGTGTTTTTTTATTTTTTATTTTTGTATTAAATGCCACCTTCTTGACCAGGTCTCCCTTGAAAAAAGAGATTTCAATTTCAACTGGACTTTTCCAGTTAAATAAAAGTTAAATAAATAAATACATAAATGTCATATTGCAAAGAAGCCTTCTGATGTAGTTTACCAGTACAGACCCCAGACACCTCCATACTTTCTACTGTCTACAGTATATAGTCAAAACTTTTGTTTAAGTATTGATGTTCACAAACATGTACCTGAAGATGTAAAAGTTGGGGGAGGTTCCTCAACAGTTATCATGATGGTTGGTTCTCTACACAAGCTTTTGCATAATTTTCATACATATTTTACCCAATGTGCCCAATTATTTTACCCCTGCTTTTTTCAACCAATTTAGAATGTCCAGTTATGTTCCTTCACCACAGCAATTCCCCTCAGCATCTCAGGAGAACGGAATGTCAGTGGGTGTCCTCCAATCCGCAAGCCAATTGCCTCTTTGCACCCAGAATCTCCACAGCAGATGGAGCTACTGCTCTCTGGAGGACAACGGCCAGCCCTACAGGTGTGTGCTTGGAGCTCACTGGGCAGCTGGCCTGTAGGGGCTGCTGTAGTGTTTTGAGGGGAAACAGTCCCTGCTAGTTTTGCCTCCCGGGAGCAGGCGAGCCAGAGCCAATGTGACGTTCCCTCTGGAATCCCCGTGTGAATCACACATCCAGGAACCTGCACTCACCCGTAACCCTAACCCCGCACTCACCCCTAACCCTAACCCCGCACTCACCCCTAACCCTAACCCTAACCCTGCACTCACCCCTAACCCCGCACTCACCCCTAGCCCTAACCCTAACCCTGCACTCACCCCTAACCCCGCACTCACCCCTAACCCTAACCCCGCACTCACCCCTAACCCTAACCCTAACCCTGCACACCACAGGCTGAGACACCGAGGGGGTTCCAAAAACAAGGCTTCTTGTCACTACACATAGAAAAGTTAAAAACCTGTCTTTAATTTTGACATTCCACACTAGCTCAGACATCAAACGTTTGTTGAATAAGAAACAAATCTCCGTCAGATCACTTGACTTTCACACACTTCATAATATAATATAGGTTTATACCATTCATATCTAATGGTATATATGTTGTAGGAAATAAACCAGGTTAACATTAAAACAGCCACGAATTTCATTAGGTCGGCCAGGGTGTCCTCAGCTCACCACGCACCAACGACCCCTGTAGTCTGGCCGGGCACCTGCGGGCTTGCCTGTAAGCTGCCCAGAGCTGCGTGGTCCTCTGACGCTGTAGGCCTGCAGAGTGAAAAGAAGCGGACAGCTGACCGCAGGCACGCGTTTCGGAGGACGCATGTGTCCGTCTTCGTTCCTCCCGAGTCAGCGCGGGGGTGGCAGCGATGAGCCGGGCTGAAATAAACAATAATTGGGCTTACCAAATTGGGGAGAAAATAAGAAAAATAATTGCAGATTCCAAATTTAAAATAAATAAATAAATAATTAAATAAATAAATAAGAGCCAGCGGCATCTAGTGACCTGACACTATGGATCAAGTTTCTTTTTTCAGTTTTCTTTCTTCTTTATTTTACTGCAATATACTGCTGTGCACTAGATGGCGTTGGAGCTTACTAATATAAAGACACTTTGGCTGATCTAGCCTACAGAACATGTGTTTATGGCAGGCAATTTGAACTGCAGGGAAGCTCTTGAACTCATAGTAAAGCACCTCACTTATCAAATAATACAAAATACTTGTGCACATGCATTAGAGCAGGGGTTCTCAAACTGTGGTCTGCGGCCCAAAGGCGAGAGCAATGACAGTCTATGTATTTTTTCTATTAAGAGCGAAAAGCAGGCGCCGGCAGCAGCTTTAATTGTAGAAAAATAAAGTGTAGCAAGGGAGTATCGGCGGACTGTCAATCAAAGCAGAAATTCACAAAACAGAGCTAACAGATTGGTGGGATGTAAAGCGAGAGCTCTGGCAATAAGAACCACATCATACAGTGAGGGAACAGTGAAGAGACTAAGGCTGTGTTATTTGAAGCTACCAAGTCTCTAAGTGCTTGAGTTTTCAGTTTGGGAGGTTACGCACAATCGAGGAAGAACTGGATTTCATTTAACAGCAGGCTTACAGGTCTGGGGCTGCACAGCTGACAGGAAGCAGTCTAGCTGAGGACAGACTGCACACACACAAGATATACTGTGAGAGTGGCTGAGTGTAGAGACTGCACACACACACAAGATATACTGTGAGAGTGGCTGGAAAGACAGCCGACTGCAGGGAATTAAAAGTGAACCGAGACTCGAGAAAGGGGAATTGAGAGCCTGTCTGGCACAAAGTGTGTGGAGAGTCAGATTCATCCAGACACAGAAAGAGAACTAACCACTGGTTTTGGTTTAGTAGCCCAATTGCCTGCCAGAAGTGATGTTCAGTGTTTCGCATTTTAAGGGGGGGGTTTAAATATTACGTCGACACTGGGGGAGGGGGTTGTTACCTTGATGACTGCTGCTGATTAATTTGAAAGGGCAAATTTCATTATTTACACTTAACTGAAGAAGAGACTTTTAAGGTCTTGAGAACTAGTGTTATATCAGTTTATCTAATAAACTTTATCAGCTCATCAAAATAATATTTGTCTGAACATTTTAATAAAACTATCATCATTCTATTTTGAAACAAAACTACATTCATTTTGTGAAAGGCCATTTTGTCTAAGATTTATGTATTTTGAAGGGTACTGAATTTAAGTAAAATACTTCATTAACCTGTGGTGTACAGTCAGGGGAGCACAGGGGTCCCCGAGGTCTCCCCTGGTAAAGGCAATACTGTGTGGTGTGCAGAATGAATCATACAGTCAGGGAGTGCAGTTACTGATCTACGCTGGGGATTCTATAGGGAGCACTGACTGAGGTCTAGGTTAGGGAAAAAATCAGCAGGGATGTCTTCTCCTACAATGGCCCCTACTGGCCAGGCGCCTGGTGAGCTCAAGCGGACTCCTGAAGGGCTGGCCTTTGTCTTCTGAGGGGTAGTAGCTCACATCCGCTGTGGAGCTCCTAAGGGGTGACTGGCCTGGGGATTGGAGGACACCCACTGACCTTCAGTCTTCCTGAGCTGTGTGGGGAGTTGCTGCAGTCAGGGAGCAAAATAGAAAATTCAAACTGGGGTTAAAATGAGGGTAAGATAACTGGACAATTGAATGAAAAAGCATGCCTCAACTGTATCACTGACTGTCCGTTCAATTGTCTTCCTGGAATGATGAATGCCTCAACTGGTATACTGACTGTCCGTTCAATTGTCTTCCTGGAATGATGAATGCCTCAACTGGTATCACACTGACTGTCAATTGTCTTCCTGGAATGATGAACGCCTCAACTGGTATCACACTGACTGTCCGTTCAATTGTCTTCCTGGAATGATGAATGCCTCAACTGGTATCACACTGACTGTCCGTTCAATTGTCTTCCTGGAATGATGAAGCCTCAACTGGTATCACACTGACTGGCTGTTCAACCTTTCCCAGCACTGGACATTTTTTTTTTAAAAGATTTGATGCTTTCCACATCATTAGCTATTTTCATAATCAGTCACCGACCCATTTTGAAATCGAAACCACTGCATCATATCCTCAGTGTGGTTACTCCCCCGCGCAAGTATTTCCTGGTTTGAGGGTTTGCAGTTTGTAGGAAATACAATACCGAGGTTGGGGGACATCGCTTTCTATTTGCCCCTAGAAACCCCAACCCTTCTGTTCAGCTAGGATACCAAGATATCTGTCCCAGGGTTCTCATCAGTACTATTTTAATCTGATACTGATAACTTGTAAAACAAAATGGAAAAAGCCTTTTGTTGACATACTCAGTTGTAAACATAATTATATAGTTTATACTATGTAGTATGATACGAAACTATATATATATATATTGTAAACGGGCCGTCACTCACTGTCGTTCGTTGCCCCTTTAAGAACACTGACCCAGGACACAGATTATGGATTTTTAAGCCCGGTTGCGCTATTTTTAATAAACAAACACAAAATGAACAAAAACCAAAACAAACACCTAGCTCCTTTGGAGCACTAACTAAACAACAGGCAGGTTCCTGACTATCCTGCAGGACGGCTAAGCCGTTTACCTGTCATAAACAGAATACACTCTAACCACTTCGTACTCACAAGGGTGACTGCCTGGAAACAGAGCACACTGTCTTCTGCTTCCTTCTGCACAGCCGCCATGAGCAGACTGACTGCCTCTCTTAAATACCCTGCACCTGGTTCTAATTTACAATTACCACCAGGTGCAGGGATAATTAACACTGAAATAATTAACAAAACAATTAAACAATTAAACTACGATATGTTTTCTGCTGTCTTACATATATATATATATATATATATATATATATATATATATATATATATATATATATATATATATATATATTAGTAGACCCTAATATTGATGTGGTTTTGATATAACTCTGCATTACTTTCAAGATGATAATGCACCCATCCATGATCCAGCATTTCAAGGTTTTAGTTTAAGGAGTTCATTGCCACCACAATCCCTGGATCTCATTTCAATTGAGCAAATGTGGGATGAACTTGGAAGCATATGTTTTCACCATCCTCTGCCTACCTCTCCAATTGCATGGAATAAAAAATGCCTGAATGGATTTGAGACACCTTCCAGCACCTTGTGGAGTTTATGCCACTTTGTATCAAGGCTGGGATCAGGGCAAACGGTAGCCCAACCCAATATTAGGAACAGGTCCTAATAAAGCGGCCAGGCAGTGTGTAATGTGAATGTATGAATATTTATAGATATTTTTTTTCATAGCTATAATCAAGGTCATTCTAATTACATGACTGTATTTCACTCTTGCTCTCCCCTCCCCTCAGTAAGTGTGGTCTGTGGTTTTACTAAAATGATACCTGCAGCCTATGCAAATGGCTTATGCACTTCGGAATATATGTGAACACAGTGACATTAGACACACGTCTCTTTCCAGAAACACATGTGAAACACAGAGCACATAAGTTTTGTTTTCAGTTGTAGCAGTCAAAAAGAAGAATGACTCTTAAGAGATGAGTTTTAAACACAGCAAAATTGCTTCAAAAGCACTCGGACTCAGAAACAAGATGCTACTTATCTTTATGCTGTTGTTTTCAGCGGAAGGTAAGGCCAGATAAGATGATCTCGTTGCTATGTGTTGAACACATTTTCATTTATAGCAGCCCTCTATCAGATAAAAATGTTAGTGTTATCTCGTGGTATCTGCCTTTAAACCATAACAATACCACATTCAGCAAGTCAGATAAAAGACTGAAAGTGGGGAGGTATTTTGTAATATTATATATTTTTATATAAATCATAGTTTGTAATAAAACCATTTAGAAATACTAGAAGAAACTTAATAAATTCAATGGCAAACTTTTTGAAGACTTTGAGAATTGATTAAGTTTGTTTTGATATTTCTAAATTCCGTACTATTGAGTGTTTAGTAGTTATTGATGTAATCAAACTATGTTACAATTTATCAGACTTATCAGAGCTGCTGGTTTGCTGGTTTTCAACTGGTTGTACGGGTTCAGGGGACTTGGTGCTGGTTGATCAGTCCAAGTAAAATAGTTCATGTAAATCAAATCAAATAGATGTTTTCACAAAGTCCATTTTTATGAATAAAATGAAGTTTGATAATTATGAAACCACCAATAGCCCAGAACAGTTCCTTACATATCAAACATAATTTTATTCCTCAAACAGATCAAAAAACATCTATTTTATTTATTAATCTTTTTTAAAAAATTACATTTAAATATAATTTCCCCTTAATATCCATAATAAAAGTTTACCACAGTAGACTGCATTACATCAGTCAGTTTTTTTTTCAAGCAGTGACCCAATTCAATGAAAGCACACTTTGAGCAGCAGAGTGGCAGTTGTCAGTTGCACAGGAAATAAAGGATATCCACTGGCTGTTACAGCAATCACTTTAATCTCATGAAAACTAGGTGACCTCGATCCACAGGTCATGCACACAAGAGATGCAGCAAATGGTCCTTGTGGCAGAGCATGGCTCTGCCCTTGGAAATACTGGCAGGGATGGAGTTAAATTCTCCTCCCTGCCCAGGTTGATTGCATCAGGTGGGAGCAATCAATCCATTAATTATTCAATTACCATCCAGCCACCTGGCATAAAAGGAGGCCTCAGCCTCCCATTGAGAGAGTTCCGGAAGGAGGAGAGTAGCTGAAGAAGCAAGAGTGTTTTTCTGTGTGTGCTGTTCCTTTTGTTTATTTTTGAATCCAGTGAAGGCAACGCCCAGCCTGGAAGCCTTTTTGTAAGTTTAGTTTTGTGTTTATTGTCTGTGTTTTGAAACCTTTTTGTTTGGCCCTCGTGCCGGTTTATTTTGTATTTTTGTGTATTAAAAAGCTTTATTTTTGAACTTTTCACACTGTCTCTGAGTCTCATCCTTTGTCATCCTGTCACATTTGGTGTCAGAGTGGGATAACGCCACCTGGAGGCTCAGGGCAGTATTTTTTTGTTTTTTTGAGTTTTATGGGGAAAAAAAAATGGGCAGAAGAAGCAGGCAGCGACAGCAGCATCAAAAGCTGCTGCCACCCCAGCTGGAGGACCCAGCCAGCCTCTTCCCCTGGTGTTCCTGGTGTGGGAAGGAGGACCACCGCTGGAGATCCTGCCCAGAGGTGCCACCAGTGGAGTGGTGTGGGCAATGCAAGGTCTACGGCCACAACTGGGCAGGATGCTCCTACGCCCTGGCCCAGGAGGAGGCAGATGACGACTGGGAGTTGTTTTAAAAAGGCTCATGGCAGAGTTGTGCCCGGCTGTGGGGCATATGGGCACACAGTGGCCATCTGCCCCACCCAAACAGAGAGGAGGAGAAGGAGACAGAGAGGAAGGAAGACATGGGAGGAAGAGGAGTGGTGCATCCAATGCATGCAGTACGGGCATGAGGAGCACCACTGCCTGGAGGTGTTACAGGACACAGACCTGTAGTGGGAGGAGCCCGAACGTCCTGCGCCTGAGTGGGAGGAGCCTGAACGTCCTGCGCCTGAGTGGGAGGAACCCGAACGTCCTGCGCCTGAGTGGGAGGAGCCCGAACGTCCTGCGCCTGAGTGGGAGGAGCCCGTGCGTCCAGAGCCCAAGAGGGGGGAGTCGGTGCGTCCAGAGCCCAAGAGGGGGGAGTCGGTGCATCCAGAGCCCAAGAGGGGGGAGTCGGTGCGTCCAGAGCCCAAGAGGGGGAAGGCCGAACGTCCACAGTCCAGGTATCCGCCAGCAGAGGGAGAGTTCCTGCTGGTTCCACCTCCATTGCCGTGGGAGGACTGTGTATCGCTCCCACCTCCACCAGCAGAGGGAGAGTACCTGCTGGTTTTGCCTCCATCACCGCCACCAGCAGAGGGAGCATGCCTGCTGGTTCCCCTGCTGCTGCCGTCCCGAGAGTCAGAGGGGGTGGAGCTGCCGTCCCGAGAGTCAGAGGGGGTGGAGCCGCCGTCCCGAGAGTCAGAGGGGGTGGAGCCGCCGTCCCGAGAGTCAGAGAGGGGTGGAGCCGCCATCCCGAGAGCCAGAGGGGAAGGAGCCACGGACTCGAGAGCCAGAAGGGAAGGAGTCACGGACACGAGAGTCAGAAGGGGAGGAGCCACGGACCCGAGAGCCAGAAGGGGAGAAGGCTGAAGCTCCTCAGCAGCCCTTGCACATGCTGCTGAGAGGAGCTCAGGGAGGCACACCCGACTGCAACGGCAGGAGGTGCCAGCACGACTTCAGAGGTCGCTAGAATGGCCACAGCCACCACCACCAATGCCGGAGTGTCTGGAACCGCTGCCATTGGAGGAGTTGGAACTGCCATTGCTGGAGTGGCCGCTGTCTCCGCCTGCTGTTCCAGAGGGTCTGCCTGCTGTTCCTGAGGGTCCACCGTCTCCGCCTGTTGTTCCAGAGGGTCCGCCTGCTGTTCGTGAGGGTCAGCCGCCTCCGCCTGCTGTTCGTGAGGGTCAGCCATCTCCGCCTGCTGTTCGTGAGGGTCAGCCATCTCCGCCTGCTGTTCGTGAGGGGCCGCCGTCTCCGCCTGCTATTTGTGAGGGCGTCGTTCCGCCTCCGCCACCAGAGGGAGACGGGCTGCTGCTCCGCCTCCGCCACCAGAGGGAGACTGGCCTCCTGCTGGAGGGTCCGCCTCCGCCCCGCTATTGAAGGAAGCTTGGGGATCCGACATCAACCCGCCCACCACCGCCCGCTGAAATAGCCCACCCAAGGGACATAAGGGGACTCTTTGGGGAGGGCTTGGGTTCAAAGGGGGGTTTGGCCGACATGCGCCTGCGTGACTTTGTAATGGGGAGGTGTGTGGCAGAGCATGGCTCTGCCCTTGGAAATACTGGCAGGGATGGGGTTAAATTCTTCTCCCTGCCCAGGTTGATTGCGTCAGGTGGGAGCAATCAATCCATTAATTATTCAATTACCATCCAGCCACCTGGCATAAAAGGAGGCCTCAGCCTCCCATTGAGAGAGTTCCGGAAGGAGGAGAGTAGCTGAAGAAGCAAGAGTGTTTTTCTGTGTGCTGTTCTTTTTGTTTATTTTTGAATCCAGTGAAGGCAACGCCCAGCCTGGAAGCCTTTTTGTAAGTTTAGTTTTGTGTTTATTGTCTGTGTTTTGAAACCTTTTTGTTTGGCCCTCGTGCCGGTTTATTTTGTATTTTTGTGTATTAAAAAGCTTTATTTTTGAACTTTTCACACTGTCTCCGAGTCTCAACCTTTGTCATCCTGTCACAGTCCTCCTCTCATGGCTTTCTAAATCGTTATTCTAATTTG
Organism: Acipenser oxyrinchus oxyrinchus; assembly: GCA_030684275.1. Lineage (NCBI taxonomy): Eukaryota > Metazoa > Chordata > Actinopteri > Acipenseriformes > Acipenseridae > Acipenser > Acipenser oxyrinchus. The sequence continues at coordinate 808,541 of CM060292.1, read as the reverse complement.
GTATGACCTTGTTTGGAATTAACACAGCTCTTGGAGCACCTGTGCTCACATGTTTGAGGGATATACAGTTTGGTATTTAAGTATGGGAGATATCTCAGTCGGAACCTGTAGTAATGTTGTAAGTAGGCTTGCTCCTTTTTGATGGTTATTTTTCACAAAATATCACATGGACCCTGTTAATTGTACAGCAGGTTTCAACACTCAGTGCTGTGAAGATATCAATCCCTGTGAAGATATCAATCACTGCACAAGTGGGCACCAGATACTGGCAAAGAAAACGACAGGTATTGTGTCTTTAGTTGTATCTACATATTCTGTGTTTAAAGAACATAAGAGTAGTGTGCACATGTATTAGAACACCCCACTGCTTCTGTAGTTTGGATTTGTTGTGCAAATTAGATCAATCCACTGTAACTGAAAATCTGGAAGACTGTAAAAATAGTCAAATTAGTGATTGTCTAATTTAATTGATGACTTTAATAGGCCACACATGCAATTCATTTAAAATAGTAAGAGAAAAGGAACACAGAAATGGTCAAATGCATGAGACTTTTTTAGTTGCTTAAGATGCCTAATAAAGTATATTTCAATAGCATGACTTGAAAAATGACAATAAAATGAAATGCTCACACCCAGTTTTCATGCTGTTAGGTAGATACAGTGTAAAGAATATAAATGACATCTTGAGGTGCTCCAATACATTTGCACATGACTGTATAGTAATTATAGACTCCCTGGATAAGGGCGTCTGCTAAGAAATAAATAATGATCAGGTTGGAGATGTGAATCTGATAAAGGGAATGTTATTGAGTTGTAAAAAACTACATGATTACTGGACCAAAATATTTAGGCACATGTCTAATTCTTTAATACACATTCCTTTAGCCTTCTAACACGCAAAGTTACTAAACCACAGTACAAATTATTACTTATAGCTTATAGCTAATAAAATATATTACTTTCTAGAAGGAATATGAATCCCCAAAATTAGCGCTTTGGAATAAATCTGTTTTATAAATTATTAATTTGGATTATTGAGATAAATACTCTGAATTCACTGAAATATGGAATAGAACCTTCTCTTATTTTAGGGATGTGGAATTTGAGTAAAATGTGTTGTTTCATATCAGTATTTATTTAATCTTTACCTGACCCTTTTATCTGGACCACTTGACTGATATTTGTGATTTGTGTATTGAACACTAGCAGATGAACTGATAATGTGAAAACAATCAAACATTAACATTGAAATACTATTACTACTACTAATAATAATAATGTTGTGGTCTTTCCAGAAGATTGCGAAGGCCTTTGTGGATTAGAGTGCTATAAAAAGACAACAGACCCCAACGATCCTCTCCTTTGTACCTGGAAGTCAGACACAGCCTCTCCCAGGGCTCAGTACACTCTCCACTACTGGTGAGGGAAAGAACCAGCCAGGGCAAGCATGCAACCTCAACCACTGCATTCTCCTCACTGCAACCTCAACCACTGCATTCCCCTCACTGCAACCTCAACCACTGCATTCCCCTCACTGCAACCTCGACCACTGCATTCCCCTCACTGCAACCTCGACCACTGCATTCCCCTCACTGCAACCTCGACCACTGCATTCTCCTCACTGCAACCTCGACCACTGCATTCCCCTCACTGCAACCTCGACCACTGCATTCCCCTCACTGCAACCTCGACCACTGCATTCCCCTCACTGCAACCTCGACCACTGCATTCCCCTCACTGCAACCTCAACCACTGAATTCCCCTCACTGCAACCTTGACCACTGCATTCCCCTCACTGCAACCTCAACCACTGAATTCTCCTCACTGCAACCTCAACCACTGCATTCTCTTTGCTGTTCAGATTCCATTTCTGTTTCATCACATTCTGGGGAATTGTTAAAGCTCAAAAGTTTAAAGAACCTCAAGATATCTTTCAGAATCTAGAGCCGGTACACTCAGATGCTTTGCTGCTTGTGCACTAGATTTAAAAACTGCTTGGAATTTTATTAAACTATATATTAATGTTCTAAAATAAAATTCCTACGCACTTCCGTCCACCTGAAACGGCATGCTTCACAAGGATCTCTCCATTGAGGTCAAACGAGGGCTTCTGAAATGTAACCAGTCATGAATGAATGAAACAGAATGGTAATCTAAACAACAGGAATAGATTAGTCAAGGTAATTCTGATGTTACTTACCTAGAGTTGCTTAGAAAAGTGTGACAGACAGTAAGATTATTTGATTAGTCCGTAGCAGACAGACACAATCAAAAAACCAGAGAAAGCCCATTGCAAATTTGTGAAATAATCTATATATCATTGCTATGATAATTCAGATAATAAACCAATGCAACCTTATGGGAATGGTCTTAGAAATGACCACTAGGGGTGCACAACTGTAATTTCTGCAACTCTGGTGCAAAAGTATCCCTTTAATTTGACAAATTAAAATATGGAATAGACTTCTGTTAATATTCTAGTAATACATAAAAAAATATTAAAAATATTTAGTTTCTTAAGCAACCAAGTACCAAACAATCTGCCCTGCGGGTTCTTTTTGAAGTTGCCCTCTTGTGATGTTTTTTAGTGCTCAAGGTAAAGGCTGCCTTTCCTTTGATGCTTGGACCTCCACTTCCTGCTGTGTTAAACGAACTGACTTGCGGATGAAAGACAACATGACGTTCTGGGTTCAAGCGAGAGCAACCAATACAAACATCACATCCATGAATATTACTGTTAATCTCACAAAAGCTGGTAAATTTCATTTCAAAAGTGTTTTTCAAACTCCACACTTTAAAGATGGTTATCTTGGTCTGTAATAAATAACGTACACGATGCTAACAAAATGATCCCAGTAATTCCCACCTATATATTCTCATTTCTCATTTTGTCCTTTTTTAATGATTTATTTGAAGCTGTTAGAGAAATATTTTCTGAACACTCCTTTTTCAATTCTACACTTCTGGAAAGACAGATCAGGGGGACCTTGATTGAACATTTTAAAGGAGTTGACAGTTCACCCTAACCAATACTTTAACCGCAGTACAGAAACCAGGACCAGAGGACAGTTGGAAATTAAGTGGAGACAGACTTAGGACAGAGGGAAGGACACACAGAATCACAGCTTGAGAATCAATTAGCAATATTGTACATTTCATTGAATAGTACTGATATTATTTTTTATTGAAGTTAATGATTGTATTTTTTTTAATGATTGTTTGAGTTTTTTATTTGGATTTTCTGTTATTAAAATAAGGTTTGAGATGCCTGTCTGGTTCCTAACAGACCTCAGCATTGGTTCTGAAAAGATCCCAGTGATTCAGCATCAATAAGGTGGTTATGTAGCTGCTCTCTGTGTGCTGGTTACTTTTAAACAGTAATCGCTATAGTTACAACTTGAACAAAATTGTAACTAGTTACAGCTGCGATAGTCACTTCCCAGGTTTGAACTGCGCTGTTGAAGTGCTTTCTGAGTTCAATGTTACGCATTCGCCATAAAAATTTTTTTAAGTGTAACTAAAGGAACGTCAGTTTTTCACATAACATGTATTGCGTTACCGCATTCCATTGTCAGAAAAAGGAACCATTACTCTTCCAAACGACTGAAACTCTGATAATAGTAATGCATGGAGACATTGATTTGTTCTCTTTTTTTGTTTTCATGTATATTGGCAGTGAAGCCTGACCCTCCAAAGGATTTGAAAATGAATAAATCTTCTGGAAACCTTCATCTGTCATGGAAGAAAGCAGCTAATGAAATCGAGGGCTCCCACAATGAGATTCACATCAGAAGATTGAATGACTCCCACTGGCACAATGTAAGAAACCCCCAATCCACCCTATACAAGAATATTATATACAGCAAGACTAATGCAGAAGAGAAAGACATTGCAACATGTATCTGTATTTTAATACCATTTTATTTTGAAATCAATAGTAAAATGGTTCTGCAGAACGTCCAATGTATTGGTGTGTTGCTGCACTCTGTAGAGCAAGCTGGAAATTATTTCATTGAAATACCGTTATGTCATTTTAGGTAACATGTGAAACCTCAGAAAAAGAGACTTCAGGTAAGAGCACTGCAATTTCTCACAGCCAATACATTTAAAGTGGTAAGTTTAAATTGTAGCTTACCAAAAAGCTCCATTAAATGACTTTGTCATGCACATCCATTCATTATATAGGTCTCAAATGTGCAGTTTTTAAAGAAACACATGTTATAGCAAACATATATTTTCATTTTAAGATATATGGCACTACACTATGCTAAAGAAATCTGTTTATAAGCCATGATTTTAGACTATCTTGTACTTTCTGGGTCATTGCACCTGGAGAGTCACAGTGTCCCCTTGTCTGGCTGCTTCCCCCATTCACTGACATGCTTTCAGTTAGTACCATGCTTTGACCCAGAAGACACTGCTGAGGTACAATGACCCAGGAAGTGCAAGTGAGACAGACTCCCCCTTTCCCTCTCCCTTCCAGAGCAGTGCAGTGTGCAGGTGGACAGTCAGCCAGCCTACAAGCTTCAAATTCGGACGATACTCAAGAAACATACAGAGCTGTGGGGTTTCTGGAGTGAATGGAGCAAAATTGTGTTTGTTCCTGCTGGTAAACCTTTTATTGCTGTTTTCTATAAAAGCCTCATATTATAAATACATCACTTACATTCAAGAGCTTCTAATACAGTTTTTTTTAACAGTTTTTAATGTGTTCATTTTGTTATGGTATTTGCAATCGTTGCAAGTGTCGCCCCTCGATTTGTTGTTGGACAGTGCTTTGAACTGTTTTAAGCTCTTCGTCATAGTTGACGGACCTTTTAATTTGTCTTGCACTTCCTCATTCCAGTTACTGAGTTTCCATGGCTACCAGTGTCTCCTTTACACCCCTCGCTGGCTCTCTTTGTCTTTCTGCCATTTTTACTGCAGGTTTATTAGAAATACGAGACGCTCAATATAATTAGTGTTACCAGAACACTGTGTTTATACAATACCATTTACTGTCCAGTCCACATTGTACTTGTTCGATCTGATACAGTAATACAGTAAATGACAGATAGCTTTGGATTTTTAACTAAGGGTCTAGGCACGCTACAGGTAGCCATGGAAACCCACCACCTGGAATGACGAGCAAGAGGAATTAGAAGTTCTGGCAACTTTGATAAGTTGCTGGGCTTTTAAGAGTTTCAAACACTGTCCTAGGTCATATGAATTTCTTTTATATAACTCAATATTTGACCATGGCACTCGGAATAGGGCTAGAATGGCTACTTATTTGCCAAAGTCGAAGAGTCAAGGTAAGAAGACATTTCTTTACACAGAGAGTGGTGAAGGTATGGAATGGGAATAGGAGGCTGTGTGGTCCAGTGGTTAAAGAAAAGGGCTTGTAACTAGGAGGTTCCCGGTTCAAATCCCACCTCAGCCACTGACTCATTGTGTGACCCTGAGCAAGTCACTTAACCTCCTTGTGCTCCGTCTTTCAGGTGAGACGTAGTTGTAAGTGACTCTGCAGCTGATGCATAGTTCACACACCTAGTCTCTGTAAGTCGCCTTGGATAAAGGCGTCTGCTAAATAAACAAATAATAATAATAATAATAAAGGGTTGCCTAGCCATTCTTTACACACAGAGTGTTGAGGGTATGGAATGGGTTGCCTAGCCATTCTTTACACAGAGTGGTGAGGGTATGGAATGGGTTGCCTAGCCATTCTTTACACAGAGAGTGGTAAGGGTATGGAATAGGTTGCCTAGCCATTCTTTACACAGAGAGTGGTGAGGGTATGGAATGGGTTGCCTAGCCATTCTTTACACAGAGAGTGGTGAGGGTATGGAATGGGTTGCCTAGCCATTCTTTACAGAGTGGTGAGGGTATGGAATGGGTTGCTTAGCCATTCTTTACACAGAGTGGTGAGGGTATGGAATGGGTTGCTTAGCCATTCTTTACACAGAGTGGTGAGGGTATGGAATGGGTTGCTTAGCCATTCTTTACACAGAGTGGTGAGGGTATGGAATGGGTTGCTTAGCCATTCTTTACACAGAGAGTGGTGAGGGTATGGAATGGGTTGCTTAGCCATTCTTTACACAGAGAGTGGTGAGGGTATGGAATGGGTTGCCTAGACATAACGTTGCAGCTGAATAATTGGGATCCTATAACCTGACTAGAGTTCTGTGATCAATCAGCTGCTAGGAACCGGACGAGCACTGATGGGCTGAACAGCCTCCTCTCATTCGTAACTTTTCTTCTGCTCTTATAACAATCAGAGTTTCTGAACCTGTTGTGTGTTTTTCTTTCTCTTCTACAGAAATTCAAGAGCCTCCACAGTTGCAGTTTGTGTTAAGGAAACTGGAATCCAGTGGCACCCGATCATTGAATCTAAAATGGACGGTAACAAAATGATTGAAAATATAGTAGTGTTTTCTGTCCCGCTTAATGCTGCATTTACAACACATTCATTAAGGCTACATAACGCTGGGTAACTACTGAGCTAGAGCATGACTGGGACTCCTAGCGATGAACACATTTACTGTACCAATTGAGATCAAGTAGATCATATAATGTTGTAGCATTTAAGCAAAAGGTTTGGGGAGATGTGGTGGAGATTTTGTTTCCAGAGTTCATGAAATAAAAGAAAAGAAAGAGGTAAAACTAAGAGTTGTAACTAACAAAATAATCCATAAATTTTACCTGTTCTTTACTTTCATTTGTTATTCACTGTCAAATGTTCAGTTTTGAAAGAAACACATGTTATAACAAGCATGTATTTTAAAACCTGATATCTGGTGCTACATTAGGTTAAAGAAGGTTTCTATGTTGTATTACACTGTGTGGGTCATGTTAATGGCTGAGCAGTCCGTACGGGAGTTAATGACAGAAAAGAAGCCATTGAAAGGGTGGGGAAAATGTCTCCCTCCAGGTGGAGTTACCAAGCAAGTGCAACACTAAAAGCATGGCTTCCTAACAGGTACTTTACTTGTACTGTACTCTGACACGTGTTCCTTTCATTGGAACGGTGGATGGGTGATACTGATTATCATCTTCAAAGCAGCCATCGTCAGCAGGGTACAGCTGCAGCATTGTTGGGTGAATCTTGATGTTTAACTAAACTATTTGTTCAGCCTTCCAGAATAATGAAGGGTTTCTGACCATCTTTACATTGTCTTCTCCAGGCTCCTCACAATGCTATGGATTCTCTAGGGGAGATGAAGTATAACCTAACCATCAGTATGTTGCCTGAAGAATGCAGAACACCGAAACATCTGAAATTAATAATAAACACAACAGAACATACCATGAACATCTCTAATGCAGGATACAGAGTGTCGCTGGTTGCGTTCAACAAAGTCGGACAATCCCCAAAGCAAACTGTTTTCATCTCCCCTGATCACACAGGTAAGAGCATGATTCTCATCTCCCCTGGTAAGAGCATGATTCTCATCTCCCCTGATCGCACAGGTAAGAGCATGATTCTCATCTCCCCTGATCGCACAGGTAAGAGCATGATTCTCATCTCCCCTGATCGCACAGGTAAGAGCATGATTCTCATCTCCCCTGATCGCACAGGTAAGAGCATGATTCTCATCTCCCCTGATCACACAGGTAAGAGCATGATCTGGATACATGACAATGCTTGTAAGAGAAACCCTGTAAAAGTTGAGTATTTATTTCAATGTATTGCTGAAATGCAGACACCACACGACACTGCAAAAGTAAAATAATGAGTTTCTTATAAACACTGTAGGGAGTTCTGTAACACAAATGTATAAAAAAATAAAGACTGAAGTATAATATTTCACTAAGTGCAATAATAATAATAAGCACTCAGCAAACATCAGAAAAAGGTAAGGTGACAGTAAAAATAAAAAGCCAGTCATTTGAAGGAAGAACAAATGCGAGTCAAATAAGTGAGTTAAAATAGAATAGGTCGACTAAATAAACTTAATAATAAATACTAATAAAACATGTGTTTGATAATGTCTGCTACTCTTTGTGAACATATTGCTTCGTAAGACTTTGCTGTTTAAAACTGTCCATCTGAAACCGCCCACGCTTCACAATCACGTGACATGTGATCAGTGGACTGCCAGTTTCTGACGGTCACGTTACTATACCTTAGTAGTTGACTATTCGGTGCTCCCCCTAACTTGAACTACATCCAAAGCAGAATGCCATCTCTACAACCTTATGCTAATAGTTTCTTCTGTTCTCCTTTTAAAAGAAGTGTGTCGAGCGAATCTCACCATGGTGATAGACAGGATCCGCAGAAACAGCATTGCAAGAAAATCTGCGTTCAGTGCCAAGATGTGCTGGAAACGCAGCCATCGGGATCCTGTGGCACTTACACTGGTAATAAAAGATACATCATGGCAGAGGTCCTCGGTAAGGCTTGTACTGTGCTCGGAAATGATCTGCTGTTTTGAATCATTATTGCAACACAGTGAAACTTTCCTTTTAGGTCAAAATACCAGTAATTCCAAGAAATCGTATCTAATATATATTGCATCATCCTGTAGGCCTCACATTTTCCTATACAAAAACCCACAGATTATAGTAAAGGTGCATTTGATTTTTGTTATGGTATCTGATCCACAGTGTCTTTACTATTATATAGTAAACACTATGGATATAGATGTACATTTTTGGGGGGGATGTACACAAAAGGCTTGTGTACATTGCAGTTATACTGCCTTTCCTGATCAAATCTCTTGCATATTTTTAAATGATCTATTCAGGGACACCAAGATATTTAGTGAGCAAGTAGTCTGAGTGAAGTTATCTGGCATCAAACTCCCCATCCCTGGCTGTGCTGCTTTCCTAATAAAAGGAGAATATTTCAGGGTACCATTCTACTTGTGAGATGTCTTGCTCATTAAAATATTTAGCATATTTTTTAAATAGGAGACGCTTATATATTCTGTCTATTTAGTGAGGAAAAATGGGCAATACAATCCTCACCCCTAGTCTTGCTTTAAATCATTTGTTGTTTCCAAACTTTTGAACACTACTGCGTGTGTGTGTGTGTGTATATATATATATATACACACACACACATACACAGGTGATTCATAATTTGCACAGTAGGGGCTGTGAATACAGAGGAATTGAAGCATCCAGCCTCTTTGTACCTGAACACCCCTCTGGTGGGCAAACAGTGCATCACAGAGCGTCTGTCAGACATTCTCCTTTGCATATCATCCTCCACGTACCCTGCAGTTTCCGCAATGCTCCCACAATGTTGTGCCAGTTATACATCACCTGTATATATCTCTAACACTCTTAAGATTAAACAACACTTTGAAAATGTAAATAAACTCCTTACGTTCTCTAAAACAGTTTTGAGAACTGCAAGCTTGACTGAATTAATCAAAATGGACCTTAACCACCCTTAAACCCTGTTTTGTGATTTTCTTCTGTTTTTTAGGTAATATGAAGAATCTCACCCGATACGAATCACAATTCATTGTTTACAGGAGCTTGAAACTCGAACATATGAAGTGTATTTAACAGAAGGAAGTACGTTGTACAAGTCTTTTAAAGTCAATAATAAACACTACAAGGGGCCATTCAGTCCCTTATAAAAGTTTACCATAGTAAAAGCTGTAGTAAAGGTTAAGAAAGCACAGTGAAAGCATGGCACAGCATAGGTAAGCCTTGCAAAGCACAGAGAAGAACGGTAAAGCATATTAAAAATCTTGACAAACTATGGAGGCTGTGTGGTCCAGTGGTTAAAGAAAAGGGCTTGTAACCAGGAGGTCCCCGGTTCAAATCCCACCTCAGCCACTGACTCATTGTGTGACCCTGAACAGGTCACTTAACCTCCTTGTGCTCCGTCTTTCGGGTAAGATGTAATTGTAAATGACTCTGCAGCTGATGCATAGTTCACACACCCTAGTCTCTGTAAGTCAGCCTTGGATAAAGGCATCTGCTAAATAAACAAATAATAATAATAATGGTCAATGCATAGCAAAACCATGGGAAAAGCATGGAGGGTGGACAGCACAGATCTATTTTGCAATTTAGATCTACCAACGTTTAGATCATTTGAAAAGCCATGAAAAAGCCATAAAATGAGTTGACTAATTTGTTGATTTCTAACTGTTGGTTGGTTTCACAGCTCCCAAGAGTGGCCCGAGGAACATTTCCGTGCAGGCAACTCATAATTCAGTCCTGGTCACATGGGCCCCAATTCCGATTGATGCCTGTCGGGGGTTTCTGCTAAAATACCGCCTCTATTATTCTGCTGGGAATGAGAGGAACCAAACACAAGGTATACATTGAGCTCAGCTTTACAAGCATCGCAGATAAAGACACATTCCAGGGAATCTCACCTCATATACATTGCCATCACTTCATGGCTCTCAGATTTGGATATATGAAAAAGGCACACATTATGGTAAAGTAAAGATTATGTATTGAATACTTCTTACAGACACCTCAACGCTACAACGGTCACCTGTGTAAGGCTAGAATTAAGTGTCATTGGTTGGTTTACATGCACGCTATTTTGGTAGTACCTTTCCAGCAATTTGGGTTTCCATGTAGTTTTCTTTTAGGGAGAGAAATTCTCCTTCCAAATGCAAATGACCCTATTAATAATACAATGTGGGAGGGTCTATTTGAAGATGTCTGTCAGCATTTCCAATTTGCCTTGCGTGGCGACTGATATCGTGCAGCTTTCCTAAATACAAGAACTTTCAAGGTTGTGTTGAAGAACCGCCAGGGCAGCCGGCCTCATTTGACCACCAAAAAATATAATAAAAAGCGAAGGAAACAAAATAAAAACCCAGAGATATCGTTACACAGATACCAAAAAAATAAAAACCCAGAGATATCGTTACACAGATACCAAAAAAATAAAAACCCAGAGATATCGTTACACAGATACCAAAAAAATAAAAACCCAGAGATATCGTTACACAGATACCAAAAAAATAAAAACCCAGAGATATCGTTACACAGATACCAAAAAATAAAAACCCAGAGATATCATTACACAGATACCAAAAAAATAAAAACCCAGAGATATCGTTACACAGATACCAAAAAAATAAAAACCCAGAGATATCGTTACACAGATACCAGAAAAATAAAAACCCAGAGATATCGTTACACAGATACCAAAAAAATAAAAACCCAGAGATATCGTTACACAGATACCAAAAAAATAAAAACCCAGAGATATCGTTACACAGATACCAGAAAAATAAAAACCCAGAGATATCGTTACACAGATACCAAAAAAATAAAAACCCAGAGATATCGTTACACAGATACCAAAAAAATAAAAACCCAGAGATATCGTTACACAGATACCAAAAAAATAAAAACCCAGAGATATCGTTACACAGATACCAAAAAAATAAAAACCCAGAGATATCGTTACACAGATACCAAAAAAATAAAAACCCAGAGATATCGTTACACAGATACCAAAAAATAAAAACCCAGAGATATCATTACACAGATACCAGAAAAATAAAAACATTCCACAAGAGAGCGCTTTGCTCTATCCATGCATTATTTGCTAAACATTTTTGACTGCATATATATTCATATACATATTATACACGTACATAGAGTCGCAGACAAAAGTATTGGCACCTACGCTTATTATACCATCATATTAAGGATACACATTTAGTAAACTTTTACTACTGTTTAATAAAACAAAAGCAAAATAACACAATTTCTAGTAATTAAACAAATAATGTATTATGGTTTTCAGACATTTCTGATCATTCTTAACCAGTACAGTATGTTACATCTTGTTGGTGAAATCTGGGCCCATTCTGTCTTGCATATTTCCTTCAGTTCAGACAGATTGGATACTCAATGCTTGGCTGCAGCTTTTTCAGATCAGTCCAAAGCATTTCTATTGGATTGAGATCTGGTGATTCGAAGGTCATTCTTGAACTTGTATCTTCGTTTTTTCAAAGAATTCCACAGTTGACTTAGCTGTATGCTTTGGGTCGTTGTCGTGTTGGAAGACAAACTCTCTGCCAATCAGCCTTCGAGCAGATGGAATCATTGTACTGTGTAGAATGTTTTGATACATGGCTGCGTTCATTCGATCTTCAATCACATGAATGTCTCCAGTCTCTGAACTGCTAAAACACCCCATATCATGATCACCCCACCTCCATGTTTAACTGTAGGTACAAGGTTTTCTTCATTGAAGGCTTTCCCTTTTTACTGTGGTCCATTGTTGGGGAAAAGTTCAATTTTAGTCTAATTGGACCAAAGAATTTTGTTGAAGAATGCTTCAGATTTTCTGTTTATATTTCTTGGCAAATTTTAGATGGTTTGTTTTATGAAAAGTGGTTTGCAGTGAGGTCTGTGTGTATACAACTCTTCTGTGTTCAGATACAGTGAGGTCTGTGTGTATACAACTCTTCTGTGTTCAGATACAGTGAGGTCTGCATGTATACAACTCTTCTGTGCTCAGATGCAGTGAGGTCTGTGTGTATACAACTCTTCTGTGTTCAGATACAGTGAGGTCTGTGTGTATACAACTCTTCTGTGTTCAGATACAGTGAGGTCTGTGTGTGTACAACTCTTCTGTGTTCAGATACAGCGAGGTCTGTGTGTATACAACTCTTCTGTGTTCAGATACAGTGAGGTCTGTGTGTATACAACTCTTCTGTGTTCAGATACAGTGTGGCCTGTGTGTATACAACTCTTCTGTGTTCAGATACAGTGAGGTCTGCGTGTATACAACTCTTCTGTGTTCAGATACAGTGAGGTCTGTGAGTATACAACTCTTCTGTGTTCAGATACAGTGTGGCCTGTGTGTATACATCTCTTCTGTGTTTAGATACCTTGTGCAGTTCTTTACTACACTGTTAAGACTGATGAAGTTTTTATGAAGATTGTTTGTTAAAGTACCAGAAATTGTGTATTTTGGTCTTATATGTCATATTATTTAGTGGTGAATGTTCGCTAAATGCTTGTATTTAATATGCTTTCTTCAATGATCTTAAGTGTAGGGTGTGTAAAAGGGTGACGAATTACGTGTGTGAGTTGTCACAATAAAAGAGAACTTCCAGGAACCTACTACACTACGAAACCCTCTCTATACTGGTTGGGATCAACCTCCCCTAAACTAACCTACTGCTGTTGCTCCCGAAGTCCCGGCCTCCCAGCGGCTCCGGGTCTTCACCACAGTCCTGGCTGAGCAGAGCCTTCACAGGCAGTGTCTTGCAGGTGCAGGGTTCCGCTGCAGTTATCCTGCAGAGCAGATGCTCTCCTCCTCGATGTCCTCGAGCTGTGGCGCAGACGCTTCTTGAGCTCCGCGAAGCCTCCCCAGGCACGCCCCCCAGCCAATCCGGACCTAGATAATCGTGGTGGGGATCAAACAAGACGTAGCCACGCTGTAATATATGAGCTTTCAGTGCTTTTCCTATTGGCTGAAGTGTAATGCTGGCTCCGGGATCAGCCTATTTAGCCCCAGCGCATCAGCACACACAACGCCCGGCGATGCTGGCTCCAGGGTACGGCCTCCCTAGCACCTCAGCATGGCAGCCGTGAGGAATGGGCTGGGTGGAGCACTTCTCAGGGGTCATCAGGTGGGCACCTCCCGTCTTCAGTGTTAAGTCGACTAGCCCACGACACCTCAGGAAGGCTCGACATTGATCCACAGAATCCTCCCATGGCTCTGTTATTTCCACCAGCAGAACAAGGCGTGCTGAGACTGACCACAGGGCAATGTCAGGTCGACGGCTAGTTGTAGCAATCTCAGGTGGGAAAGTAAGGTGCTGGCCAACATCTGCCTGCATTCTCCAATCTCTAGCAGCCTTCAATTGTCTAGCAGCCTTTAATGTCGGATACGTTCCTTCAATGGGAACTTGCTAGAAACTTGTGAATGGAACATTTCAAAATGGCGTTAATGGGTTAAAAGTGAAGATACTTTGTTCTGATTAATATTATGATTATTGTTAATGTTGTTTTATTATTAGATAATAAAGAATCAGTAACATACATTGTAACTATATAGACCTGCTGTGTTTGTCATGGTTCTCCTCTCCATTACATCAGAACATTGCACTGATATATCTCAGCTTTGCAAAAGAAGGTTTTGATTTTGACCCCAGTTTGTAGTGTTAATAAATAACTTGCTGTGCTCTTCCCCATGCTTGTCTGTCACCCAGTTGCTGAAGTAGATGGGGGGATGACAGAGTATGAAATCAAGAACCTGTCTTCAAATACTGTGTACAAGCTGGAGATAGCAGGGACCACCGCTCAGGGGGAGGGAGTGTGTAGCACCAGACACTTTCAAACATCGCACAGAGGTATCACCATTACTATTATTATTATTATTATTATTATTATTATTATTATTATTATTATTATTATTATTATTATTACTGTTGTTGTTGTTGTTGATTAGTAATTGGGACAGTCTACTGCATTCATTGTGCATGTCTTGCTTGATCCTAACACGATCCTTGCATTTGTATTTATATGTGTTACGGGTAGCATCATGACCCAAGCTGTTACAGGCAGGAAAGAGACCCAGAGACAGAAAGAGACCCAGAGACAGAAAGAGACCGAGACAGAAAGGAGACCGAAGACAGAAAGGAGACAGATAGACAGAGACCGAGACAGAAAGGAGACGAGACAGAAAGGAGACCGAAGACAAGAGACAGAAAGAGACTCGGAGACAGAAAGGAGACTCGAGACAGAAAGGAGACTCGAAGACAGAAAGGAGACTCGAGAGACAGAAAGGAGACTCGAGAGACAGAAAGGAGACTCGGAGACAGAAAGGAGACTCTTCTTACAGTGTATAGAGTGACAGAAAGAGACTCAGGTTCCTTTTATACATGTGGCCACTCCCCAATTAGCATCAATTACCTAACTGGGGAATGGCCACACCTGTGATTGCTGGCAGGGACAGATTTAACCCCATCCCTGCCAACCTGACATTCCTACACATGCACACTATTTAGAGCAGCAGGGCTTCTGCCCTGCCACAGTATGAAAATAATGTTATCCAGAAACTAGTATATATCTTTAGAGTTGGATTAAAATAATAATTGTATACCCTGTAATAAGGGTCAGTGTGTGTTTTGTATAATTCTCTATTGCTGTTTCTGCTTAGTGTATTTACTTACTAACTAATGTCATTTTGGTCTTTTGAAAAGTCCAAATCCTCTTACTGTCACTTCTATAATCACTTCATATATTCATTTCTTGTATTTAATGGAAATCAAGTTTTACATACTGTAGCAGTATTATTGGCTGTTTTAGATTGTGGTTGGAGCAGGTCAGTACTGGGACTTGGATTCATATAATACTACCATTGCATAGCAGGTGGATCCGTTCCAGGGTTTCTATTAGCCTTTGATACAGGTGAGAGGCATGGTTCACTGTGAGTCTTATTATCACCGCATTGAAATGTCCCAGACACAATATAATGGGAGTCAGGGGGGACACGCTGCTGATAGGAATATCACTCTGGTTATTATCACTCACTTGTATCAGTCGTACAACTGATTTCTACCCCCACTTGATATCACTTAGGGAAATCATTGAAGATATACACAGAAGTGTGTTGTAGTACAGCACTGGACTGTTCTGCCTTAGAAAGTAAATGGACAAGTAGATAAGGCCCTTTATTTTCAGTTTTTATTATGTAAAATTTCCTGGGAATGTATCAGGGTTTATTAAAAAATGTATAAAACAGGTGAGGGAACATTCTAAATTAGAAGTAAACCCAAACATTCTAAATTAAAAGTAAACCCAAACATTCTAAATTAGAAGTAAAGCCAACAACATGCCCCAACCACAGCCCAGCGTAAGAGAGAACACTCTAAGTGGAACAGTGTACTCCGTGCTGCACTCGTGTTTCTTACCTACATCAACGACAATAGTTCAGGGATAAATAACAAGACTGTTGAATTTGCAGACGACACAGAGCTTGGGGAATGTGAAATCCTAAAAGATTAAAACTACATACAGAACTGGGTAGAAACATGGCAAAAGAAATGTCATGTCATCAAGTGTAAAGTGTTACATGAGGAGACCCAGCTTGATAAAGTTCTGAGATCAGTCAGCTACTAGGAACCGGATGAGCTGAGATGAAGTTCTGAGATCAGTCAGCTACTAGGAACCGGATGAGCTGAGATGAAGTTCTGAGATCAGTCAGCTACTAGGAACCGGATGAGCTGAGATGAAGTTCTGAGATCAGTCAGCTACGAGGAACCGGATGAGCTGAGATGAAGTTCTGAGATCAGTCAGCTACTAGGAACCGGATGAGCTGAGATGAAGTTCTGAGATCAGTCAGCTACTAGGAACCGGATGAGCTGAGATGAAGTTCTGAGATCAGTCAGCTACTAGGAACCGGATGAGCTGAGATGAAGTTCTGAGATCAGTCAGCTACGAGGAACCGGATGAGCTGAGATGAAGTTCTGAGATCAGTCAGCTACTAGGAACCGGATGAGCTGAGATGTGCTGAATGGCCTCCTCTCGTTCGTGGATTGTCTTCTGTTCTTGTGTATTTGTGCTCATTTGGAATGTGTAAGGATGGGTTTGTTACCATGAATTCCTGCAATTTCTCTGGCCAATACATTTCTCTTTGTAGTTGTAGGAAGCATCTTGCAGTGGACTATAGCAGCAATCAGTGTCTGCACACTGTCTCTCACAGGAGTTCTGGCCATCAAAAGGTAAGACGCTGGGCTCGGAATCGACAAGCAGAGAATGAGCAGCAAGCTAATGTGTGTGAAATATTAAAGTAAATATTTACAGGTGTGGAGGTTTAACAAAACAGAGCTTACCTTCATTTTTGTTTAACATTCCTATTACTAATAATTTATTTAGGCTCGTATATGCAATTTTAGCATGAACATTATTTTAAGCATCTCTCCTCAGAAACTGTAAACAAAATAGCATCCTCATCAAGCACTTACTCTGATGGAATGTGTTCCTGACCGCAAACAGAGCCACGTGCCCACGTGCAGATTAACCCCTTAGGGGTCAGGTGGGCAGACACAAAACTCAGGGACCATAGAGATTATTGACAGACAGATAGGCTAAATAGCCCTTCAGTCCCTGCAGTGCCTGTGTTTCTACAAAAGCCTGTATTTAATATACTGTTAAATCTGTATATCACTGGATAAACAAAAACACAGCCCAGAGGCAAACATAAAAGTTTAAATAAAAACAAATCTCACTCACAGAATACCTCCACCCAAAACAAGTACCGTGCTGGTCCTTCCAGCACGTGGTCTTCTGCCCTGCTGCAATCATGTTAATGTATTTTAACTTTTAATTGTTTGGGATGTGCAAATAATTAATTTGAGAACTTCATGAATGAATGTTAACTTTCAGCAGCTCGTGTAGTAATTACAAGATGATGTCATGCTTGCCTGTGTAGTAATTACAAGATGATGTCATGCTTGCCTGTGTAGTAATTACAAGATGATGTCATGCTTGCCTGTGTAGTAATTACAAGATGATGTCATGCTTGCCTGTGTAGTAATTACAAGATGATGTCATGTTGTACTGTATAGTAATTATAAGATGATGTCATGCTTGCCTGTGTAGTAATTACAAGATGATGTCATGTTGTACTGTATAGTAATTATAAGATGATGTCATGTTGTACTGTGCTTGCCTACAACACATCAGGTATTTTTGGTTTCGTATAGAACATAAGTTAATTTACAAATACAAAAATATAAGAACAATAATTGTAGTGTCTTTGTGAAACAAGGTGCCATCAATTCTCTTCATTAATTTGCTGGCCTATACATGTACAGCCAGTCGCTGAACATGTTTAAATCCGATTTCATGTAGTTCAAAGTTCTACCATACCGGTATATAATGTTGCAGAGCCACGACTCAAATTTTATCATGTATCATTAAAAACAAACAATATTCTGTAGATAGCTTTTTCAAAAACATCCTCAATAAATTATTCTAGGATTATACTAGGAGTATTAAACAAAAACAAAGGTAAACTCTGTTTTGTTAAACTTCCACACCAATAAATAGTTAATGCATTTCTGTCTTGTTTAGACTCTTTTTGTATAATTTTCTGCTTCGGTCAGAAAATCCTGGTGACTTTTTAAAAAAAGTTTAAAGCACCCTTGTGACCCCAATAGAGCACTCAGAATCATGTCTAACCTCTAAGTACATCTGGTACACCAGAGTGCAACCATTAATCTGTCCCCCTGCAACACTCCTAATAGATGTTGAAGATGTGGAGTTTTTGACTTCCATCCACTAGGGGCAGAGTGTTGCCAGGGGGCAGGGTAATGGTTGCACTCTGGTGTAGCAGCTGTACTTTGAGAGCTCTATTGAGGACACAGGGGTATTTTAAGAAAAATGTCACCAGAATGGGATGCCTGAAACAGAACATTATACAAAGTGAATCTAAACGACATACATTATGTAACTTTAAATTCCACACAGGTTATTAAAACCTTGACTTTTCTATGTGGCATTCTGTGTTTCTATCACATATCAACATCATTTCACAACATCAGAGCTCAATTGCACAACATGAAACACAGCAGTTTGAACAGGTGGATAGCTAGAACAAGATATATTGCACATTTATAGTTAATGTTAAATTGAGACTTCCCCTTTATTTTCATTCAGGGTTTTTAAATGGCTTAAGAGTGACTATATTAGCTTTAAATATTACAATAAAATATATAACTCAGCATTATATAAAATGAACCCATTTTTTTCAGAATAAAGAAAATATTGTTGTCTGCAATACCCAGTCCAGAGTGCAGTTCTGCAATGAACTTCCCTACACAGGTATGCTTTCTGCTTGATTGTTTAACAATACAAAGCCCTGAGGAACATGTCTGAAATATCAGTTATCGTGAGAAATATATTCGTCTTGTTGTTTAGGGTTAGGGTTGGGGTATTTCTTACATACAGGTCACAGGTTAAAGCTAACAAAATAGTAGCTGTTCCACCATGCACATCCAATCATCATATAGGTCTCAAATGTGCAGTTCTGAAAGAAACACATGTTTTATCAAACATGTTTTTTCTAACATGTTTTTTCTGCTACTACACTAGGTTAAGAAACCTCTGTTTGTAAGACTTGCTTTGAAACTGTCTTGCACTTCCTGGGTCGTTTCACCTAGAGGTGGCCTCTTTCCTGTCAATAAACGATCAGCTGCTTCTCATGTTGACTGACATGTATCAGCCAGAAGACACTGCTAGGGGGAAATAAAGTTAAGCAGGAACAGCCTTCCTGGAAGTCAAGAGTATTTTCTTTAACCTAGTGTAGTACCAGATGTTTGTTTTAAAGTGAAAATACATGTTTTCAATGAGACGTTTCACACCTATGTAGCTGATGCAGATGAAAAAGGGGTAAGATTTATGTAATAGTTTTGTCAGCTAATATCACTTTAATGGTTACACTCTGGCATACAGTACCTGGTCTACCAAATATTTAAGATATTTAAAAGAGCCTATAAACTATGAAATGGCAATGGTGAGTGGTGCATAATTAATTGTTATAGTATTTTCAATACACATTCCAGGCTCCTATCCCTCTACAAGCACTGAAATGTGAAGAAGAGGATGAAGCGGAGGTGCTGGTGGTGCTGGAGAGAAGCACTGGACCCCCCCCTGCCGAGGACACAGCCCTGACGAGGGCTGAGGAGAGCGGGGACAGCGACCACACTGACTCCTCATCAGAGAGCGGGAGCCTGGCAGGCTTTGAAAGCAACTTCAATCCACATTATAAAACACAGGTGCTGACCCACCCTGAACTGGAAGGGGACAATTCATATGATGAAGCCCATTTATAGAAACAGACAAAAAACACTGTGGAGTGTGGAGCAGCCTAAGGGCTACGTTAAACAAGGTGATCTTGTCAATCACAGCTGGCAATAATAGATAGCACACACATTGCCTAGCGTAAATCCCAGAGTCTCTCCTGGTAAAGGCAGTCGTACAGTCAGGGCAGTGGTGGTTATTGCTGTGTGAAGCTGCTGTTCTTCGCTGGGGATTCCACAGGGACTGTCTCCAAATTGCTGGCCAATACCTGGTGAGCTCAATCAGACACCTGCAGGGCTGGCCTTTGTCCTCCAGTGGCCGGCAGCTCACATCCGCTGTGGAGCTCCTGGGTGTAAAGAGGGGACTGGCTTGGGGATCTGAGGATGCCCACTGACCCTCAGTTCTCCTGGTGTTGTGCGGATTTGCTGCTGTGAGGGGCTAAATTGACTTCTAAATTGGGGTGAAAACTAGAGAGGCAATTCCAAGATGTTATTGTATTTTTCAAGGTTAACAGATGTTATGGAGACTGTAGACATACAGAATATTTCCATATTGACATGTCACACAATTCTTAACAGCTTGGCAAAAAAAAAAATTATATATAAATTATATATATATATATATATATATATATATATATATATATATATATATATATATATATATATATATATTTGTGTCTTTGTTACTGTAAATGTGTATGCTTTCTCATCTGTTTCTTGCACTTTTATCAATACAGTAGACTAGAGCTGTCAGACTTCTCTAGCTAAAAGAGTTCTAAAAATATCACACACAAGAAAAAGGGCAGTTTACTGAAAAGATGTAATAGCAACTATACTCGGACACTACTGCGGTAGCTTTCTGCTCACAAGACATTTTCAATGCGTGTCCTCCATTCTTAATTCACTCCTATTTTTTAAAAGTAGAAAATCATGTTAATGTGACAAAATGAAAAGCTTGAAATATGTCATGTAAGTTATTTGGTTCTTGTTTTATAAAATGTACCTCTTTCAAAAAATAGGAGTTATTGGTGAAGCGTCTAAAACACTAAGAACATAAAAAAACTATTAGATTCTGTCCTAACAAATTCGATGCACGAGTCTGGGCGAATGGTGTGCTGGGACAGGATGAGCCTTGATGGCCTTTTTTTGTTCCCAAACTTTTCTTATATTCTTCTTTATCAAATTAATGTTTTTAAATCCAAGAATTCACATTGCTATATCTCTCAAATTGAACAAAGAAGCAGACACTTAAGCTTGCAGTTTGGGGTGAGGCTGATTATTACCTTCTGATGAAGGGACTAATAAGAAAAAGTGCATTTGCAGTAAAACGTACATCCTGTCGTGTGGCTTTTCTGTGTATTTCAGGCCAGCGTCTTCACATGTTTGCTGGTTTTCAAAGAACATTCAGCCCACACTATGTATTTTCCACATGCAAACCTCAAACAGCATTCAATGAAATGAAAAAAAAGACTTCCATTTTACAACTTCTGGAAAGTTTGTTAAAGATCTGGGCTTTTCAAAAAACACTTTTCCAGGTCAAAGGAAATCATGAAAACTCAGTGTAATGGAACAGTAATTGCAAATATCACAAAGAGGTACAGCAATGTGAAACTGCTGAAGCTACTTTCTCTTTAAAGTGCATACAACTAACACAATAATTCCAGTACATCTGATGTAATATGTATTGTCATAACATCGTAGATATCTCCTATTTGAAAGATGCACACATGATGTTAAATTTGCATTTCAGTTTTAATGGTATTTATTTCTTAGCTCTTAGTTAGGAGCGCAGTAGATGTGTGTTTCTTCTGGGAGTTTGAGTTCCTTTCTTTTATTATCTATCTCTTTTTTCTTTAAAATTTAGTCGTTGCCAATTATTTTTTTGATTATTTTCTCCCCTGGGAGCTCCCGTCCAAGGTCGGCAAAGGAATAGCCTGGACTCGAACTTGCGACGTCCAGACTATAGAGCGCATCCTGCACTCCACGTGGAGCGCCTTTACTAGATGCGCCACTCGGGAGCCCACTTATTATCTATTTCTTAAGGAAGATGTAAAGTCAATCAAAACATTCCACATTTCTGCTTTGTATGTTTTTATTAGAACTCAAACTCCAAGCAGCATCATGCTTTGGCTCACTTTCCCAGCACCAACTGCTGCGTTTCCTGTTTTCAACGATGACTGCGTTCCTTAATGCAACAGAAGAAGATTCATAAGAACATTAGAAGATTTAAGAACAAATGGAGGGCTTTCAGCCCATCCGATCTCGTCTATTTCCTAGCAGATGATAGATCTGAGAACTTTGTCAGGTCAGGTCTTCAAGGATCCCAGTGATTCAGCCTCAATAACATTACTAGGTATCCCATTCCATACCCTCCCCATTCACTGTGTGGAGAAGTGTATCCTTTCCTCTGTCCTAGTCTATCTCCACTTAATTTCCAACTGTGTCCACTGGTCCTGGTTTCTGTACTGCGCTTAAAGTACCATTAAAAAAACAAACTCACCTTTACCATATAGAAAAATGTGAGACCTGTGAAAATGTAAATACATATTAGATACGATGTACTGGAATTATTGTACTAATGTGAATTTGTCATTAAACAGATTCATGAATTATTGAGAATATTCAATTCAATTTCATTTTATTATAGCACTTTTCATACCACAGTATCTCAAAGCGCTTTACATGTCGGTTAAAACAGTATGCTATTATCAAGAAGCAGTGAAAATTACAATAAGTAATAATCATAAAAAAACAATTGAAGAACATAGTATAGGAGCAAGAATGATAAAACACACAATTACAAAAATAAGCATATCAAATAGATAAAAACTGTTATATTTGTAAGTAAAGTTAACCAATTAAGCATGACTTAAAAATATTGACCAATGCAGCCTCTCTAATAGAAGTTTGCATCCTGGCTATGTGGAGTCACCGGTCTTCGCTAGGGATTCTGAAGGGAGCGTCGTATTGGCTCTGGTGCTCCTGTGAGTTAGGGAGGCGAAGAAACTGGCAGGGACTGTTTCTCCTCATTGCACTACAGCTGTGTGGGGTATTGCTGAGGTGAGGGGGAAAATGATTGGACATTTCCAAGCAGTTTTGAAGGCAGCTGGAACTATTCCAAATGACAGAGATCTGCAGTTGCAGACATAAGTATTAGCACCCTACACTTAATATTAGAAAAATAAGTAATTATTTCCACATTTGAGAAAAGCACTCGTAGCAAACAAAGGAAATGACTACAGAACAGTATCAGAGAAATCTGGAATACCAAAACCCACAATCAGAGCAAAAATCAAGACATACCGCAGAACAAATTCAACTGAAGCGCTTGAAAAAGTGGACGACCAAAGAAAATGATGGGTACAGCAGGTAGGAGAATCATCCGACAGCTATCCACGATAAACAGCCAAGGACTTCAAGAAAGATTCCAAAGCATCCGGCATAATCGTGCATGAAGGAACTGTACAAGGTATCTGAACACAGAAGACTCGCTGCAAACTTTTAAAGAAAATTCTTAAAACAAGCCATCTGAAATTTGCCAAGAAATATGAACAGGAAACTGAAGCATTTTTTTCCGGTCCAATGAGACTAAAATAGAACTTTTCCCTAAAAATGGACCACAGCCTTAAATGAAGAAAACCTAGTACACAGTTAAACAAGATGGTTCGATCGTGATATGGGGCAACAGTGCCGGAGCCTTTCTAAAAGTGGGGGGGCCAAGGTGCTGGAGCCTTTCCAAAAGTGGGTGGGGCCAAGGTGCCGGAGTCTTTCTAAAAGGGGGGGGGGGCCAAGGTCCGGGGATGACGGTGTAGTCGGGGTGGAGGGTTGCAACAGTTTTCATGAATACATTAAAATACTATTTTGAGAATGCAGTTTAATTTGAAATGGACTTTATTCCTTCACAGGTGAATTTGCTTTGATTTTCTATATGAAGGAGCTGCTCTTCAGTTGTAGTTGCTTGCCATAGATATAAACAGTAGTTCTTTGTCGAGAGCCATCTAGTGATCTGCCACCCAAGTTTCCTTTTATTTTGCTTGGAATACACTGCTATCCACTAGATGGTGCTGGTGCTAAGTAATGTTAAAAAAAAACAAAAACATTGGCCTATGTTATGTAACTAGAACTGAAGAGCAGCTCCTGAATACAAAGTTATAGCACCTTAACACAGACTGTGAGAGAGAGACGGAGTACACCTCAAGCCGGGCGTCCCCACCAAGCTCTCTGCGAGCCGGGCGTCCCCACCAAGCTCTCTGCGAGCCGGGCGTCCCCACCAAGCTCTCTGCGAGCCGGGCATCCCCACCAAGCTCTCTGCGAGCCGGGCGTCCCCACCAAGCTCTCTGCGAGCCGGGCGTCCCCACCAAGCTCTCTGTGAGCCGGGCATCTCCACCAAGCTCTCTGTGAGCCGGGCGTCCTCACCAAGCTCTCTGTGAGCCGGGCATCCCCACCAAGCTCTCTGCGAGCCGGGCGTCCCCACCAAGCTCTCTGTGAGCCGGGCGTCCCCACCAAGCTCTCTGCGAGCCGGGCGTCCCCACCAAGCTCTCTGCGAGCCGGGCGTCCCCACCAAGCTCTCTGCGAGCCGGGCATCTCCACCAAGCTCTCTGTGAGCCGGGCGTCCCCACCAAGCTCTCTGCGAGCCGGGCATCCCCACCAAGCTCTCTGCGAGCCGGGCGTCCCCACCAAGCTCTCTGTGAGCCGGGCATCTCCACCAAGCTCTCTACGAGCCGGGCGTCTCCACCAAGCTCTCTGTGAGCCGGGCGTCTCCACCAAGCTCTCTGTGAGCCGGGCGCCCCCACCAAGCTCTCTGTGAGCTGGGCATCCCCATCAAGCTCTCTGTTCCAAGCACGTGCAGCGAGTCACTGCAGCAGAGATGCAGTTTCCTCATTCGATAGCTTGTCTTTGAGGTTGTGGTTGTAGGCTTCTGTCTCAGCTTACTTTGCGTGGTTTGAAATCTGCCTCTTCACAGTGTTTTTGTAACGGTTTGAAAAGTACATGGGAAGTTTTGATGATAAACTGAAACTTACCACCTGTGTAGAAAAAATGTGCTTTGTCTGAAAAAGTAGATAAGCTTAGGAAATGATCAACCTTAAATTTAGACTCAGTTTGTTAGTCAGATAAAAACAATCTCTTTCAAAGGTTTGTGGGGAGCTACACAATTAATCATATTTTTCTTTTGCTTTATGACACACATTTTGGAAGAGTGCACCACAATTTTACATATTTAAAGTAGCTCATTTTCCATACCTTTGATCAGCAATCATTTTGAGTAGTGCTGAGTGTCTTTGCCTAAATATTGAGTTCTATTTAATGTTTATATATACTGTGTATATATATATATATATATATATATATATATATATATATATATATATATATATATATATATATATAATGAGAATTGATTTGTTTCTTAATACAAGGATGGTAAGACGCGACTGACATGCATCTAAGTGTCGTATATCCGAGTGCTGTCTCTAATACCCACTGGGTGGCCAAGTTTTAGTACTGTATGAACAGAACACATATGAAGGCTAAAACCAATGACTGTCCGTAGCTGAATGGGGTCTTAAAGGATCCTAGTGATTCAGGATCAACAACATGGCTTGGTAACCCATTCCATCCCCTCAGCACTCTGTGTGGAGAAGTGCCTCCTCCTCTCTGCTCTATGTATCTCCACTTACTTCCAACTGGATCCTCTGGTCCTGGTTTCAGTGCTGAGTTTGACTGGGGTTAACTCCTTGTAAGAGTTTGGCTGGGGTTAACTCCTTGTAAGAGTTTAAAGACTTTGATTAAGTCTCTCCTAATCTTTTTCATGCTAGGCTTAATAGATTCAGTGCTCTCAACATTCTTAACTAATTCCTTTAACCCCTTGGATTAGTCTGGTTGTTCTTCACTGGACTCTCTTTTTGTATTGCAGGGACTAGAACTGAACACGGTATTCTCAGGATACAGGTAAAGATATGTGTGACATAATCACTACAAACAGATAGGTGCCTGTCTGCTCCAGATTCTGATGAACTCAACAACTTTTGCTACAGAATTTTCTCATCAAGTTGCATCACAATTGGATAACGATTCTCTAGCTAGAATGGTATCCCCGTAGCTAATAATAAACACAATTACCACGGCCATCTACAAAAAGGACTGAAATAACAATGTTTTTTGTGAATTGGTCAAATGCTGCCATCTGCTGGAGAACATAAAATGTTGCATGATGTGAGCTGCTCACCTGAGCTCGTTTAAGCTCTACTTAGGTTAGAAGTTCAGACAACATACAATCTAAAAACGTCATAGATGCCTTAAAAACTATGGAAATGTATCAATAAGACGTGGACACGGGGTTCCATTGAAGTAATAGAACCCGAAGAAGAGGGCTTGAACCATCTGGTAAGACCCGCCTCATGCCGGTGAAGGCTTTTAACATAACTAGAAGGGCCTTACCAGACAGAAAAGCCTTCTTCTTTGGCTTATATTGCTATTACAGTATCAAAAGGGCGGCTCAACCCCAAAGAAACACTTGGAATCTCAATTCATAACATTCACTTTGGGTGTCTTAGTCAAAGGAGTAGTAAGACGAAATTCAAAAATGGCTGCGTTGAAAATATAACATTTTAAGTTTTTCTGCATGTTCGTGTATGTGTGTATTTTTTTTTTTGTATTTAAGTTAACGTTAGGTCCTAAATGTATTAGCAAAAGTAATGTGCAATAATCTGTCTGCCGCTTAATGACAGCTTTTATTTTTACAATTTCTGTGACAACGTCACGCACACGAATACATTGCGCGCGCGCAGCTGTACATTTCTGATTGTCGTCTGTCGTCATGGCTTCAAAACTTGTAGACCTTTCTATAGCCGATACAGTTTGGATTCTGGAGTAGGGATGGGCGATACCACTGATTTTCTTTTCGATCCGATACCAAGGCTAGTATCCCAATACCAATACAGACACCCATACTTTTAAAAGTCTTCTTATGTACATAAAAAGGGGAAATCTTTGTGATTTCTACAGTGAAAATTGGTAAATGCAGACATCAAAAATTATATTTGAAAGCCTTTGCATTAGTATTAAATAAACTAGCAATGATCAGACTTCTCTTTTTGTTTTCTGTTTAATAACAGCAATTATAAAACACATGTTCAATAACGTTCAACAAATGTTCAATTATATTATTACCCTTTTCAGGTGTTATTCTTCACATCACTTCAGCTGAAAATTTGGGCTAATCAGATACCCTGAAGTGAAATCAACAACATAAAATAAAAATCTCTTAAGAAGAAAAGAAGAATAAATGCTGCTCTGATTTCTAGGAACACATAAATTTAGCTTTATCTTTTAATTTAGCTTTTAATTTTTAACACATAAACTTCTTACAGCACCAGGCAGGATGCACTTGAGGTCAACACTTGAAATGTAGGCTACATAAAGTAAATGTCAACCTCTACCTTGATTCTTTCCCCATTTATAGGTTTTTGTTTAGAAACAACAGCATGTTGACATTTTCCCCCTTCAGTCTGTTTCTTCTTTGGCTCACTAACTCTCCTGCCTTTGAAAAAAATCTTTCTGAAGGTACGGATGAAGCAATGAATCCCAGGTATTTTGCTGCAAATCTGCTTAGGGATGGGAATGTTTGCTCATGCTCTTGCCACCAATGTAATGGGTCCTGGTCCCGGGGAATTCACTTTTCCTCTAAGTAACGGCGCATTTCAATGAGTGCATCAGTACCTGTTGAGCGGTGCTGTTGGGCAGACAGAACTTGAATGTCAAAATCCGCCCATATCCCTCCTTTTGCTGTAGCTGGGGCAGAGCTTGGGGTAGATGCAGGAGTCACTGGTGAGGCAAATCTTGGCACAGGTGCTGAGGTACAGCCTGGCGGTGGTGACTCTGAAGTGGGCTGATGGACTTCCTGCATTTCAGTGAGCATTCGCTTTTTCATAGTTTCCACATTGTCTCTGTCACGAAATGCAAGGTTTTTAAACCTTATGTCCAAGAACGTGCTGGCACAGCAAGACTGTGAAAGGTTTCAATCCCACGGAATCTGCGTTGACATTGCAGTGCCAGTTCTGTGGCAAGGGAGCTACCTTGACGATCAGTGGCTGCAGCTGCTCTGAGACGCAGTGACACAAGGGGAATCACTTTTGAGACAGAAACATGTTTTTCGGCTGAAACTTCCCGCGTTGCCTCTTCGAAGGGTCTCAGGGCCTCAATGGTAAGGTGGATCATGGATAGCTCTTCATTGCTTAAGCATAGGGTGTTCTTTCCAAGTAGACAGAGGGCTGTGGTAAGTGCTTCCCTCTGCTCATGGAGTCTCTCCAACATGTAGAATACAGAATTCCACCTTGTTTCTACTGACTGAATCAGTTTATGCTCTGCCACCTTCAGTTGCTTTTGTATTTGTTTGAGCTTCTCTGTGGCTTTCGTGCTGTGGTGGAAAAAAGATACAATGCTACTGCATTTTTCCAGGAGCTGAACAACTTCAGGAACAGCTTTAATTCCATCTTTTACCACCAAGTTTAAGGTGTGGGTGAAACAGGGGTAGTGCTTCCACCCAGCCTTGTGCACTGCAGAAACCATATTTGCACCATTGTCTGTAACAACTGCTACCACCTTCTGAGTTATGCCCCATTCATCTGTTATTCTTTTTAGCTCTAAACTAATGTTGTCAGCTGTATGCTGTCCATAGAAAGTATAGGTTTCTAAAACAAACTCCTGCATTTGCCAGTTGTCAATGAAATGACAGGACACAGTCAAATATGCCTCTGTGGACCTTGAAGTCCACATGTCTGTTGTGAGAACCACACTGTGTGCACGTTGACAATTTGCCCTTACTTTGTCTTGACAGTCTTTATACATGTCGGCAATTGTACCCTCCATCAAGCGTTTGCGGCTTGGGATTTTATAACGCGGATCAAGGGTCTTGACAAATGCATTAAAACCTCTATCCTCAAGAATTGAGATTGGCTGGAGGTCCCTCACAATCATCTCTCCCAGGCTTCTTGTAACCTCTGCAGCTCTTTGGGAGTCATCTATGAAAAATAAAAATACTTATGTCCTACAAGCTACACTACATGCAGTTATGTCTTTATACAGTATGGGCAGTATATGGGAGTAACTCTCATTCAGCCTAAAATAGTTAGACTAAGTAGCTACAGGCAATTACTTAACATTTAAAGTGTGTAATTTAATTAATGTATGAAGAGTTTCATTTCAAAATGCATTATCCACCATTTGATAAAAGTGACACCTTTGTGATAAAATGATGGCTGGCATAAGAGTTATATTCACCAGATCATTCCTGAAGGTATTAGCAACCTGAGATCTTTACTTACATTTTATAAGATATAATCTATGTTTTAGAAATCCTGAGCAATGCATATCAGTTTTTCCACAAAATTGATATAATGCATTCAGATATTGTTTGAAAATGTGTCCAATCTAGCAGCCTATTGAGTGCGTTTACATGCACAACAAAACACCGACTGGAAAAAATCAGGTTATGGCAATAATTCAACTGAAGTGTTTACATGCACAGCAATACCGCGATTACACAAAAAACCTTGTTTACATGGGATCGGTGAAATAGTGGGGTTTCTCTTTATAAAGGACCTGGCGCCGGTTACGTAGTCAGACATGAACGCATTTAAAAAACAGATAGAAATCTGACAAAGCTGATAACATGCCCAGATTAATCAAAGTGTTGGGCAGAAATCTTGGTGTGTTACTGCTATTAAGACCCCAATTAAAGATATCAGATAAAGGTGTTTACATTACTTTTTACATAGCCGGATATTAACCTTAGTCGGGGTATCGTTGTATTAGTGTATATGTACATGCACCCACTGTAATATTATGCTCCTCAAGAAATAAAAAGTATTAACTGATTTCTGTTCAAATGATTAAAATAACCAAATATTATCACTTAGATACCTGGATAATGCCTGCCTCTCTGAAAGACTTCTGTCAGAGAACTCTGCCTCACTCAGTCACTAGACGTGGCGGTATTTGTCTGTGTTCTCTCCCTCTCCTCTAATCGCCTCCGCTGCAACTCGTCATGCTCTCTTGTGTGAATGATTTTTATGTGTTTTAGAAGGTTTGTGGTATTGCCACAATATCTTACACACTTTTGACATATGTCACATTTTGCTTCATTGCTGTTTATTGGAGTGAAATGACTCCAAACGATGCTTCGTTTTCTTTCGGCCATGAAAGCAGAGCAGCACTGGTAACCGTGTTCACTCTCGTTTATGTGACTGACTGTCTGTGACTGAGTGACTGCGTGTGTCTCGGCGTGACTGAGTGACTGCGTGTGTCTCGGCGTGCCTGAGTGACTGCGTGTGTCTCGGCGTGACTGAGTGACTGCGTGTGTCTCGGCGTGCCTGTGTATAGGCTATATGAGGAGCGGAGGGAGAGGGCGGAAGGAGAAGTAGTTCCTATCCTAAACAACAATGTGCTACATTTCATTTTATTTTATTTTCACTTTTCAATATCTGATACACATTTAGTTTCATAAAAATAAAAAATAAATCACTGGCTAAAGAAAGCACCTGGTATCGATATTTTTATGTGAGGATCGATTCTCAAAAATGAAACGTCAGGATCGGAAGTATCGATACTTTGGATCGATCCGCACATCCCTATTCTGGAGGCACTACGCTAAACAAGTACGGGATAGCAGAAAAGTTTGGCATCTCAAAATGTGTTGTATCCCGTATTTTGAAATTGGCTACGAAGCTGCACGCAAAATTGCGAGTGATTTACAGCTGGAGGTGGCGAATCGTAAAATAACAAACAACATTGGACCACTACTTCAAAGTGATGCTTCTGTATTAAATGTAAGTCCTGTATACCAAGTTTGTTGACTGTTTTTTAAGGATATTGATAGTATGTTGTAGTACTGTGTGTATGTAGCGTGCACGGGTGAAGGTAGCAGTAAGGCTGGTAGGTGACATAAACCCGATATACGCTGTTTGCAAAGGAGCCGTCTCTGTTGTGCAGCGGTAACGGCGCTATGCTTTATGTTGTGCAGTGGTATCGGCGCTATGCTTTAGTGCGAGAGGTCCCGGGTTCACGCCCGCCCTCCGCCTGTGTGTGGATTTCCTCGCCCTGAGTGATGCGCCTGTCTGCGGGAACCAAAACCACTCCAATATTTTATTGACTTTTCAACAGCACTCACAAGACATTGATCTCCCACAACAATACATCAACCAAAAGAGTTCATATTAAATAGAGCTATGCAGTTCCATAACTATATGACCTAAATCAATACATACATGAACGTGCTCTCTAGTCAAAACTATACCATTACAGTATGCCAGAGACCAGAACTTTCTGAACATTTATCCAAATAAAAGAAGTGTATTATTTCAAGTGTAGGTTCAGTATCCTTCCAAATACAAATTATAGCTTTTTTTTTTTTAGCAAGAATTAAAAGATTAATAACTAGTCTTTGTTCTGGATAAGAAAGATATAGGTCAGAAGTATCTCCAAGTATAGCCAGATTGCGAGAGATATTTATATGAGTATTAAATATTTGATTTATCTGAAAGAAAACATCTGACCAGAATTTAACTTTTGTGCAATACCAAATTAAATGTGGCAAGTCAGAATTTTCCAGCATAAATAATTATTTATTAATGTACAATTTGTCATTGATACTGGGGTAAAGTAAGCGCTGTGTTTATTCATTTTGAAAAAGGGAAACTCAGGAAAGAACAGAAATGTAGCACTCTGAAACACTTTGCAGCATGTTGCTGCAGAGTCCTTATGAGAGGAGATGTCAGTGTGGTTCAGTCGTGCGTACCATGTGAAAGGTTTCTGGGGGCGCGCCTGGATATATACATATTGTAGCGTTTTTGTCGGGTTTATGAAGCAGGACTCACGGAGACAGTGTGGAATTCTCGGTCTCGAATTTTATTGGAATAAACAGGGAATTCCTGTCAGGGGCCGGAATTCACGCCAGTAAAACAACAAACCCTTATTTATCCTCTATTGCTGTCTCTCTCGCTTTCTCTCAAGTCCCTGTCACTCTCTCACTCTCAGTCTCCCCCTCCCCTGTCACTCATGCACCACCTTATATAACCTCTCCTCATCTCCCGCCGCTGTCCGGCTCAACCAATCGACCCACGGTCTGCAGTCCCCCTTTTCCCGCTGCTAACTAACGGCATGACCCGTTCCCCTTACAATACACATAACATAAAAGATAGACAAGACAAACGGGACAGACAACAAGTCCTGCAACAATACAATTGTCCGGGTCGTTACAATATATATGTTTTATTGTTTTAACTGGCGAGCGAGCGAGTGTAAGGCATTGCAAAATAATACAGCAGAAGCTAGGATGCGCTATAAACAGATATGCTATGGTTTGACAGTAGCGCTAAACTGTAAGATTGTATTGTGTCTACGAATTCGGGACAAATGTGGTCCCGTAGGCATTAAGCCCGGGACCGGGACTTGATCTTTACATTTCGTGACTGTCCCGCCTAGTCAGGACGGGTGGAGCGCTGTATTATTACTGTTGCTATTGTGTGCAATTTGACATAAAACCAAAGTTCATGTTGACATTAGCCTGCCCACTCACCTTCCACTGGCTCGCCTGGTATTCCTTACAGCAAGCACATATTTATTTTGATGTCTGGTACATTAAGTTAAAGAAGTTTCCATGTACTGCTGGTGCTTTATTGTGTCTTTGCTGTACTAAAACGAATTTCAAACAATGATAAATCGCTCAAAGAAGGATCCCAGCAATTGCACAGATTCCTTTTATAGTGCGAATGCCGCGGACTCGTGCCAGTGTGATTATCCTGTCTTTAATGTGTTAGTCACGCGGGGAATGTAAACATGTGAAGTGTGCGCAGTATGCATGATAGCTGTCCGACTCGTCCTGCTGCTGTAGTCAATTTGAAAAAGTATGTAGTTAACTTATCAGAATTACATAACATAATAACGGTATCTTATCTGCAAGTAAAACTACTCACGATATTTATAAAGGAAATCAATTGCGTAGGCGCGTGCAGTATCATCGTGACTAATCATATCAGGTCATTGTGTTCTCAATTGCAATGAAACCAAAGCAGGGGCGTCGTTTGAGAAACATTTAAAAATTGTATCTCAAAGTACACTTTTGAAAACTTGTAAGAATGTGTTTGGTAACATTGATGTATTAGCTAAATCTGGATTTGTTGTGGTTAAATTGAGGGGGAAATACGCGATTTACATTAAAACAGGTGTTGTGAAATCTCTGCATCCCGTGGACTCTTTGCAACCCCCGCCCGTGAAAATATACGAAAGGAGCAGTTCACGTCTTCAGAATTGGTTTCAGTGCAAAGTTAAAGCGGTTAGCAAATATCAAATTAAGGCGAATACACAAAATAACTATTAAAAAGTGGCAAAATTAAGCTCTAAGCAGAGCAATATCCCAAACAATTTCATGAAAGCGGAGGGAGCAGCTTTAATGAGAAACCAACTTCAAATTAACCGAAGCCTTTTGTGCAAAAAATATACCCCCTGCCTACACCTGATAATACAAAGCCTAAAGAGAGGGCGGTTTACAGTTCTGCAGAAGCATGAACCCCGATTTGCAGCTCTTGCAGTCGTTCCTCTGAGGTGCTTAACCGGTCAACAGTGCAAATGCAGAACGATGCATCTAATATTTTAATGTACATCCTGTAATACCAGCACCACAGGATATTGTACAATTCTCAATTTAACTAGAACATTTATTTAAAAATACTAAATGTCAGTGTTCAGATTGTTTTAAATGAATGAATGAATTTATTTATTTATTTTACATCGGACAAGGTATAGGCCTACGTGTTAAAATTCAAAGGTAAGCATGTTCCTGCTACGGCTGTTTTTAAAAGTTAGGCCTGCTGTTAAAATACAATTAATGTATACTTTTGACTAAAAGCGTGTGGTATAACGCACAATAAAGACATTAAATCTGCATTTGTTTTGCACAAATAATCAAATATTAGAGTATATTACACTAATACATATATTTAAGTTCAGCTCTTTGTAGCCGTGAAATTGTCTAGTTTTAGCCGTGACTGTGCCGTGATTTTTACCCTAGCCACGATTGCCAGATGCCAGATGCCTTTCTGATTCGATTCACACTTTTATAGTCTACAGCACACCTTTGGTGTACACGAATGCATTTGTTTTGTTTGTGAATTGAATAGGGAGGACTAATTAAGTTGTGTTTATCCTCTAACGGAGCTTTATTGATTTTGGTGGTGTTTTAGCAAAACGTGTTTATAGATGTGAATTTGGTTTAAGAAAATGGGAAAATATTCTTATGCAAGTCAGCCTTAGTATTTAAATTCGAGCGTAAATACGTTTCTGTACGTCATTTTCTTAAGTTCAAAAAAATGAAAATTAAAAAAAAAAAATAATAATTAAGATGTTAGGTCTCTCTCTCTCTCTCTCTCTCTCTCTCTCTCTCTCTCTCTCTCTCTCTCTCTCTCTCGCGTAGTTAATCTACAAACTCGTTGTAATTGACCCACCAGGTTTAAAATCAGCAAACTATATGAACACTTTATTTAACATTAATTAACATATACAGGTAACTTTACCAAGAGAATAACGCACGATGCGACTGGAGCTTTTAAACAAAAATGTAGCTAGATATCAATTATAGGTAGCTTAATAATAATAATAATAATAATAATAATAATAATAATAATAATAATAATAATAATAATAATAATAATCTCCAGCCAAATTAGGAATTCCTGTAACCAGGGATTCCATTTCACGATAAGTGATGCGTGTGAAAAGGTGGAGTTTAAGCACACTATAAATGGGAGCAAACTCTGGAATTTCATTCATACATCTCAGCACAGACCATGCTGCTATTACAGAGAGCTGCACGCGTCAGGTACCTCGTGGCCTGTATGATTTTATTCTGTAGAACGCCGGGGGCGGAATTGAGACCCCGCCACCAGGACCAAGCACGGGACACACTCCTACTTGAAGCTGTCAAAAAGGGAATACTCGAATCTTTGGGAGTTGAGAGCCCGCCTGTTCCCCGCGAGACAGTGCCCAAGCACGAGCTGGGGAGGGTGCGGAGCCTGTATGAGGAGAAACTCCGTGAACTCCGAAAAAACACGACGGGAGGAGACACCCATTCATCAGGGACGAGGACAATTCTACTTACAGCAAAGTGTGAGTCAAACGAAAAAGCAATCGCGTTTGAGTTATTATTATTATTATTATTATTATTATTATTATTATTATTATTATTATTATTATTATTATTATTAAATGGAATTATGAAAAGAGGTTTAGGTTTAGGATGTCATTGTAACCCAGTTTTACTAATATAGCAGAATACTTTGTACCTTAGAAAAAGCCAAGCAATTAATGTGACAGAATAGCAACAGAATAAAACACCAACAATATGTAATATGAAATCAGTATGTATGAAGTTTCACAAATATCATAACATAGACAAGCTGTGGCCAAGTGATCAAATTAAAAGGGTAAATTAATGTTAAAATAAATATAACCCCTTCTGTCACTATATAATTTAAAAATCTGAAAACAGTTTGTGTTAACTCTGTGGAGTTCGAGAAGTTGCCCTGCCAAAACTAAAAAAAAACCACACATTATAAAATAGATACATAGATAGGAAACTTAACATGGTACAATTATACACACAGTCACTACTGATATGATAAAACTTAATCTGAAACATACATAATATGCCTTTAATATCTTTAACTTCTGTGGTTGCTTGGTGGTTTACATTTAGGATATTATTATTACAATGATATATGTTTAGTAGTGTCTGAACAGGTTAAAGAAATCGATTTATAATAACGTTCTTTAATTCTTCTGCAGTAGAACCTTCTGTTGAAAGTATAGAACTACACAAAGGAGTTGCCAGCCAACACACTCAGAAGTTCAAAGCCGTGTTCCACAAGACCAACCTACTTACAAACAAACTCCACATCGTACGCGCTGAACTAAAGCTTTACGAACAACTACTAAATGCCCTTCCCCCCAGAAAGCTTCCTTCTGGGATCACCCTTTACAAACTTCAGCAGACTGCTCCGGACCGTAAACCGACTGCAAACCTCATTGCCTCAGATCTCTTGGCCTTCAAAAACGTTGATGTCAAAGCCGCCATTTCAGAATGGCAAGCGAGCTCGGAAATCACTTTGGAGCTGGGGATCGAATTTGTTCCACAAGCCAACGAAAGCATCTTATCCTGGGCAGAACCTCAGCAACTCACGCTGCAGATCGAAACCAAGGAAGGAGAAGATAGACAGAGAAGGAAAAGATCTGTGGCGTCCGAAGAGGACTGTAAGAAAAATGAGAATGAGTGCTGCCGAAAATCGCTGAGGGTGTCGTTTAAGGACATTGGCTGGACTGACTGGGTGGTTGCCCCCGAATCCTACACCATGTATTTCTGTGATGGATCCTGCCCTCATAATTACAAGCCAGCCAGCATGCATGCACAGATCAAATCTAGAATGCACCATTTCTCTAAAGGAGCAACGCCTGCTCCCTGCTGCATCCCAGCCTCGTATGAACCCATGGTTCTAATGCACTATAACACTGAGGGGAAACTGACTTTGACTCCTTTCAATGATATGATTGTCAGCAAGTGTTATTGTGCTTAGGTTTATAGGAATGTAAGAATATAAGAAAAGAACATTCAGCCCATCAGTGCTCGTCTGGTTCCTTAATTAATCTCAAAACTTGAGTCTGATCTTAAAGGAGCCCAATGATTCAGCCTCAAAACTATGACTAGGTAACCCATTCCATACCCTCACTGTGTGAAGGTATCTCCTACCCTAACTCCATTTCCAACAGTGTCCTCTGGTCCTGGTTTCTGTACTGTGCTTAAAGTATAGATTGGGGTTAACTTTGTCAGGTCATTTTACGAATTTAAAGACTCCCTCTAATGTGTGAGCCGGTAAAACAAAAGGGGAGAAAAGCAATGTGCAAAATAAACTAAAAACCGCCATACTATTTATAATGCAAACTGAAATTATTACAGCCATACAATCTGAAAAGGTTGCAAAAGTGTGTATAAACAAAGATGTGAAATATATTGTTTGTTGTTTGACCAGTCTGCACACTGTTAAGCCACAGCTCTGTGATTATCCTGAGATTACCCCCACAAAGTGAATTACGTGGACTCTAAAACATCCAAAATGAATGGTATATATTATAACTTCCACTGACTGTCAGCAAAACGGTTTGCAGAAATTGTGCATAAAATTGCACATGATTGTGGAACACAGTAGTTTTCTTTTTTTTTTATATAGCTTAAATGCATTTGGTCTTTGTTTTTGTATCACAAACGAATTCCGCTATATTGCTGTTTTATCCCCTTAGAAAGCCCAGGCTGCTTTCAGTTGAGGTTCAAGCTACACAGCCAGAAAAGGGTTTGGCTAAAATCAGCAGCTATCTTTGTTCAAAGTTCAAAGAAAACATAATAAAGGGAACTTTCACTTACATGTGACGTAGCGCAGCACATTTCACAATTAGTTAACAATTTTCTAACACTGCCTTAGCAACTATATAATATTAGTGATTTTAATAAGATTTCTTTAATGTTTCTTATGTTTCTGCTTATATTATTATTTACACAGCTTCCCCAACTGGGTCGGCTTCTGAAAAAACTCCTCCAAGCTGATGTGGTTTGAAAAATGACTACTAGCGTAGATATTACTGTCCCACACCCCTTGTGGTCACCTCACTTCAGAATTTTAGGAGTCTTTTCAGAAGCAGACCCCGTGGTTGAAGAAAATATTAGTAAGCTTGGTAAATAATATAGCAACACAAAATTAAACATATCAGCCAGGTATAATTAATCCTGTGCTTGATTGATCTTAGGTTTCTTAAGGTACTGTTTTTCAATATTTTAATGCATTATCATAAATATATTTATCCAAAAGAAATATGTTAAATGAAAACCTATTTAAAAAGTTATTCTCAGGCACAATAACACAGTGTTGTGCAATATATTTAATATAGGTAAGTAAGAACAAATGTATTTATAAAGAAGCATATTTATTGTAACTTATTTCCTATTTATAAGATGCCTACGTTGGTTTTGCAAAGATATTTAAAATGTTATTTTAAAAAATGTTTTATGAATTTGTAAAATTCCAGACTTGTTAAGCTTTATTTTTGATAATAAAATTATTTTTAAAGAACTCACTGATTTTGTTCTTCAGAGCGGACCCCTGCAGGGCTGGCCTTTGTCCTCCAGGGTCCGTAGCTCACGTCCGCTCTCCAGTTCCTGGGTGTAAAGAGGTTATTGGTGTGGGGATCAGAGGACGTCCACTGACCTTTAGTTCGCCCGAGCAGCGGTATGGGTAATTACTGCAGTGAGGGAAGGTAATTGGACATTTTGAATTAGGGAGAAAATAATATACATATATACTGTATAATCAGACTTGTAGGACTCGAGTCATCAGGGTCAGAGTCAGAGTCTGAGTCTGAGTCACGAGTGCTTGACTTCGAGTCTCGAGTCCTATAGATTACTAGGGAGTTCATAAGAACATAAGAAAGTTTACAAACAAGAGGAGGCCATTCGGCCAGGGACGATACAATATGAGGGGCATACTATATAGTAAATAAAATAATATACTTCTTTCAAATCTATCTTTAAATAAAGCATTTCACCTGTTACCTGTAACTTCAAAGCATTGAGGATGTTATTAGCAGGATGTGGGCAAGATACGCCGAGTCGGTTCCTGAGAATGTGGTTTCTGAGTCGCGCCGCCCCCTCATGAAGCCGCTCTGAGGTGAAATCTGTACCCTCCCCTCCGCATGTTAGGGACTCCCCGCTCAGCATCGTGTGGAAACCCACCTACACTCCGAAACTGCGTCATGGGCACTTACAAGACAGATCATCCAAAACAAGAGGATCATAACTGTATAAGAACATAAGAACATAAGAAAGTTTACAAACAAGAGGAGGCCATTCTGCCCATCTTGCTCGTTTGGTTGTTAGTAGCTTATTGATCCCAGAATCTCATCACGCAGCTTCTTGAAGGATCCCAGGGTGTCAGCTTCAACAACATTACTGGGGAGTTGGTTCCAGACCCTCACAATTCTCTGTGTAAAAAAGTGCCTCCTATTTTCTGTTCTGAATGCCCCTTTATCTAATCTCCATTTGTGACCCCTGGTACTTGTTTCTTTTTTCAGGTCAAAGAAGTCCTCTGGGTTGACATTGTCTATACCTTTTAGGATTTTGAATGCTTGAATCAGATCACTGTATAGTCTTCTTTGTTCAAGGCTGAATAGATTCAATTCTTTGAGCCTGTCTGCATACGACATGCATTTTAAACCCGGGATAATTCTGGTCGCTCATCTTTGCTCTCTTTCTAGAGCAGCAATATCCTTTTTGTAACCAGGTGACCAGAACTGAACACAATATTCTAGATGAGGTCTTACTAATGCATTGTAAAGTTTTAACATTACTTCCCTTGATTTAAATTCAACACTTTTCACAATATATCCGAGCATATTGTTGGCCTTCTTTATAGCTTCCCCACATTGTCTAGATGAAGACATAAACTCCTAGGTCTTTTTCATAGATTCTTTCTTCAATTTAAGTATCTCCCATATGATATTTATAATGCACATTTTTATTGCCTGCGTGCATTACCTTACACTTTTCTCTATGAAATATCATTTGCCATGTGTGCTGCCCAGTTCTGAATGCGGTCTAGATCATTTTGAATGACCGTTGCTGCTGCAACAGTGTTTGCCACTCCTCAAGAGCCACTTGTCAGACAGCCCTGTTTTACACAATAGTTCCTGTATGTAAATTATATTATTTTCATGCCCCCTTAACTGAGCTTATATATACTATATATATATATATATATATATATATATATATATATATATATATATATATATATATATATATATATATAAACGTCAATGAAGTGACAATTTCAACACAGTTTATTAAGGGATTAGTGGAAACCCTTGTCCTTGTAAAAACCAGGGTGTACTGGAAGCTCGTATCTCAACTACAGCAATAAAATGGTTCTTCTTGCTGAGATATTGGATTATATAACAAAATAAGGACACTGTAAAAAAAAATTTAAAAAAATAAAACAACTGCCACCAAATTTTATTTTACTATGGCCAAAAGGTTTTCATTACGTAGCGTTTTAGGATTAAGACTAAATGACATAATTGTGATATTTTATTTAACATCAAGTAATCAAAGAAACTACAAAATTATATTCCAAAAGTCTACCAGAAGTCATACTAGTAGTACAGTATTTCATGTTAGATTTCAAAATGTCAAATTTTTACATTTTTGTCAGTTTTTCATTCAGTATATGGGAAAACTATAAAGCGGTATGTAATTCAATATGTTAACACAACATTA
The DNA here is from genome assembly GCA_030684275.1 of Acipenser oxyrinchus oxyrinchus. Classification (NCBI taxonomy): domain Eukaryota; kingdom Metazoa; phylum Chordata; class Actinopteri; order Acipenseriformes; family Acipenseridae; genus Acipenser; species Acipenser oxyrinchus. The sequence goes on along the minus strand of CM060292.1, from coordinate 768,434 downwards.
TTCAGCAGGTTTCATTTGACTTTATGAAGCTAAATTAGTTAATTCTATAGGATGATGGAAAACATTTTTGGCCATAGCTGTAACATAGCAGGTAATTATCAATAAATAATCCCTATGGTTAATTATTATATTAGTTTGGTTCATTAATTCGATTTATGTCCACTGTTTAACAAATGAGAAATGAATGTTATTCCTCCACCCAGTAATTTATATACAAAGCTTATTGTTAGATAATATGAGTTGATTATTCCAATGAAGATATACTGTAATTATGTCAGTTATTTAACAAGTGTTTACTGTTTAATCTTTTATGACGTTAGTCATGACATTGCTCGCTGGTTGAGAAACAATTGAAAAATGTGGTTATGGCATTTGGCCTAGAGCTGTGTGTAATTTAGCAGTGACGGCTGGAGAAATTGGTTTGGTATGTTTACTTTAGCGGCAGTGTTGCCACATTCTGGGTATTTTTTGATGTGGCCGAGGTAGCCACAGCATAGTCTTTGAAGATTACTCACCACAGTATTGTGAAATATTTCAATAAAATAATATAAGGCTTATAAAAGCTTGTCATGGTAAAATCAACTAAACACATTGTTTGTTTATTTCCTTCTGTGCCAGCAATGATTTTCCAGACTTACCTTTAAGTTTTAACATGTGTAGTTGTAATTATTGTCCCCTGCTGTGGATGAAGTCCTCTGTGAAAGGGATATAGTGAAGGCAGTCGTATGTGTGAGCATCCATTTCTATAGCCCCCTTCACATTACATTTAACCATCTATCTGGACAAACACTTATCGAATTGTCATGAAACTTGGTCCTAATATTTTCATGTTATTGAGAATATTATATTATGGGGGTATATTGAGATGTCTGTCCGTTCATCCATCTGTCTCTATGTCACACTGTTTTTAACATGTTTGCTTATGCCTGGAGAAACGCTTATGAAATTGTGATGAAACATTTCATCCCCATTTCTTTTTCTATGCTGTGCTTTTGATAACGTCAGGTCATCAACTTTTTCATCATTACAAATTCAGCCACCCAGGAAATCCAAAAGGATTTAGACCGCATAAGGCCGACCTCACGAGTGAAAAAAACTCCATTCTATGAACGTTCATGAAGTATTCTGTTTATATAATAAAGATCTCCCCTTTTATGACTGGAGCGGAGATATCCAATCTACAATAGGGAAGCGTCACGTATGATTGACACCCGTTTCATTAGATTTTCCTCAGGTTGGCTATCCCGGCTGCTTTTGGTAAGCCACTGTGCAGAAGCAGGGAATACATTGAAAATGATTGCACTGAAAGCAGCAAAGCTCCTACAACCAGGTGCACAATTAACAGGATTTTGCGGTGTTGCAGAAATGAGTGCAATATTACAGTATATTGTGAGCCCCTGAAAAATAAACACTGGAAAAGAGCAGCATAGCCCTAACTGCAGGGCGACACATTTTTGTATAAACATTTGAACAATCAGTTGGAACAAAGCGGGCCAATGTCCAGTAGTAGACACCATCATAGGTGGGGTGAGTGTTATGATGTACTGTTTAAACAGCATGGACACTCCCTTTTTCAGACCCCCCAAGTGCAGCAAGCGGGCATGGTTTGGGAGTCTGCTCTTCATCAGTGCCATCAGGGAACAGGTAGTCATCTCCACGATAGGCAGGTTCAAAGGGCAGGGTAAGTCACCTATATGTATTCCAGCAGGTATGATGGTGGCTGAACCTTCAGCGGTGCTCCTGGACCCTCAAGGGCTGGGGGAGGGCAGCTTACCAGCAGGGCTTTTAGTCTCTCCAGAGCTGGTGACCATCGAGCAGGGACTAGCATACATACCTGTAGTTAATGTGGGCATCAGTGAGGCTTGGCTGAGGCCTAGAGACGTTCTTGGGATCATGCATTACACAGAGCCCATGGCTTCTAGGAAAGAGGTTAGTTTTGAGGAGGAGGTTACTGCCCAGGGGCATGTTGCTCACATTCTATCACAGGGTGCGAGTGTTGCGTTTAGTGACACGAACTCACAGCTGCCTGCGACATGTCTGTCTGGCAGTGGATTAATTATGAACAGAGTTGCTGTAGACCATGCAAATATTAAAAACCCAGTGCAGAAGGTGAACGCCTCCAGATTAATGGATTAATTTATTGCGAATCTGGAGTCACCGATATAAAGACCAGCAGCTTTTGCTGGTCGGTGTGGGTGTTCAGAGGAGGAACATGTGTGTACGAGAGATGAGAGACAAGAGATGAGAGACGGGAGACAAAGTGAGTTAAAACGAAAGTAGAAGTATAGGATCAGTGAAGGCGACTGCCTAGCCTGACCTAGATTTTGTGTTTTGTCCATGATCTGTTTTTGTTTAAACCTTTTATTTCGCTCTGTGAGCAGTTGTTTTGTTTAAATATTTATTCAATCATTTTTCTGAATAAAAACGCGCCGCAGCGCCTTCACCCAAGTCCTGCCTGTGTGTCTCTGTCAGCTGTCTGCTCTGGGAATGTCACTACTCGGCCAGCCTGTCACATGAACGTATTTCATTCAGTGAGGGAGCCACATTCCTTCATTCTTTCCATCGCGCTGTTTTAAACAGACCATAATATTTTGAAGGAATGGTTTATCTACAGTTTAATATCATACCTGTTTAATATCCTGTTAAATGTTTTGCATAACTCTGTATTACTGTGTCTGATTAAATCATACTTTCCAGTGCTTGCCTGATGCTAATGAAAAACAGAAGTAATGTGACTGCAAAGAAAACAGCCAGTCCTTTATTCAATGCACAATTAATCAGCTGGTGAAGACTGGTTGATATTCCAACATGCAACAAGTTACTTGTAATCAAATTAATTCTTTAGAGTAGTTTATATTATGTTTTTGTTTTTAAATGTAATCAGACTGCTTTTCAGGGACAAAATTGGCAGATATTACATTTCATGTATAGGTGATTACATAATCTGCAGTTGCTAATATTGTTCTTCTTCATTGATTTAAATATTCATTATTAATCAATATTTTTCTTATTTGCAAAAGTAATACATAAGTAATCAATAATATATTAGTTTTAAAATAATCAGTAATAAGAAATTAAATTTATATTACAATCACTAATCCAAATAATTAGTGTCTACCTGTGAAAAACTCAAGGACTCTAATCGCTGCTCAACCGCCAAAAGAATATGCATTTGTTGATCAGCAAAGTTCAGGAGCTTCTAATAGCGTGCTGGAGCATTGATTCAGTTGGAAGAGAGAGTGCGCTGCTGAGTCATCAACACCACGTCCCTCACTGCATGTTTCCTTAAAGGCTGACGAGGTCTCGTCTTGCCGTGCTGTCCCACTGCTGTAAAATGCTCTTTAAAATCCAGCTGTGGCTTATCACTGAAACGTGTTTACCAATGTACCATCTGACAGCCTTCCTTCTCTACCTCCCACACACATACACAACCATTAGTTATTATTTATGTAGGTATTTATTTATTTGACAGATGTTCATTCCCATGTCCTGTGTGCTGGTTTGTGTCTTTGAAACCAAAAACAAGGAAGAGTTTTTCAGTATTTATAGAGCAGATTATATATAAAACCACATGGTTCCTGCAGTTCACATGTAACCTGGAAAAAATGCAGTTTTAACAACATAAAAACCTTGTGAACCAGAGCAGCTGATTGATCTCAAAACTGTGTCAAGTCAGGTCGTAAAGAATGATCAATTATTATTTGTTTATTTAGCAGATGCCTTTATCCAAGGCAACTTACAGAGACTAGGGTGTGTGAACTATGCATCAGCTGCAGAGTCACTTACAACTACGTCTCACCCAAATGACAGAGCACCAGGAGGTTTATAATGACTTGCTCAGGGTCACACAGTGAGTGAGTGAGTGAGCCGGGATTTGGTCCAGGGACTTCCTGGTTACAAGCAATTTTCTTTAACCACTGGACCACTTAACCTCCTATAAAAGGATCCCAATGATTCATCATCACTGGGTATCCCATTCCATCGCCTCACGCTGTCTGTCTCCTACCCTCTAAGTTTATATCTACTTCTTTTCTAATTCTGTCCAGTCACTGTACTGGACTTAAATTATTAGCTAAGGTTTGTCAACACCTTATAGACCTTAAAAACTGCAATGACCTTTCTCCCAACCTTTCTTTGTTCTAGGGTGGATAGATGTAGTGAGGGAGCCTCTCTTCCAATGTAATACTTTTTAATTATAATTATGGAAAGTAAAGAAACACTTTTTTACATCATAACAACGTAAGTTGATAAGCTAAAGTTAATCCATATGAACAATTCCAAAAAATAGCCAAACCTTTTCTATAGGAAGTGTGTTATTTCTATGACTAACAATCTACAGAGATACCTGAACCCTAAAGCTTTGTGCAATTAGGCTCTACTTTAAAAACCACTGTTCAAGTTAGAAGAAATACTTTACTACTCCACATCTGAAAGAGACCTCTGTGGATAGTAGACTTTGCAAAATATATAAATAGAAATTGGAAATAGTTTAAAATATGCATATTCATATAGTGTAATATATTTGTAAATATATTAGAGTCAATTATCCGAACTAATTGGGTCCGATACTAGTTTGCATAATCGATTTGTATGGATAATCGAACAGGTATTAATAACAATTACTGTACCTTTTAATAATGTTTAGAATAAAGTTAACATACACAAGTACTTTGTGCACAAGTACCCACTGATGATGATATATAACTAGTAACCTATTCTGTTACATTAAGCATACAAAATTACACAGCTTTACAAATCATTAAATTAATGCAATTCAGTAAAGATAACACCTACAGTTAAGGTAATGAAATACTGTAATTAAATGTACTATATACCTTTATAACTTTGAAAATCAACAAATAATACAATTCAGTACAACTTTGACACATTACAGAACTTTAGGACTCATTAAACTTCAAAAAATTCAGTAAAATGTTTCTATACTTTGATACTTGCTGTTAAGGCATTGTAATAACGTGCAATTGAAATGAATAAAATAAAAGTTCTTAGCTGCTCAATAACATAGACAGGATCTCCAGCCCTCACTGACGAAATAGAAGAAAAAACGAGGTGACAGTTTGTTTTAATTTGCTTAACTGCAACAGTTTAAAGCACACAATGCTCCATCGAAGGTTTGGTCTGCATAATTCTGTGACTCATTTGCCTCAGTCTGCTGGTCCTTTGTTTGGCAGCTAAATCTCGTAGGTGTTTTAGCAGCAGAAGCTGTGTGCTTAATACCCCACACGTAATTCATCATGTGATTACAGGTGTGTTCCGTTGATTAGACAGTACGGTTTATGTACTATATAGGAAACGTTTTTTTTTATACAAAATGTTTTTCATATTTATATATACTGTTTATACACGTGTGGAGAGATCTAGCATCAAAGACCCTTTTGATAATGTGGTGGTTACTCTTATTTTGGAATGTTGCAGTCATTCAAATCCAGCAACAGAATGACCGGCGAATCACATGGCTCCAAATTCTCTGATATAAGCTGTTAAATACAGGTTGAAGCAGACTTTCCAACCATTATACTTATATATAAACACAATACACTGTGAACATTCCTAGTGCTGGGGTTATTTCACTCAATAGGATAGCTGTAAACACCACACTCCAGCTTTCCAGGGCTCCTCTGGGTTATTCAGCCATCTTCATTCCTGGAATAACAACAGGACTGCTGGATTGCAATGGACATTGTTTTACACATACAGTGGCTCTCAAAAGTATTCACCCCCCTTGGACTTTTCCACATTTTATTGTGTTACAACATGGAATCAAAATGGATTTAATTAGTAGTTTTTGCCACTGATCAACACAAAAAGTCCATAATATCAAAGTGAAAAATAAAATCTACAAATTGTTCTAAATTAATTAAAAATATAAAACAGAAAATAATTGATTGCATAAGTATTCACCCCCTTTGCTATGACACACCTAAATAAGCTCTGGTGCAACCAATTGTCTTTAGAAGTGACATAATTAGTTGAATGGAGTCCACCTGTGTGCAAGTAAGGTGTTTCACATGATTTCAGGTTAAATACACCTGTCTCTGGGAGGTTCCACAGTTGGTTAGTACATTTCCTAACAAAAACCACATTCAAAGCAAATCCGGAATAAGGTTCTTCAAAAGCACCAATCAGGGGTAGGATATAAGAACATTTCTAAGGCATTGAATATCCCCCGGAGCACAGTAAAGTCCATTATTAAGAAATGGAGAGAATATGGCACAACTGTGAATCTGTCTAGAACAGGCCGTCCTCAAAAACTGAGTATCCGGGTGAGAAGGGCACTAGTCAGGGAGGCCACCAAGAGGCCTATGGCAACTCTAAAGGAGTTACAGTCTTCCACGGCTGAGCTGGGATACGGCAACAATAGCCCGCGTGCTTCACAAAACTGGCCTTTATGGGAGAGTGGCAAAAAGAAAGCCATTGTTGAAAAAAACTCACATCAAATCTCGGCTAGAGTTTGCCAGAAGGCATGTGGGAGACTCTGAGACCAAGTTGAAGAAGATTCTATGATCTGATGAGACCAAAATAGAGCTTTTTGGCCTCAACGCTAAGCGCTATGTTTGGCGCAAGCCTAACACCGCACATCATCCTGAGAACACCATCCCTACCGTGAAGCATGGTGGTGGCAGCATCATGCTATGGGGATGCTTCTCTGCGTCAGTGATGGTTGCAGCAAAGTACAGAGAAATCCTGGAGGAAAACCTTCTGAAGTCTGCAAGAGACCTGGGACTTGGGAGAAGATTCATCTTCCAGCAGGACAATGACCCCAAACATACATTACTGTGAACTAAAATATCACCTATCAATTAGCTTCTCTTTTGAATGCTACAACTGGGGCCTTAAGAAATACTTTTTTTAATTTTTCTGAATTATGTAGAATCCGCAAGTGTTTCCAAGCTCTTAGAAATATTGGGCAAAAGTTTAGAGTAAGTCATTATTAAAGGGACTCTTTTGACCTTTTTATCTCTAGTTTTCTAATCTAGTAGATCATCTCTTTTTAGTTTATCCACTTTTCTTAACTCCGTCTCTATAATTCTTTCTTTGTATCCTCGTTTTTTAAGATTTGTTTTAATACATTTCTTTGTTTTACATAGTCACTTTCTTTTGAGCATATTCTTCGTATTCTTATTCCTAGACCCTTTGGGATTGCCCTTTTAGTGTGTATCGGATGTGCAGAGGACATGTGTAAATACTGGTGCATGTCAGTAGGTTTACAGAAGAGGTCAGTCTCAATTGAACCTTCTTCAAGTTTTACTATGGTATCTAAAAATTCTATTTCTTTCCTTGTCCATCGAAGGTCCACCTTAATATTACTGTGTATTTCACTTGCTATTTTATGAAACTGTATATATATATACAGTATATATATATATATATATATATATATACAGTGGCTCTCAAAAGTATTCACCCCCCTTGGACTTTTCCACATTTTATTGTGTTACAACATGGAATCAATTATTTTCTGTTTTATATTTGTAATTGATTTAGAACAATTTGTAGATTTTATTTTTCACTTTGATATTATGGACTTTTTTGTGTTGATCAGTGGCAAAAACTCCTAATTAAATCCATTTTGATTCCATGTTGTAACACAATAAAATGTGGAAAAGTCCAAGGGGGGTGAATACTTTTGAGAGCCACTGTATATATTGTAACATAGCAGGGAGGGGGTTAATATTCTACCTGCAGAAAATATGTGCGTATGCACATTTTGTTTAATTGTTTTATTGTTTTGTTAATTGTTTATTGTTTAATTATCAACCGCACCTTTCTTAAGTGGAGCCGGTAAAGCTCGAAGAAACCGATCCCTTACCATAATCTCGATGAGTTGATGACTGGAGTGGGTCTCGGGAGTCAACCACCGGTTGGCCAGATGGATCAAGTCGAACATCTGTGATCGGGGAGCGATATTTGTCTTGTAGACCCATGCATGGTATTTGTTTGCCCTGACTGCCATGGTGACTCCCGCCCGCGCCAGGATCTCTTGTTTCAGCTTGTCATAGTTGTCTGCGTCGCTTGGGGAGAGATCATAATAGGCTTTCTGGGCATCTCCAATTAAGAACGGTGCTAGAATGCCGGCCCACTTCGCTGGGGCCCAGTTCTCTCTTGTTGCAGTATGTTCGAAGCTAACAAATAGGCTTCAATGTCATCGCCCTCCGTCAGCTTATTGAGGACATGCGTTGAGCGAATGGACGGGTTCTGACTGGGACGGTCCATCAACCGTTCAAGGCATTGAAAAAGTACAGCATTACTTTCCTGTTGCCGTGCATTAGCCTCCTGTTGCACTGTCGTGGTATGCACCTGTAGTTCCTGTAGTTCTTCCATTTTTCACTCTTTACCCTATGTACTATGGGTACTGTAGGCTTATGGCCTTCAGTTTTGGTGATCCCACCGCTGCCACCATATGGTGGCAGCGGTAAAAACGCCCTACTGACCCAGTACAATAAATAAATAAATAAATAAGCAAAGAATGGAAGAGTTGTGAGAGACGATCCGGACAATGAAAGTGGCCATCGCTGTTCAGGAGGAACTGAACAGAAAATGGAGACAGGAGCGGGGACTTCCGGACCCAGAACCAATGGAGCTGCAGCTAATGTTCCAGAGATGGGTGAGGTCAACAGAAGCCCCGCTGTCTCCAGCGCCCGAGGGAGAAGCCCCGCTGTCTCCAGCGCCCGAGGGAGAAGCCCCGCTGTCTCCAGCGCCCGAGGGAGAAGCCCCGCTGTCTCCAGCGCCTGGGGGAGAAGCAACAATCAAGGGGGAGGAGGTGAAGAAACTACTTCCTCCACAGCCCCAACCACCAGCCCCACAAACAACTCCGGCGCTGACTGGTGCGGTGCCTTGCCCCGACGTCGTGGTCAGTCCTACCTCCGCTGGTCCTAACTCCCAGGTCACAGCATTGCCAGGCACAGTTGTTTGCCTGGTCCCCTACTCCGCTCCTCCTGGATTTACAGACGTCACGACGTGAAGGTCAGACGTCGCGTGCGCTCCCCCTTTCCCTCACTTTGTTCCCCCTGAAGCTCCAGGCGTCGCTGCGTGGTTCCGCAGTCGCACAACTCTGCCTGTCACTGCTTGCTCCTGGTTGCCGCCCTGCACTCCAGTCGCCCTGGTCAAGCCGTCCGGGTTCCCCCTCGCTGGTTCGCGGTCCCTTCCAGAAGATGCCGGAGGGACCGACCCATCCTCAAGCCCGCCCGTGGAAGAGGGCGAAAATTGACATTTGTGGACTCGAGGGTGGGTGGTTGTGTTTTAGGGGAGGGGGTGGCCTTGGAATGGCCGATCAGTGTTGCACACTTGAGGGGGAGGATGTGTAACACAGCAGGGAGGGGGTTAATATCCTCCCTGCAGGAAACATGTGCGTATGCACATTTTGTTTAATTGTTTTGTTAATTGTTTATTGTTTAATTATCACCCGCACCTGGTAACTATTGTAAATTAATGCCAGGTGTAGGGTATTTAATGTCTGTACGGGGCTGCTGAGTAGGAGGCAGACAGTGTGCTCTGTCTCCGAGCAGTCGTACTGAAAGTGCGGTGTGAAACCTGTGTGGGTTTTTGTGTGACAGGTAAACGGTTTAGCCGTCCTGCGAGCTAATCAGGGACTTACCTGTGTAGTTAGCGCTCCAAACGGAGCTAGGTGTTTATTTTGTTTGTGTTTTATTTTGTGTATTAAAAATAGCGCGTCAGCGCTTAAACTCCATTTCTTGTGTCCTGGGTCTGCTTTTAAAGGGGCAAACGAATGACCGTGAGTGCCGGCTACGTTACAATATATACATAATATATATATATATATATATATATATATATATATATATATATATATATATATATATACTGTATATATAATTGAGGCAAACATATTTTGCCCTGCATGTATTTTCCAATATATTAAACGTACTTCTAGCTGTAGTAGAGTCGACTCATTGCAGACTGACATCTGTGCTGCTGAGTTGCTGCTGAGTTTGATGTTTTCTGATTGATAAGTGTTTTATTACTCCTTATTTTTCGTGTTTGATGATGTGTGCTGTGGTGGTGTGAGCCTCTTGCCAGGTCATCATTGTAAATGAGAATTTTTTCTCAATTGACTCATCTGGATCAATAAAGGCTGTGATTGATTGATTGATTGATTGATTGTTTCACAACATATTTTTCAATATATTCCCTACATGCCTACAATATATGCCTACATGCACTGCCTACAGTTTTTTCAGTTTAATATGACTTTCATAAATCAATTATTGTAAGGAAGTGGTAAATTACGCAAGGGATAAACACAATGGTTCTCTGTGGGTAACACATAAATAATCAATTCGTGAGTTAAGACATAAACAGCTTGAGACTGTGTCTATCAGTGTTTATGCCTTCCCTCACTCATCAATGCCTTTCCCCCTTAGTCATCGTGAATCCTCTGTTTAAAGCACTTTTCAGATTCCCCGTTCTGAGCAGGGTAATGTAATCACAAAGCTTATTGAGGAGTGTTGTTTAAATACATCTCAAAATCAAGGGAAGTAATGTTAAAGCTTTACAATGCATTAGTAAGACCTCACCTAGAATATTGTGTTCAGTTCTGGTCACCTCGTTACAAAAAGGATATTGCTGTTCTAGAAAGAGTGCAAAGAAGAGCAACCAGAATTATCCCGAGTTTAAAAGGCATGTCGTATGCAGACAGGCTAAAAGTATTGAATCTATTCAGCCTTGAACAAAGAAGACTATGCGGGGATCTGATTCAAGCATTCAAAATCCTAAAAGGTATAGACAATGTGGACCCAGGGGACTTTTTTGACCTGAAAAAAGAAACAAGGACCAGGGGTCACAAATGGAGATTAGATAAAAGGGCATTCAGAACAGAAAATAGGAGGCACTTTTTTACACAGAGAATTGTGAGGGTCTGGAACCAACTCCCCAGTAATGTTGTTGAAGCTGACACCCTGGGATCCTTCAAGAAGCTGCTTGATGAGATTCTGGGATCAATAAGCTACTAACAACCAAACGAGCAAGATGGACTGAATGGCCTCCTCTTGTTTGTAAACTTTCTTATGTTCGTATGTTCTTAAGGGCCAGCTTAGTCAGTACTATGAGTGATGTATGAGCTCTCCTGTGTATTTATCTAACAGCTTTGCTTTATAAGTCAATACATGATGTGCTGTGGAAGAAATCCCCTGCGAAGGGCATATAGTGGAGGCATACTATAAATCTGGAGAATCACTTGTCTTGAAACTGGGTTTTACAGACGTTATTGAGAATATCAGATTGTGGCTCGATAGGGGAGTGTCTGTCCGCACCTCCATCCATCTGTATGTCACACTGACATGTTTGCATAGAGCTGGAGAACTGTTTCTCAAACTGTGATTAAACATTTCATTACCAATTGTTATTCTATACTACTGTTGATACATGTCATGGTCATCAACTTTTTTCATTTATATTGATAGCTCTAATTTTGAATTTACAGTGGCGGGATGGATGTAACTGACTGTGACAGAAATACAACGATTCTTGGTTGTAAATTTCCCTCCCGACCTGTGAGGGTGCTAAGCAGCGAGAACAGAGTTCTTTGGACGGGCTGGTCTGACATTTCTTTCCCAGGGTCGGAAAGTTGGCCAGTCTGGTTGAAGGCGAGACTCCGCTGCAAGAACGCATTGACCCGGAAAGGAAACGATGTGGCAGCCACAGGTTGGAGAGGTGGTTGCACTCATTTACCAAGGGGTCATGTGTGACGGCATAAAAGGGGATGGAAAATCGCAATCTGTTCCTTCGTGTTGGTTTTGTACTTTAACCTAGAAGGACTGTGAGAGACCCCAGAGAACGTAGCAGTGTCATGAGTGTTTTGTTTGTTTTGTTCAGTCTGTTAGTAATTGTCTTGTTTGTGAATCACCAGACGGCTATCACGTTTCCGGAGCTGTCGCCTTGGGCCAGCACAAAGCCAGAACAGCACTTCACCACTGTCACAAAATAAACTTGTATCATCCACCACGAGCACTACTGCACGCACCCAGGACTGGTGACCGTGTCTGTATTACTGTGGGGCAGATATTATTGTTTATTATTTGGGACTGCAATCCTATTGTTATTGACCCCGTGCAGTTTATAATCATCTGTCTGTTTCATTCACGCACTGCATCACTCCTGCACCTGTACCCAAATATCCACTTTGCCACACTGACATACTTGTTTTTGTACATTATCAGATGTCTTAATAGTTTAGTTTTGTAATTCTTCGAAAGTGTTAAAGGATAAAAACCAACCCTGCAACAAAAAAGACGTACATACATAGGTAACAGAATACAAGAATCACATGGTTTGTCATTTATTTAAAGAAGGGGAGGTTGTGGTGTTCTGACAATAGAAGAAAAGGCATCTGTTTATTTAACTCTGTTTTCTTGGCTGTTATATTTGTATCACTTAAACAGTTAGAAGAAAGCCAGCGGAGTGACTGTTCTGTTTACATTCTCAGTGTATTACTCACTTCAAATCTCCCAAGAAGCGTGATTAAAAGATGTGAGTCGCTGCTATTGGAATGTATAAATCTACTTCTGTGAGTCAAGAAGGGTTAATCAATGTGGGAATAGAAAGCAGCGAAGCTGTGATTAATTCATGAATGTACGCCACTTACCTTGTAAGTAAGCCAGCAGCAACTGGATCTTATTGATCTTATCTTATCTCTCCAATCCTGTTCTTTCACCGGAGTTCAGGAGCTGCTCTCCAGGTCCAGTTTCTGCCCCTCTTCTCTATTAGATTCTGTATGTGACATGGGGTTGGCCACCGTTTACCCTGATCCCAGCATTACTGTGGCATCGACTCCACAGGGCGCTGTCTCGAGGGATGTCAATACATTTACTCATTGATATATCACACAATTGGTATGTTTTGTCTTTCTTGGGTATTCTGTTCCCTGTTCTGCTTTTCTGAATTCTAAAGCACCTGTTGAAGTTTTTATTTTGTATGTTACTGTCCTGACCTGCAAGTCTGGCTACAAATGTAAAGAGAACCGTTTGGGTAAATTGAGGCACTGTGGTGCTGTTACAGAAACACCGCTTTTTATTTGTGGGGATGTAATTAAAGCACATTCATTAATTCAGTTTCCGATTTGAAGTTAAAGCTAGCCATGACCTGACAGCGCATTTCTGCGTACCCAGCAGCACCGCATACATGAATCTGCGATGAATCCATTTATATACTGTGGAAGGGTAGCATTTGGGTCAAGGCTAGCAGCTGGAATAGCAGAGGCAGGAGACAGGAGATTGCAGGGATAGAGAGCACAGCCTGCTGCTAAACTAACTCAAAGGAACTGGCTCCTCTTTTATACCAAGTGGTCAGGTCTAACTTGCAATCTATCCAGTAGAACCTGGCCACATTCTTTGCAGCGATGGCATTTGAACTCCTCTACAGACATGCTGCATTTTTCCTTGGACCCCAAGGATCATCAAGCCATGGCATCCCTGCTGTTGACTTCTGGAACAATCCTCTCAGGATTTACTCTGATCAGCACAATTTTACCCTGGAGTTTAAACTGGGTTGGCAGAAGCAGGTGGAACGAGCCCAGTGAACAGAGCTTAAGGTAGAGAATGACTTTGTGATTAAGTTCTACAGTGAGCCTGCAGAATTGGAGGAAAGGTTCATTCAGGAGGCATTACTGCTGGAGCTGCTGCACTCCAAGAGACTGGCTTCACACAGCCCAGCAAGCATTACAGCTGGAGCTGCTAAGAGACTGGCTTCACACAGCCCAGCAAGCATTACAGCTGGAGCTGCTAAGAGACTGGCTTCACACAGCCCAGCAAGCATTACAGCTGGAGCTGCTAAGAGACTGGCTTCACACAGCCCCGGAAGCATTACTGCTGGAGCTGCTGCACTCCAAGAGACTGGCTTCACACAGCCCAGCAAACATTACTGCTGGAGCTGCTAAGAGACTGGCTTCACACAGCCAGAGCGATCGGAAAGCTCTGGAAGAAGGACCCACTGGGGGCATGTGACTGTGTTTCAAATAAAAAGAAACCACAAGTTAATATCACTAACATGTTTAGCAGGATTAGATACACTAGCTGACATTTAAGAACTTTTAAACTTTCCGAAAACATCTTTAAAATCATAGTCTTGCAGATAAAAGTGAAGCCTCTTTATATACAGATATGGGCAGCAGTGTGGAGTAGTGGTTAGGGCTCTGGACTCTTGACCGGAGGGTCGTGGGTTCAATCCCCGGTGGGAGACACTGCTGTTGTACCCTTGAGCAAGGTACTTTACCTAAATTGCTCCAGTAAAAACCCAACTGTATAAATGGGTAATTGTATGTAAAAATAATGTGATATCTTATAACAATTGTAAGTCACCCTGGATAAGGGCGTCTGCTAAGAAATAAATAATAATAACAGATAAGGGGACCAGTTGCTAAAAGGTGAGAACACGATTATAAAGCATTGATTTTAATATATAACGATTATATTAAATACTGGTTTTATTATACATAAAACAAAGAATAATTATAGGGGACTTCGATGTTTTTAAAAACTTGAATTGACATAGTTAGCCCAAACCAATACTAAGGCAGCACAGAAACCAGGCCCAGAGGACACCGTTGGAAACTAAGTGGACAGAGACAGAGACAGAGACAGAGACAGAGTGGGCAGAGGGTAGAGACATGTCTTCTTCACACAGAGAGTGCTGAGGGGATGGAATGGGTTAGCATGCCATGTTGTTGATGCTGAATCAATGGGATCCTATAAGACCCGACTTGACAAAGTTTTATAATCAGTCATTGAGATCAATCAGCTACTCTGAATTGGAGGAGCACTGATGAGCTGAATAGCCCCTTCGCGTTTCTACATTTTCTTCTGTTCTTAATGTTTGCACCCTGGTATACCAACTGAGCTCTGAGAGGAAACATGTTTGAGAGCTGTGTGAAGGCAGACCTGGATTAAATCAAATTCATGGCGGTGCTGTGCTTTACAATGGCTATGGCATCATATTGATATCGGAGGCTGTGTGGTCCGGTGGTTAAAGAAAAGTCCTTGTAACCAGGAGGTCCCCGGTTCAAATCCCAGCTCCCTAACTGACTCACTGTGTGACCATGAGCAAGTCACTTAACCTCCTTGTGCTCCATCTTTCGGGTGAGACGTAATTGTAAGTGACTCTGCAGCTGATGCATAGTTCACACACCCTAGTCTCTGTAAGTCGCCTTGGATAAAAGCATCTGCTCAAATAATAAAATATAATCTACTGCAGATCCTCGTGGGAGATTTCATAAAAACCTTTACTCTAAAATGTCAAAACTAGAACTGAACCATATCTAAGAGACGTCAGAGAAATAATAATGAAAATTACACTGTGGAATAAATTGTCCATTTCAATTAAGTTTTTGGTGGAAAAAAAGCACTTTAGGAAAATAAATAAAGTTAATGAGACACAATATTTATTATGATTAGATCAACCATCGCTGAGAAATCATAACATTGTGTAGTGCATGAATTTGTATTTTAATTTTAACTTTTTTTCTAATGAAAACATCATAGAATGTGGAGCAGTTTTAATTTGATGCCTTAATATGTATTTATCAATTCTGAATAATAAAAAACTATATTCTTTTAGTACAGTTTATAATTTCCATGTAATTTTTATTTTTTGTGATTATATTTTATTTAAATTACTGTAAAACTAAGCAAAAATAATAGGGGGTCCAGACTTGTTTGTTTTATTTTTATTTTATTTTTTATTACATTTTCATTCTCCATTATTCTCTATGGGAACATCTCAAAATTCATATATTCTCAGAGCATTTAATATGTTCATCCCATGAAAAACACGCATACCTACAATCAGTGACAGAATGTAAAGAATAAAGTTAATTCTGCTGATTTGTTCTCTACACTATAAACTGTAAATAGTAAGATATATTTCAGTTTTTCATTTTATATAACATTATCTGGGAATTACTGGCTAGATTTTGAAAATGTGTACAACTTTTATGCAGCTCTTGCATATATTTCCAAGTCTGTGAAATTCAGAAGAGTTTGGGGGAAATTGCTAATATCACAATGCTGTGGAAATGAACACACTTAAATGAATAAACAGGAAATGAATCACAACTCATTGTACACTTGCTATCCCGGTGCTTGCTCTCTCTCCTACACTCTCTCTCCTCTCTCCTACACACTCTCAAAAACAAACATTTCACTCTTCCTGAGACCATGTGGCGAGGGGATGATTGACAATTACTCATTCAATCAATCACCCCCTGGCCACATTCCACACAACCACTCACTGTCAATCAAACAATTACTCATTCAATCAATCAACCCGAGCCACATTCCACACGACCACTCACTGTCAATCAAACAATTACTCATTCAATCAATCAACCCCTAGCCACATTCCACACAACCACTCACTGTCAATCAAACAATTACTCATTCAATCAATCAACCCGAGCCACATTCCACACAACCACTCACTGTCAATCAAACAATTACTCATTCAAGCAATCAACCCCTAGCCACATTCCACACAACCACTCACTGTCAATCAAACAATTACTCATACAAGCAATCAACCCCTAGCCACATTCCACACAACCACTCACTGTCAATCAAACAATTACTCATTCAATCAATCAACCCGAGCCACATTCCACACAACCACTCACTGTCAATCAAACAATTACTCATTCAATCCAACAATCAAACAATCAATAACCAAATACTCTCACTCACTCACTCACACCCCCCCACATTGACTAAGACAAACCTGCCCAGAAGGGGCACCAAATCAATGAGAAATGTTTTCTAAACTATACCACACAATTACAGAAGTATGAAGTCAAATAATGATAATACTTTTTAATATATAGAGGCTGCGTAATCATTCATGTGATCCAGGGGCCGGTTGTACTAAAGGGATCAGAAATCAGGATCGGATCTGGGCTCACTGGAGCCGGATCATGAAAAAGCATTGTACTAAGCGGATCAGGATCAAGCTCCACTGATCCGAAATCTTGATCCGATGTAATCAAGTGCTGACAGACAGCTGTAACTTGAAAATGTCGTGGACAGGGGGAGATTGAGGCTGTGAAAAGGTAAACTTAAGTTATTGAGAAAAAAGGAATTGTGGGGGAAAAAATGATATGCATTTAAAAAAAACTACAACGTTAAATCTAATTATTGATTTAATTGTAATCGATACCATGAGAACGCCATTATGACTTTGTCAACACAGAAAACAGAAATAATATTTATGAAACCTCATATAGGAGGCTGTGTGGTCCAGTGGTTAAGGCAAAGGGCTTGTAACCAGGAGGTCCCCGGTTCAAAGCCCACCTCAGCCACTGACTTACTGTGTGATCCTGAGCAAGTCACTTAACCTCCTTGTGCTCCGTCTTTTGGGTAACACGTAATTGTAAGTGACTCTGCAGCTGATGCATAGTCAACACACCCTAGTCTCTGTAAGTCACCTTGGATAAAGGCGTCTGCTATATAAACTAATAATAATAATTACGCAGTCAGGTCTATTTTTTCTGTAGCTATATGGCGAAAACAGAAATGTCAGATATAGCTAAACACAACTAAACTAGTATTGTACATTTTTTTTTTTTTCTAATTGATATTATCTTAATACAGTACTGTTACAGCTACTTTTAAATGCATTGTTGCTTAATGTTTTCTAAAACGTTAAATCATCTCTGTGTTTAGTTCCTCAATTTTTCAAAAGTGGGATCAAGTTCTGATCCTGCTCAAAAGCAAGGTCAGGTTTGAGCTCAGATTTGAGCCCAGATTGAGCACTGATCCGTTTAGTTCAACGCAACTAGGATCAAGATCAACATCTGAGCGCGGATCCGGGATCAGATCCCTTTAGTACAACCGGCCCCAGATGTTACACACTGTTTTAGTGCCGTGTCCGGGAAGTTTTGTCTTCATCTGGCTTTCACAGATCCTCAGTGTAAATGCTGTTTCAACTGCTCCATGGGATATAGATGGTATTAAAAAAAGACATTATGATTTGAAATATAGAGCTAAGAAAAAACTGCTCAGATTCGAAAATCTGCCAAATCCACTGGAGAAGGACCTGCTTCAGAAGAAAGGGCGTCCCAAACAATTCTCATGGACCTGCTTCAGCCGACCTCTTTAACAAAAGAAAGGGTATCCCAAACAACTCTCATGGACCTGCTTCAGACCCGACCTCTTTAACAGAAGGGCATCACCAAACAATTCTCACGGACCTGCTTCAGAGCCGACTTCTTTAACAGAAAAAAAGAGCGTCACCAAACAATTCTCACGGACCTGCTTCAGAGCCGACCTCTTTAACAGAAGAAAGAGCGTCACCAAACAATTCTCATGGACCTGCTTCAGAGCCGACCTCTTTAACAGAGGCAGAAGAAAGGGTGTCCCAAACAATTCTCATGGACCTGCTTCAGAGCCGACCTCTTTAACAGAAGAAAGGGCATCCCAAACAACTTTCATGGACCTGCTTCAGAGCCGACCTCTTTAACAGAAGAAAGGGCATCCCAAACAACTCTCACGGACCTGCTTCAGAGCCGACCTCTTTAACAGAAGAAAGGGCGTCCCAAACAATTCTCATAGAGCTTATGGAGGGTATTCAAGGCCATGACATTATTGGGAGTGCTCAAGGTGCAGCTACACCATCAGTGCCACCAGCTTCTGCTTTTACTGGACCAGTATCTAAAACTGAGAACTTACCTGGGACATCCGCTACTGGAGCTACAGACACCTTAGAAGGAATGTCTCGAGAGAAACACAGGTATTTGTTTATTGATACGTATTTAATAATGCCAATAATACTTTTTTGTATATTTAGTGACAGTATCTATTCATGTTTTTTTTTCAGTTCTCGCTCCACTCTGAACAACTAGAACTAAAGTTAGTTTAAACAAAGCTTAGTGAGCTCTAGACTCCCTCTTGTGGTCAACATTGGTACAGTAGTAGTTTATTTTTTGAATATTATTGCATGGATGAGAATCAGTTTTATTATTTGTTTAACATTACATATTTCATAATTCCAGAACGGTATGTTCTCTTTCTTTTTTCGTGTTGCTGTTGTTCAGTCAGCACTCTAAAAATAAAAATGCTGAAATGCCATCTTGATTAATTATACACATTCACACACACAATTGACTTTAAATGGTATTTTAGTGTGTTTGTGAATGAATTCAGTGAAATCAAACACACGCAATACATTTGTGTACATGCCTTTAGTCATTAAGCACCTGCATTATGGAACAATCTTCAATTTGAAATGTTATTGTATTTATATTATATTATATTATTGTATAGTATATTTATTTGTCATGTGAAGCGCTTTGGGGTGCCTTGGCATGAAAGGCGCTATACAAAATCAATTTGATTGATTGATTTTTCCCACATATTGTGATTTGTGGAAACATGTTTTTTTTTTTTTTTTCGCACTTGTAGGTGGACTTGGAACTCCTGTCTTAAATTTCACTCACAGGCACAACCTTTTCTGAAGGCAGAATTGAAGGGAAACTCATCCTGTAACTGCCCTTGAGAAACTCATATCTTGAATATCTGGCCCCTACAACCGCTCAGGAAGTGAGCAGCATCCTCCGATCCCCAAACCAGCGCCTCTTTACACCCAGGAGCTCCACAGTGTGAGCGAGCTACTGCCCCCTGGAGGACAGGCAAGGAACAGCACTGTTGGTAAAGGGAGCGCTTGTGATGCATTCTGTAATGGGATGGACTGAGCTCAGGAACATGAATGAGGAAATTAAGGTTCATTTTAATTGGCAGAGAAATTAAGAATAAAATGTAAACCTACCTTCTCAGTTTTGACTAGCTCCCTCCCCAACGCATTTGAATCTAACAAAAACGTGTATATTTTCAGTATGTTTTTCGTACTAAAGTGAATCATTTCCTGAAATAATGTACTGATAATGCAGCGAAATAGCAGCTGTAACACAGACTTTGAGAAATACCGCACCAAAAGAAGCGTCATAAATGCAACGAGCAATGTTTCAAAAACACTGCTCTCCAAGGCTTTTAAATATATGTTCTTATTGCTGCAACATTAATACTCCACTGACCCCTTGCTGGACATTCGTTTGACTGTTTTTTGTTTTAATTTCAGTGGACCACTAACCTCACGATTCAAAGCCAAACGTTTTACCATGAAGAGCAAGTTCTATAGTGGCGAGGTGAGCGTGTTGTTATGCCTGCACACCATGCTTGTTATCTATTGAACTCTGTATTAGTACATTCCCAGTTATACAGCATAACGTAATACTGCCAATAATGACGTTCAATTGCATGTGATTGGTTCTCTGTTGCTACACAAACACATTATCACTTGATTCTGTTGGCCAATGGGCAATCAGTCCAATTATTGTACCTGGGCATAAAGTAAATTTTTGATCAAGCCAGTTACTATGAACTGTGGTCCAGTGGTTAAAGAAAAGGACTTATAACCAGGAGGTCCCCGGTGCAAATCCCACCTCAGACACTGACTCATTGTGTGACCCTGAGCAAGTCACTTAACCTCCTTGTGCTCCGTCTTTTGGGTGAGATGTAATTGTAAGTGACTCTGCAGCTGATGCATAGTTCACACACCCTAGTCTCTGTAAGTCGCCTTGGATAAAGGCGTCTGCTAAATAAACAAATAATAATAAGTTGAAATACATGAAAATATAATATTTTGAGTGGATGAGGAATGGAGAGAAAACGTAAATCAGTTCATGAATATTCAAAAGAAAACGAATGTTTTGAAGTATACAAAAAGCCAAATAGCAGAGGTGGGTCAGATGAGGCAGATACTGCTGCATTGAGCGACACACTGTGCTGTGTCTCTCGATGTGTGGTTGTTTCGTGTGATCCACAGTGTGTGACAGTTCTTGTACTGGGGTTTCCTCTTCACTAGGTCGATTAAAGGTCCCAGGTACTTTTAGAAGGTGTCTCCGGCTTCTTCGAAGCACTTGATCATATTCAGTTACCGCCTGATGTGATCTTGGGGTCATTCTTGTATGACGTTTGCGACAGGTCCTTTTCTGCCTGTTTGACTGGGGGTGCTTGAAAATCCCATCTGCTGAACTGTGGTCCATTATCTGAAGTTACTGTTGTCTCTATTCCGTGTCTTGCAAAAATCTATTTGTTTGATCACTTGCTTTTCTGAGGTTTCAGACAAGAATGCAACCTCTAGATAGAATGGTAATCTATGACTAACAGGTAATCTTTACCTTTAAATTGAAACAAGTTGGCTCCAACCTTTCTCCAAGGTGCTGCAGGCTTGCTGTGAGCTTTCAGTGGCTCCCCTGTCTGTTGGTACTTGTGTCTTTGACATGTTTCACATTTCTTCACTACATTTTCAATGTCCGTCTTCATGTATGGCCAATATGCCCAAATGTCCCTCATGTGCTAGCTGTGCCATTGCAGATCTCATAGAGGTGGGTATGATGATTGAGATTAATGGCTTATGGTCAGTTTTCAGCACTACTGATTGTCCATAAATGAATTTGTGAAACTTTTTGCAGCCGAAAACAGCTCCAAGTGTCTCTTTTCCCATTTGTGCATAATGTTTCTCAGCAGACGTCATTGAATGAGATGCAAATGCTACAGGAAGCCAATCGGTCTCATGCTGCTGCAACTACACTGCACCGAGTCCATCCTTTGATGCGTTGGTTGACACACTCAGTGGCTTACTTGCGTCATAGAATTTCAAGACAGGTTCTCTATTAGAATTAGTTTCAGTTCTTTCCACTCTGGTACGTTCGTGGTTCCACTGCCGTTCTGTCTTTGATTCTAAGAATCTCTTAGTGCGACTGTTTTTGCCGACAGATTCCAAACAGATTTCCCTGATTCACTAACCCGAGGCATCTCTGTACGTCTGTTGTGTTGCTTGGGTCAGGCATTTCAATAATTGCTCTAATTTTTTCAGGGTCTGGCTTTATTCCTTTTGTAGACAGCTTGTCCCCAGGTAAGTTAGCTCTGGTGCCCCAAACAGGCATTTATCACTGTTCAATTTCAAGCCGGACTTAAGTGCTTGCTCTAGCACTTTGTCGTTCGTCATGCTCAGCTTTGGTTTTTCCACATATGATGATATTTCGTTTAAACCTTTTGTTGTGGTCCTTGAGCTGGTTATTTTGTTCCTGTTTATTGTGTTTGTGACTTGTTTTGTTAACCCTTTTTATTTAGCTCTGTGAGCAGTGTTTTTGTTTGTACAGCCTTTTTATTTCGTGTTTATTAAACGTGCAGCAGCGTTTAAACTGCAGCTTTTCTTGTCTGTGAGTCTCTGTCCCTGCCCATACCATCTGGGCTTGCAACGCTACCCTGTCAGTTTGAAATATAGAAAGAGCACATTTGCATCTCACCCCACAGTACTTGTGCTGTGTATACTTCCTGGTCTGTGATGTCACCCACCCAGCCATCCGTGACATATGGCTACAGGCACTTTTCCTGCCGGGTGACTCACCAGTTCCACATTGTCCTTAAGCTGTATTTTGTACTGCACTGGCAAACAGCCAATTCCTTGAAATGCTTCAGGAAAGTCCCTGGCAATGTTGCAAGTTATAGGCACGTTTCCCTGCTTCTCTTTGTTAACTGACTTGCTATTGGCTGTAACAACATTATTATTGATTACATGAGCTCTTTTAGACCTAGCTTTTCACATGTTCTTAAGCCTACAGTAGGTTGCCGTTCACCTTGTACAATTACAAACAGCAGGTCTACTGTATGTCCCTTGCAAGTCACTCTAACTCTGCACGTCCCTTTGGTGGGAATGGGTTCCTCATTGTGGGTTCAGAGGTTTATTGGCTTCTTTAAAATCTGAGGTCTGCTTTAATTCCAAAAAGCTTGTCATCGGCAGAATGTTCACCTGTGCTCCAGTATCCATGTCCACTGGTATTATAGATCCATTCACTCCTGTGTCCATGTTCACTGGTATTATAGATCCATTCACTCCTGTGTCCATGTTCACTGGTATTATAGATCCATTCACTCCTGTGTCCATGTTCACTGGTATTATAGATCCATTCACTCCTGTGTCCATGTTCACTGGTATTATAGATCCATTCACTCCTGTGTCCATGTTCACTGGTATTATAGATCCATTCACTCCTGTGTCCATGTTCAGTGGTATTATAGATCCATTCACTTCCTGTGTCCATGTTCAGTGGTATTATAGATCCATTCACTTCCTGTGTCCATGTTCAGTGGTATTATAGATCCATTCACTTCCTGTGTCCATGTTCAGTGGTATTATAGATCCATTCACTTCCTGTGTCCATGTTCAGTGGTATTATAGATCCATTCACTTCCTGTGTCCATGTTCAGTGGTATTATAGATCCATTCACTTCCTGTGTCCATGTTCAGTGGTATTATAGATCCATTCACTTCCTGTGTCCATGTTCAGTGGTATTATAGATCCATTCACTTCCTGTATCCATGTTCAGTGGTATTATAGATCCATTCACTTCCTGTATCCATGTTCAGTGGTATTATAGATCCATTCACTTCCAAGGGTGCAATCCATTCATCCTTTGTTCCCTGATGGTCTGTGACTGATCCGATGAAGAACATGTTGTCCTCATCCTCACTTGAGTCACCACCTGCTCCCTCCTCGTGAAGAACTAGCTGTACTTTTCTTTTTGAGAAACAGTGTTTAGCAAAGTTTTCGGCACATTCTTCCAAAAGCTGGGCACTTTTTCGGTTCATGTTTATTTCCACTCCTTCCACGTTTATCGGTTTCTTTCGAGGTGCTAGTTTTAAAGCGCATGTCCACCCAGTTCAACGGGGGGCCCCCAGACCTCTCCCCGCCACCCAGACCTCTCCCCATCCCCCCAGACCTCTCCCCGTCCCCCAGACCTCTCCCCGTTCCCCAGACCTCTCACCGTCCCCCAGACCTCTCCCGCCCCCAGACCTCTCTCCATCCCCCAGACCTCTCCCTGCCCCCAGACCTCTCTCCATCCCCCAGACCTCTCCCGTCCCCCAGACCTCTCCCCGCCCCAGACCTCTCTCCATCCCCAGACCTCTCTTAGTCCCCCAGACCTCTCTCATCCCCCAGACCTCTCCCGCCCCCAGGATCCCAGGGACTATAGCAAGCCCACAGGGGTCAGGATTCTGTTCCACAGGGCACCATTGGCATGAACTGGCATCTCAGCCTATCAAACTGAATCTTTTTCAATGTCTTTTTCAGTGTCTTTTTCAATGTCATTTTCAGTGTCTTCGTTGGATGTGATTGAATTTACTGTTTTCAATTCTTACCAATGCTTCAGTCCTCAGTAGTATAAATCATTGTGGTCTCATTGCAGGGAATAAGAATTATTTTTGGTTCTTAAACTTTTTGTTTCATTAAGTATATATTTCTCATAATATTACTCACATTCCAGTGACAAACATCACAGCATAAAACACATGACTAGCTGAGTTTGTCATCCACATTTGAGCAATCTCAACAGAAATGCTGACGTTTTTACATCTTTTTCACGAAATATAACTGCACATTTGATGTTCGAGAAAACTGAAAATTGTCTCTAAATCTTGGATTCCTCAAAATAGCCACCCTTTGCCTTAATAACTTTGACTCTTCTGTCCAGTTCGTCCCATACAAGTTCTGTGGGATTGAGGTCTGGAGACTGAGCAGGCCAGTTCATTTCATTGAGTTGTCCTTCACTTTCCTTCTTAGCCAGATAGTTCTTGCACAACTTTGAGGTGTGTTTGGTCATTATCTTGCTGAAGAATGAAGGACTGCCCAACTAGCCATAATCCTGATGGAATGGCATGCCTCTGAAGTATGCTGTGATAGCCATGCTGGTTGAGCTTGCCATGGACTTGGTAAAGATCACCAACTCTGTCACCTGCAAAGCAACCCCAGACCACGACACTGCCTCCTCCATGCTTGACAGTGGGAACCACACATGCAGAACTCATGCGCTCACCCTCTCTCGTCTTACAATACTCGGCGGTTGGACCCAAATATTTCAAATTTTGACTCATCGGTCCATATGACCGACTTCCACTCCTCAAACGTCCAGTTTCTGTGTTTTTTGGCCCAGGCAAGTCTCTTCCTCTTATTCTGCACTCTTAACAATGGTTTCTTTGCAGCAATTCTTCCAGTTAGGCCAGCTTCACGCAATCTCCTCTGAACAGTTAATGTTGAAACATCTGTACTTCTAGTAGCATTTAGCTGAGATTGTATTTCAGGGTCAGTTAATCGCCGGTTTCGCAGACTTGTGACTCGAATGAACTTGTTCTCTGATTCTGAGGTCACCCTTGGCCTGCCTGACCTTGTTCGGTCCTCATGAGTGCCAGTTTCTTCAAATCGTTTGATGGTCTTGGCCACAGCAGTTACAGAGACTTGTAAAGTTCTTGCGATTTGTCTTAAAGATTGACCTTCATTTCTTAAAGTAATTACAGACTGTCTTTTTTCTTTGCTTAACTGAACGTATTTTAACATTTTCTACTCCCTTACATTCACGAATGACAAACTTGTGCCTATGCTACCTATATTTATAGTAATCATGGACCCTCACCTGTTAACAATAATTGGTGACAAAAGGTTAATTAGGTAACATGCTAGTTAACTCGGAGAACATCTAACAAAGACACTTTTATACTTAGGCCAGTGTTCTTACACTGTGTTATACACATTTCAGACGTTTAACTGACTTGGGCTTCAGACTGAAATCCCCTTGCTTTGGGTGACCATTTCATTGAAATTGACAAGATTTACATTTTCATTTAAAAATAAAATTTTTGAATGCAATTCACTTATGATTATCAGCTTATATAAGTACATGTATCATATAATGAAATATTAAGTGTTTATAGACACGTTTATACAGTTAAAATGCACTCAAACATTTGACTGGTACTGTATATATATATACACTACCGTTCAAAAGTTTGGGGTCACTTAGAAATTTCCTTGTTTTCGAAAGAAAAGCAAATTTTTTGTCCATTAAAATAACATCAAATTGATCAGAACTACAGTGTAGACATTGTTAATGTTGTAAATGACTATTGTAGCTGGAAACGGCTGATTTGTAATGGAATATCTACATAGGCATACAGAGGCCCATTATCAGCAACCATCAGTCCTGTGTTCCAATTGCACGTTGTGTTTGCTAATCCAAGTTTATCATTTTAAAAGGCTAATTGATCATTAGAAAACCCTTTTGCAATTAAGTTAGCATAGCTGAAAACTGTTGTGCTGATTAAAGAAGCAATAAAACTGGCCTTCTTTAGACTAGTTGAGTATCTGGAGCATCAGCAATTGTGGGTTCAATTACAGGCTCAAAATGGCCAGAAACAAAGAACTTTCTTCTGAAACTCGTCAGTCTATTCTTGTTCTGAGAAATGAAGGCTATTCCATGCGAGAAATTGCCAAGAAACTGAAGATCTCGTACAACGCTGTGTACTACTCCTTCACAGAACAGCGAAACTGGCTCTAACCAGAATAGAAAGAGGAGTGGGAGGCCCGGTGCACAACTGAGCAAGAGGACAAATACATTAGAGTGTCTAGTTTGAGAAACAGGCGCCTCACAGGTCCTCAACTGGCAGCTTCATTAAATAGTACCCGCAAAACACCAGTCTCAACGTCAACAATGAAGAGGCGACTCCGGGATGCTGGCCTTCTAGGCAGAGTTGCAAAAAGAAGCCATATCTCAGACTGGCCAATAAAAGAAAAGATTAAGATTGTCAAAAGAACACAGACACTGGACAGAGGAAGATTGGAAAAAGTGTTATGGACAGGCGAATCTAAGTTTGAGGTGTTAGGATCACAAAGAAGAACATTCGTGAGACGCATGACCAAATGAAAAGATGCTGGAGGAGTGCTTGGCGCCATCTGTCAAGCATGGTGGAGGACAATGTGATGGTCTAGGGGTGCTTTGGTGGTGGTAAAGTGGGAGATTTGTACAGGGTAAAAGGGATCTTGAAGAAGGAAGGCTATCACTCCATTTTGCAACGCCATGCCATACCCTGTGGACGCTTGATTGGAGCCAATTTCCTCCTACAACAGGACAATGACCCAAAGCACAGCTCCAAACTATGCAAGAACTATTTAGGGAAGAAGCAGTCAGCTGGTATTCTGTCTATAATGGAGTGGCCAGCACAGTCACCGGATCTCAACCCTATTGAGCTGTTGTGGGAGCAGCTTGACCGTATGGTACGTAAGAAGTGGCCATCAAGCCAATCCAACTTGTGGGAGGTGCTTCAGGAAGCATGGGGTGAAATCTTTTCAGATTACCTCAACAAATTGACAACTAGAATGCCAAAGGTCTGCAAGGCTGTAAT
The DNA here is from genome assembly GCA_030684275.1 of Acipenser oxyrinchus oxyrinchus. Taxonomy (NCBI): domain Eukaryota; kingdom Metazoa; phylum Chordata; class Actinopteri; order Acipenseriformes; family Acipenseridae; genus Acipenser; species Acipenser oxyrinchus. The sequence continues at coordinate 741,182 of CM060292.1, read as the reverse complement.
TGCTGCAAATGGAGGATTCTTTGACGAAAGCAAAGTTTGAAGGACACAATTATTATTTCAATTAAAAATCATTATTTCTAACCTTGTCAATGACTATATTTCCTATTCATTTTGCTATATTTCATATTCAAACTCATTTCATGTATGTTTTCATGGAAAACAAGGAAATTTCTAAGTGACCCCAAACTTTTGAACGGTAGTGTATATATATATATATATATATATATATATATATATATATATATATATATATATATATATATATATATATACACACTGCTGTACAAGAGTCTTAGACATGTTGCATTTTTCTACTCTGATGCATTATGAGCATCAACAGTTTACTCAAAGCCTCCACTAGTGTTTTCTACTATTATAACAACCTTAACGTGCATAAAGAAGGAAAAACATTGAGTGAAGTAGCTTGCATCACTCGATTTTCAAGGTGTGGTATCCGAAGCATAATCAACAAGTACAGAGAAACATCATCTGTAATTAGACAGCTTTTTGGAACACCCAAAAAGCTGTCTAACAAGGAGCAATACTTGAAGATAATATCCTTAAGGAACAGAAAGAAGACAAGCGTTGAATTGACAACAGAACTGGCAGAAGGCAGAGGTGTCCATCCATCAACAATCCAAAGCACCTTTGACCATTGTTCCATAATCCAGTTTCTGTGTTCTTGTGCATGTTTTAGCCTTTTAGTCTTGTTCCCCTTTCTTAACAGAGGTATTCTTACTGCCACACATCCTTTAAGTCCTGATTTCGAGAGTGACCTTCATACTGTTGATTTGCTGGACAACAGGACAACACTGCATTGGATATTACAACAGCCTTGCCACTCACACCCAGGAAAAAAAATGTTGTGGGTAAAATAGAGAGCAAATGCTCCCCAGTCATTCAGCATTGTGAGTAAATGAATCATATTGAGGGTACCATTGAACTTGTGAGACGGATTGCTCATTAAAATCCTGAGCATGTTTTTAAAGAGGAGACGATTTTCTATCAAGGGATACCAAGATATTTAGTAAGTAAGGGGTCTGAGTGTCAGCTTGGATTTTGTATGTTAGAATATTATCATCCAGAACTATTTAACAGTCGATAGTGTGATATGTAGAAATAGTAAATCACATCACTCGAGGATGTGGGATCCCTCGCTGATAAAGTGTGCATAGTTCTTAATAGTCACGTTAGGTAGAGAGTGCTGATTTTGTGTTAGACATTAACCTTTGGTGTGAATGGTGCTAGAATAATTGTTTTGATCAATTAATTCATCAACCTCCAACATTTCCCTGACTATATAATATATTCACAGTCATTCAGCTTTTTTCAAGCAGTCAGAGATTTAAAACCCACCTCTTAGCATTGGACCCTTGTTAGGTAACACCCCCATCAGTGTGGAAAGATGGAGTTCTGCCAGCCCATAATCCTAACGGGCCCAATTGAGATCGATTTGAACTCAAATTACTAAAAAACATGTTTGCAAAACGTGGACTGTCAACTAAGCATGCTACCAAACCAAATTATACAAGGATTTGTCAATAAATGTACACATTTAGGTAAATAAATAATGACTTGGTATGTATTAGTCATGTCCAGACTTGAAGCAGACTGGATTGTAGATTGCAGGTGGAACCTACACCTTTGAGGCTAGCCAGCTTTTGAATTGCACCTGCCAGATGTCATAAGTGTTTCTGTTTTTCCCAGTGAAGTTTTAAACTCTGTTCTTTGACCGGCGGAGGAACATGACAGTTAAAGAGCCTCTCAACACTGCAGCGTGTGAGATTCAAGACGGGAACCGATTGTTCTCCTTTTACAAAAGAAGAAGTTCAACCTCTTAATCAGCAACTGTCAGCTTGAGGTTTTATAATCTGTCATGCAGTAAGCCTGCATGTCAGCAAAATTAAACAGAGCTGATAACCCCGCTGAAAACCCTTCACTGTCGTCATACCTCTGAATCGATCGTGTTCCCAGATATACATGCAAAACATTTCAATGAGCAGTATGACTTCCCTGCAGGGGAATACAGGATAATAGCAATTGTTTTTTCTGAAGCTATTATTTCCTGTTTTGCTGAGCTTTGGACAGCTCACCCCCTGACTGTACTGTGTAACCCTCTATACCTGTCTATAGTTATACATGTATACTGCTGGGATATCTGCTGACTGCACTGCACTGAGAAATCGTGTTGATTTTCTCAGCATTACCTGGCATCACACTGACCGGATGTTGTGGATTGGTTTCCATGCATTCTTGTTCCATTGTCGTGAGAATGTGAGGTAGCGCGCACACGTCACCCCCGGTCCTCACGCTGAAGGAAGTATGCGGCCAAAACATGATACGACTTAAAGGGGTGGGGAAAGCACCTTCTCACACTAAAAAATAAAACGCATTACAACAAGTCCGAAAGCCAGTTCTTTATGAACAACTGAGCCCTGGCAAGCTTCTCTGATCAAATTAAAATAACAATAATAATAATAATAATAATAATAATAATAATAATAATAATAATAATAATAATAATAATAAGAATAACAAAGCCCTTTGCAAAGCATAGACAGATATTTTTTATTCTTTACACTTTTGCTATTTTCATGTTTGGTGATCGGACAGCTGATTGCTTTGAGCTTAGACTCTTCAGTCCCTTAGCAGCAAGATGAGATGCAATTCATAGTTACACTAGTGTTAAGTAGCATCTATCATGGGTACCTACTAGGAACAAAAACAAGTCATGTTTGTTCCTTAAGACGTATCACAGTATTTCTCAAATAGTAAAATATATAAATCAAAACCCTTGACACAAATACTAAAACATGCAGGATAAATATCTAAACTGCAACACATTTGCAAAACTGATCACACATTTCACTCAAACACACACATAGCAAAACTTTAAATACATCCTCTGATTCTGTGAACACAGTTTCTTATCTGAGTGTTCCTCCTCAAAATGCAGGTATCTTATGCAATTGCCAACAATCAACACTCATTTATTTAAAGAAGCGGTCCTGGAAACTCAATCAGCACTGCTTGGTAAACATTTTCCACGTGGGATTCCTGTGTAACAGGCCTGTATACAAGGACAAGGTTTTTATTGACACAGAACAGAGACAATGCTATTGTGTATCTGAGATGATGGCTGCTCATGGGTGTCAACAGCAGAGAGATTAGAGAGACCACAGCGTACCTCTGTCTCAAATGCAACGCGGGCGACAGTGGTTGACCATGTCAAACGGGTGTGACAACGAGTGAAGCCAGGAAAATGGTCCAGCCAAACATGACAGGCTCAGTGGTTGCATCTATTATACATACATTTCATACTGCAAAGCATGGTACTTGTATGCAGGGTGTGATTTGTCAAATTTCCAGTGGGGGGGGATAAAATAGACAAACACAAAACCTCATGGCAAGCCTTGATACAGCTGTAGTGCACAATGTAAACAGTTAAGAGAATCACTGTTACTTATTTATACTGAATCAACTGCTGAAAAATCTTTAGGAATCACACATTTGCCGAATCTGCTGTCATGCAGGATAAATGCAGTTATTATTTTTATGGATACAGTATCAAAAGGCAATAACATAAACTACCTTCACTTACAGCAACTAAAATAATGTTAAAACGCACTCATGACAGGTGCTTGTGTTGTTGCACATAACCTCATTGATAACTAGTCTCTTCACTTATTTTTTCTTTAGTATTTATTTATTTATTGCATTTATATAGCACTTTTTATACAAAGTATCGCAAAACACTGTACAGTACATAGCAGAAAAAAACAACAAACCACAATACATTTGTATAGCACGTCACACATACAACTGTCATAATCAGACCATTTAAATAACAGATTTAAATAACAGTATACACATAATACAAAAGCAGCAATTTTAAAGTTACATTAAAACCCACTAAGCTAAGAAAAACATTTTATAAAAATGTGTTTTTAGTCTTAACTTTAAAACTGTAATGGTTCCAGCTTCCATGACAAATGAAGGCAGAGCATTCCATAATTTCGGAGCTCTACAAGAAAAAGCCCTACCTCCCGTGTTGCTTTTGTTGACCCTAGGAATAACCAGCAGCCCCGCATCCTGTGATCTCAGAGTGCGGTTTGGAAGATACGGGGTCAGTAACTCCTGCAAATAACTCGGTGCTAATCCATTCAGGGCCTTGTAAATTAACAGCAAAATCTTTGCTGAAACATAGCTGCTGTTTATTACTTCACTATCCAGTGCGTTGTTACTACTAAACAAGCTGTTTAAAGATGCTTAAAACGATTAAAAATAAATACATAAATAAAATCACCCTTAAAGATCAGGTCAATGAGTTTGGCAATAGCCACTCAGGTGACAAACTCGAGACACTAACATGAATACTCTTTTTTGGTTTTTATTATGACTACACAGACATATTTGTAATGTTTAAAGTAAAATGGTAAGTTTGTTTATATTATTGATTGATGGCACTGGTGAGCTTGTAACTTCCTTAGAATTTAAAAGTGTACCAATAAATACTTCCTGTGCTAACTGTTATTCAATAGTACTGTTTGTGTATTTTATAATTTTAGTTTTTATTTAAATTGCGGAATAACACTTTTTTAAAAAAAAAATAATTAATTTATTTATTTATATTTATCAGAGAATGTGGTTATTTTTTTATTGCGGGAAACTAAGATCCCTGGTCATGAACCTCAATATTAACAAAGACATGCCTGCATTTTTTTCTCTTAGTGTCGCATAAAGCTGTGTGGCAATATGCCCCGCCCCTGTGTGCATTTGTGTGTATATGTTGTATGTTGCGTGTGTATAATGTTGGTGTATAGATATTGCAGCACGGGATATAAATGGGTGTGTGCAGCATGAGTTATTTAAAATGTATAATTGTATTTAGGCACGAGGATTGCACATCACTTCACGTGCATTTAAAGTATTTAATATGTGAGCACGAGGTTGCACATAATTAATTCACGTGCTGGGATTCAAGTGAATAATTAATTAGTAATTGAATCCCGGCACAACAGTATATATAGCTGCACGTTTCACTCACTCGGGGTTGTGTGTTCGATGAGTGGAGAACGGGTGTGGAGAAGGAGGTAAAGTTAAGGGAAATAAACTATAATAATAATTGATACTTGTTTAAAACTCACCGTGTTCGTCTGTCTGTTCGTCCAGACTGTGTAGTGTTAATCCATTTTGTTTGTCTATTTATTTTGGCGCAAGTGCCGTGTCCTGTTTTTCTGTTTAAAACCTTTAGTTTGTTTATTAAAATACTGATCGCTGCCGCGACTCAGTTACACACAGTACGTCTGTCTCTGTGGCAGCTAGCCTGTCACAAGCTGACAGTGAATCATTTTCTACAACACATCAGTATTAATTATATATATATACAGTACTGTGCAAAAGTTTTAGGCAGGTGTGAAAAAATGCTGTAAAGTAAGAATGCTTTCAAAAATAGACATGTTAATAGTTTATATTTATCAATTAACAAAATGCAAAGTGAGTGAACAGAAGAAAAATCTACATCAAATCAATATTTGGTGTGACCACCCTTGCCTTCAAAACAGCATCAATTCTTCTAGGTACACTTGCACAAAGTCAGGGATTTTGTAGGCATATAGTCAGGTGTATGATTAAACAATTATACCAAACAGGTGCTAATGATCATCAATTCAATATGTAGGTTGAAACACAATCATTAACTGAAAAAGAAACAGCTGTGTAGGAGGAATAAAACTGGGTGAGGAACAGCCAAACTCAGCTAACAAGGTGAGGTTGCTGAAGACAGTTTACTGTCAAAAGTCATACACCATGACAAGACTGAGCACAGCAACAAGACACAAGGTAGTTATACTGCATCAGCAAGGTCTCTCCCAGGCAGAAATTTCAAGGCAGACAGGGGTTTCCAGATGTGCTGTCCAAGCTCTTTTGAAGAAGCACAAAGAAACGGGCAACGTTGAGGACCGTGAGCGCAGTGGTCGGCCAAGGAAACTTACTGCAGCAGATGAAAGACACATCATGCTTACTTCCTTCGCAATCGGAAGATGTCCAGCAGTGCCATCAGCTCAGAACTGGCAGAAAACAGTGGGACCCTGGTACACCCATCTACTGTCCGGAGAAGTCTGGTCAGAAGTGGCCTTCATGGAAGACTTGCGGCCAAAAAGCCATACCTCCGAAATGGAAACAAGGCCAAGCGACTCAACTATGCACGAAAACACAGGAACTGGGGTGCAGAAAAATGGCAGCAGGTGTTCTGGACTGATGAGTCAAAATTTGAAATATTTGGCTGTAGCAGAAGGCAGTTTGTTAGCGAAGGGCTGGAGAGCGTACACAAATGAGTGTCTGCAGGCAACAGTGAAGCATGGTGGAGGTTCCTTGCAAGTTTGGGGCTGCATTTCTGCAAATGGAGTTGGGGATTTGGTCAGAATTAATGGTCTCCTCAATGCTGAGAAGTACAGGCAGATACTTATCCATCATGCAATACCATCAGGGAGGCATCTGATTGGCCCCAAATTTATTCTGCAGCATGACAACGACCCCAAACATACAGCGAAAGTCATTAAGAACTATCTTCAGCTTAAAGAAGAACAAGGAGTCCTGGAAGTGATGGTATGGCCCCCACAGAGCCCTGATCTCAACATCATCGAGTCTGACTTGGATTACATGAAGAGAGAGAAGCAACTGAGGCTGCCTAAATCCACAGAAGAACTGTGGTTAGTTCTCCAAGATGTTTGGACCAACCTACCTGCCGAGTTCCTTCAAAAACTGTGTGCAAGTGTACCTAGAAGAATTGATGCTTGATGCTGTTTTGAAGGCAAATGTCTATTTTGAAAGCATTCTTACTTTACAGCATTTTTTCACACCTGCCTAAAACTTTTGCACAGTACTGTATATATATATATATATATATATATATATATATATATATATATATATATATATATATATATACTTCCTTGAGTTTTAATTCAAATGGGCACATTATTGAAAAAAGAAAAACTTTTGATATATTATTGTACCTTTTTGTCTTCTTTCAAACATGTACCTGGCTGATTTTTACCGAGGCTAGCCGCCTCGACTGCCTCAATGTACGAGGGGAGAGGGGCGGGTATAACCACTTACAATGTTACGATTTATAATTGCCATTTAATAATACAAAGGAAATAGACATCCATGTAATCCTATTAAAACTGCATGCTAGTAATCTTAATTTTATTAAAACTGTTAAATTAAAATCGACATCTAATTTCCTTTCCATGATGGGGGTGGGGGACCAAAAATTGAGGGGCTACACGCCACTTTTTGCATTCAAATAATTCAGTGTCAGAAGTGGACCAGGATGAAGAGCAAGCATTTAAACAGCAGCCTTAAGGAAAGATAGAAGCTACAGGAGAGGAGTCATTATCTGAAAAAGTTAAATAATAATAAACTGTAAAAAAAAAAAAAAAAAAAAGGGCATGAATGTGCATATTGAGTGTGTGACTCAGTGTGCTCTCCCTACCTATCTATTCTACCATGTTTTTTTGCTGTCTGCTTCAACTCGCCCACCGCGGCTTCGGCCCTTGTGTCCCCCTGGTGCACGCTACGCGCTGACCGGGTGTGTGTGACCGCGCGATTAGGGTAGATACAATTGCGCACCCCCCCCCAGTACTTCGGTACCGTGGCGCACACATAGCCCTTGGTACTTCAGTATCTCGGTGCGCAAGGTGCTCATTGCACACGGCACACGGTGCCCAGTGCTACAGCGTCAGTGCACAGACACAGCGCTACACGGTGCACATAGTCCTCGCCGTACTCGGTGCGCGTGGTGCTTGGTACATACGGTGCACACGGTGCTTGGTGCCCACTGTTACAGCTCTAATGCACGAACGCACGGTGCTACACGGTGCACACAGTGCACGGTACTCGGTACGCACAGTGCACATGGTGCACGGTGTGCACGGTGTTTGGCACCTTCCGCTACATCGCTAGTGAGTGAGTGCACAACGTCGCACTATTAATTAGTGCTTGAGCGCAGTGCAAGTGGTGTTCAGTGCACAGCCGATGCAGAACACCAGACCCATGTCAGGCAAGTCGGGGTTCCCGCAGGAGGATAAACATACCCTCTGTGCACGGTGCTTGGACGTCTAACATGCCACCTTGGCCCTCGAGATGGACTTGGCCTGCAGCATTTGTGTGGCTTTTCAGCCCCAGGTGAAGGAAAATAAGTGGGAGAGGGCCACGAAGGTGAGTTCCGTGTTCTTGGTGGCCGGGCCGTCGGCGGCTCTTGGAGCCCCAGATCCCCTCCTCCATGACCTGTCCCAGGACCCCCTGCTGGACATCCCCGATGCGCAGGCCTCCTGTAGTCGCTCCCCATCTCTGCAGGCCACAAGAGTGAAGCGTTCCAGGCAGGCGAGGGACATTATGGACCGCAAAGCCCAGATGGCCCAGGTCCTGGAGCTCTTGGCCAAACAGGCACCTGCAGCCCTGGCCGCAGTCCAAGCTTCGTTGCAGCCCCAATTGTCATACCTCCCCTCCCCCATTGGAGATCAGAACCTTCCTAGACTTTTCTTAAAAGAAAGGAGGTTCCAGATGCTGACTCACCGTCACATTCTCCAATCTGTCCAGCTGGGCATCTGGTTCACCACAGTGGACTTACGGGACGCGTACTTTCACATTACCATTTGTCCAGAGCACAGGACGTCTCTCCGCTTCTCTTTTCAAGGAAGCATTTACGAGTTTGCTGTGCTGCCATTCGGCCGCTCCCTAGCTCCTCATACGTTTTCAAAGTGTGTGGACGCTATCCTGGCCCCCCTGCGGCTGCAGGGGATCAGAGTATTAAACTATCTTGACAACTGGTTGATCTGTTCCCAGTCGCGAGAGGGAGCAGTGGCCCACACGGCGGTCATGACAGAGCATCTGGTGAGGCTGGGCCTCGCCATCAACAATGCAAAGAGTCGGCTTACACCGGTGCAGTGTACGACGTACTTGGGGCTCCGGCTGGACTCCAGTACGATGCACGCATACCTGTCAGATGACAGAGTTGCAGCTATCCAGGGTTGCCTCTCCCTGTTCAAACAGGGATCGCAGATCACCCTCCTATTGTGCCAGAAACTATTGGGTCTGATGGCCACAGCCATATTGGCCATTCAGCTGGCTCTGCTTTGCACGCGCCCGCTACAAGCGTGGCTCAATGCCTTCCACCTCAACACCAAACGCGACAGACACCGTCGGCTGACTGTGTCTCATGCGTGCTCAGCAGCCCTACGCTGGTGGAGGACATTCTCTCACCTGCGCGAGGGTGTGCAAATGGGAGTAGTGTTAAACTGCCAAGTGGTGACGACAGACGCCTCCAACTTGGGTTGGGGGGCGGTCTGGGAAGGCAGAGGAGTATGCGGATCCTGGCCGGACCGCTGTACATCCCTGCACATAAACATGCTGGAGTTGCAAGCAGTCTCCCTTGCTCTTCACCACTTCCTGTCGGTGCTCAGGGGTACACGTGTTGATCCATTGAGATGTTTTGTGGATAGGACAAGAGCTCTGCGTCAGTCTGACCAGCTCTTTGTCTGTCATGGGACATGGACCCTAGGACAGCCCCTCTCAAAGCAGCGTCTGTCACATTGGATTGTGGATACAGTCTCATATGATGGTGCTGGCTTGTCCCCACCTGGTAGTGTAGCCGCACACTCCACTAGAGGGTTAGCTACATCTTGGGTCCTCTTCAGAGGGCCTAGATGTCTGATATTTGTATTGTGGCTAGCTGGGCTACGCCGCATACTTTCTCCAGTTTCTACCACCTTAATGTGGTAGACCCTGCCTTGCCTTCATTAGGCACAAGGGTCCTTGAGGGTGTAAGCTCACACTGGGTTATGCGGTTCTGATGTGTCCCTCATATGCTGCCATTCCTTCTCCCTCGTGACGGCTCTGGTATACATTATCCCAGACATAATGGTCGTTGGTGGTCATCTTTGAACTGAAAGGGAACGTTAGGTTACTTACCATAAACCTGGTTCCCTGAAAGAAAAGACAACCTCCAACCGCGAGGTCGCATTGGTTGCCCTTACGGGTTTGATGGAAAAAGAGAAATGGCTTCCTCAGGATGAGGGCGGGACCGAGTGCATCATCCCAGGAAGGGGCCTATCGGCAGCTCTGGTATAGACAGCTCAGCGATACCTACCCAATGGGCAGGCATATCCCATACATAATGTTTGTTGGTGGTCATCTTCTCTTTTAGGGAACCACGGTTACGTGAGTAACCTAACGTTTTAAGTGGTCATTTTAAAAAAAAAAAGTGGTCTCGTTATAGAGTTCTTCATTCTGTGTTTAATGAGAAATTAAGGACTTGGATGATAAATTAAAGTGATCTTCCCACAAAACGTAATTAAAAACACCCACATTTTGCTGAAAAACCGCCCAGTAGGCTTTCATGGACTGCCAATTGAAGAACGCTGGGGTACAGGAATTGGAAACTAATTGTCCTTCAGAAAGGAGACTCCACCTATCATTCATATACGTTACCAGTTTAACCAGTTAAATAGGTCTCTCCGCCCACAAACCCCTGTCGTTTCTTTGTTTGGTATGCTTACCTGGCACTATGGATTCGACTCCTCAGTCTGAAAGTCGCATTCTGTCTCCTGAGAGCCCAGCCACTCCAATGAGATCCTAACCGCAAGAGAACGTCTCAGCCGTCTCTCCAACGCGCCTGCACCAATAAAAAGAAGAAATATCAGTCATGGAAAATTCCTCGGCTTCTTAATACCCTGTTCTCCAGGAAAGTTTCTTACAGCGCTGATGCTTCCCTCGAGGATCTCATCTCCTTGCTAAATCAATCCGATACATCAACCTCCAAGTCTCCGGACCCGTCTCCAGTCGGCGATGGCTCCACCGTTCGAGTCCCCCAGTCTGGGTCAGATTCCCCCGACATCATCGTAAAGTCCCCCATTCATGCCAGCTCCGTCTGCAGCGTGGACATGCTCCAAGCCCTGCAAACGATTCAAGCTTCAGTCTCCAGGCTGGATAATTGCCTATCTTACCTTGAATGCCATCCCATACCTCTCAGTCCTTCTGCATCAGCTCTCCTCGCCACTCCATCTCAGCTCCCCGCTGCGGCGCCCTGTTCGAGCTCACTCACTACCACCCCTTCTTTTAATGTTTCTACAGCAGTAGCCAGCTCCGATTCCCACAACCCGGCTTCCCTGCTGCTCAGACCAGCCTGTCTCCAGCAATCTCTGTACTCAAATTCAAAAAGGTAGGGACCTAAATCTAGTTCTTTTGCTTTGCTGTTCCCTCGAGGTGCATGGTACCTACGCCACCCAGCTCCTGGTCCAGGCCTTGGTACTCTCCCGCCTAGACTACTGCAACTCCCTCCTGGCTGGCCTCCCTGCGGCTGCCACCCGTCCGCTCCAGCTCATCCAGAACTCTGCTGCCCGCCTGGTGTTCTCTCTGCCTCGCTTCTCCCACGCAACTCCACTACTCCGCTCACTCCACTGGCTACCGATCACCGCCCGCATCCAGTTCAAGACTCTTGTACTAGCCTACAGATGCCTTGACCAGACTGCACCCAGCTACCTCCAGACCCTCATCTCTCCCTACACCCCCACTCGACCTCTCCGCTCCGCCTGCACTAGAAGACTGGCTCTACCTCCTCTACGCTCCCCTGCCTCCAGAGCCCGCTCCTTCTCCACCCTCGCTCCGCAGTGGTGGAATGACCTACCTACAGATGTCAGGACCGCCCAGTCCCTGACCACATTCCGGCCTCCTTAAGACTCACCTCTTCAGACAGCACCTGTAGAACTCCTCTGTTTCCCCGGACACTTTCACCCTTCCTTAAATTTGCTTTACTTACTCTTACCTGCCCCTATTTTACTGCATTTAATCCTGTACTTCAGAGTACTGTAATCTGCCATATGTTTAAACTGTAGCATTTGGTATTTAATCATATCTTGATGTAACTGTCACTTATCTGCTGTATTGAATTGTATTTTGTCACACTTGTACTTGCTTGAACTTGTCATTGTATTTATCTTGCTCTTATTGTATTACCTGTACTGTAACACTTGAAATGTATTTGCTTACAATTGTAAGTCGCCCTGGATAAGGGCGTCTGCTAAGAAATAAATAATAATAATAATAATAATAACAGAGTGTTGGACTGTGGAGAAGTATCCATTGTTTTAAAATCCAAAGACCCCCGGTTGTTCAAAATACTTACCTTGGCAGACATTCTCTGTGACGCATTTCCCATGCGCTGTCAGGAGCCCCATGACCGATTTGTCTATGAGATACAGAGGTACAGCTTTTACTACTATCACAAGTCTTTTCAGCTAAGGCCACCTCAATTTGGGAACAATTTAACATGGGGCATCTTAGACAGTGAGCTATTTTGTCGCCATTTTGCCGGCCTGAGAGCTTTCACTTGCATGGTTTACAACAAAACTAACCTCTGCCCCTTTCAGCCCAGTCCGCTTTAAACCAGCAAATGTATTCCCACATTTCGCCGGCAATTCCAAGTTCTAGTTCTTTCCAACCACAGTTTTCAGTTAATTTACCTCGCCAGTCATGGGTTCCTCATAACCCTTCACTGCTCATTTACCCAGCCCAATCTAACGACAAACGAGGGAGGCAGGTTCTCTTTTCTGCCAGGAGACAAATCTGCATTAACTTTAATGAGAACGTCTGTGCATATTCTCCTGTACTTTTCTCCACATCTGTAGTTTCTGCGGCGATAGCCACAGCAAACAGCGTCTGTCCCAGACACACCCTCACTCGTCTGCGAGAAATGACTAGGCCTTCCGTCTACCCCCATTAATATAGCAGCGCTGGCGGTCACCCTCATACACCACCCACATAGAGTTTTTGTAAGCTATATTATTTCAGGTCTCAACGATGGCTTCCCCACTGGTATTTTAACTCCTCCCTCTGTTTCCCACGTTTGCAGTAATCTAAGATCTGCTCTAAACGATCCCGATTCTGTTGATCTTTTGCTCAAGAATGAAACTTCCAAAGGTTTCATGATCGGCCCATTTACTGAATCCTCCTTCCCGTTATTTTGCATTAGTCCAATGGGGGTCGCAATTCGCAAATATTCAGGCAAGAAAATGCTAATTATCGATCTATCCTCACCTCATTCCGGTTCTATTCCCAGCATCAACAACCTAATTCCCCCTGATCAGTTCTCTCTACCCTATAACAGAATCGATGATGCTATCCATTTTATAAAAATAGCAGGTCAGGTGCATGGCTCTCTAAGGCTGATATCACAGATGCATTCAAAGTCATGCCCATTCATCCCTCCCAGTGGCATCTCTTCAGAGTTCAATGGAAACAGCAATTTTATTTCCCAGTTTGCCTCACTTTCGGTTGTAGGAGCAGCCCTCACATCTTCAATTCCCTATCTGAAGCATTGTGTTGGATTCTCCTAAATAATTTCAAATTGCCATTCATGCTCCATCTATTTCTGTTAGTGGACTTTAATGATCAGCCCCCTGCTCGTTCTATTAGTATTTTAAGAACTGCATTTTTCGAACTCAGAGTTCCTCTATCAGTGGAGAAAACCTTGGGACCTACCACCTGCCTGGAATTCCTCGGGATTGAACTGGAAGCACATGGAAGCAGATCTTCCCCCAAGACAAACTTTCAGGACAGAAAATCTTGCACTAAACATGAACTCCTTTCTCTACTGGGCGTTCATTTGTTTCTTATCTTTTGAAACTAGCATCTTCCGTATTCGAACTACAACACCATGTAAAATCAATGCGGGTGCGGGCCGATATCACCCTACGGTCCCAACTCTCTCCAACGGGAATGGCATTTCCTTATTCTACAACGACTTAACTACTTCTGCAGACTCTCTCGGTCTCTATACCGATGCTGCCCCCTCTCAGGGCTTCGGTGATATCTCCAGTTCCAAGTGGTTCTACGGGAATTGGCCCCCCGAGATGTCATCCCTTCCTTCCACAGAGCAATCTTCAGTTGCGGCTGTAATCTGGGGGCATCAAAAAAGGTCATAACATTTAATTGCGACAACCTCTCTACAGTAGCTATTATCAATAAAGGCAGATCCTCTTCCCCTGCCTTCAATGAGGCTCATGAGAAAGCTCACCTGGGTTTCAATGTTGGGTAACTTTAGAATCCAAGCTAATCACATCCCGGGTTCAGAAAACATAATTGCTGACTCTCTTTCTCATTTTAATTTTCAGAACTTCCATGCACTGTTTTCAGGAGACCCCCTACCGCATCCATGCCCAGGGTTCAAGGACCTCACATTGTACTAAGTCAACCATCTCCCAACATCCAGATCTCCGAATCCACAGTTAATCTCATGAAACAATCCGTCTCACAAAGCACCAGAGCTGCTTATAATACAGGCTGGCGTTCTTACATCATTCACGCCTTACTTCCGAATCTTCCATCATAGAATTCATTAGTTATTGTTTTAAAAATGCAATCTCTCCTTTTCCACCATACGCCGATACTTGTGAGGAATACAGTTTCGCTGTTGTTTGCTCGGAATCTTGATCCCTCCCTGTGGCATTCTTGCGTGTTGCTCCTGCACTGAAGCAGGCAGACAGGCAGGTGAGAGCCGGAATGGAGGCACGGAGACACAGGAGTGCAGTGAAACACGCCAGCACGGCGCCACGATTTATCAACACATAAACACACTCTACGTTCAGGCTGCTTTTCTCCATACGAAGATGCCATGCTCATAATTATATATTTGTATGTTTTATAATATGCACTTGACTTACCGATTCTCAGTATGAAATGTATGGATGAGAGATGCAACCGTGGAGCGTTTAAGGTTTGGTTGAACTATCAACCCAGCTGTTTCATTCTCAAGCCTCTGTTTATGACATGATCAATGACAGTTACTCGTTTGTCATTTGAGACAGCAGCACGTTTTGTCTCACTTGTCAAGGCTGTCTGCTCACAATACCACGACCACGACCGCGACCACGTCCACATTCACATCCACACCCACGTCCACATCCACAACCATGAGCACCTTACTTCCTCTGCTTGCCCCATGCTTTCACACACTGCAGCTTGTTTCCTTTGGGAATCACAGCCTTTTATGCACAGCATTAACATTTGATAACAGATTGATCAATTAAGCTATTATTACAGTTTTTCTCGATTGCTAAGACACTTTTAATGAAACTGGGGTCCACTTGATCTCCATCATAACCTAATGAGCACAACAGTATTCTTTTTGCAAAACAGTAAGTCATTTCTAATTGCTTTCACACACAATGCAAATGCTAAGCACATTTTGCAAAACAGTAAACACAACTCTCTACAAAAGATGCAAAACTCAGTTGAGTAAATCATGTCAAACAAAATTAAAACATTTGGTCACAGCTGATACAAATTACTCACATGAATGTGAACATCTTCTGCATGTGTGCAAAACTTCTTTGCACAATTGTTCAATCAGCAATCAGTCCTTATTCATGCATAAAAGAGATCACCTCTGAGTTGCTGTTTGCAAGAATGGACCAAGTAAGAGGCCGAGGCCGAGGGCGAGGGCGAGGGCGAGGGCGAGGACAAAGGAGAGGTAGAGGGGCCCATAGAGGAAGAGGGGTTCAGATGTGTGGTTGTGGAGTAGCTCAAAGAGGAATACAAAGAGCTAATGTTTCAGATGAAATTCGTGCCACAATTATTGACCATGTTGTCAATCATGGCCTTTCCATGAGACAGGCTAGGCAGCGGGTCCAGCCCAATCTCAGTAGATTAACTGTGGCATCAATAGTAAGAATATTTAAGAATGAGAATAGGTAAATTACAATGCTATACTACACTGTATTTCAGAATGACTGTACTGTATTGTGGCAATGTGGCCACGCCCTTGTGCGTAGTTTATGTGTATATGTTGTATGTTGCGTGTGTAAATGTTGGTGTATTGTCATCGGTACACGGGATATAAGCGGGTCTGTGTTTCACGTGTGTTTAAAAATGTATAATTGTAGTTAGGCACGAGGATTGCACATCACTTCAGGTGCATTTAAAGTATTTAATATGTGAGCACGAGGTTGCACTTAATTAATTCACGTGCTGGGATTCAAGTGAATAATTAATTAGTAACTGAATCCCAGCACAACAGTATATATAGATGCACGTTTGACTCACTCGGGGTTGGGTGTTCGAGAGTGGAGAACGGGTGAGGAGAAGGAGGTAGAATAAAACAGAAAGATAAAGAATAATAATATTAGTTGTTTGTGCTCACCGTGTTTGTTCGTCCCTGTTTGTTAGTGTCTGTCCGTTTTGTTTATCTCTTTTGTTTTGGCGAATGTGCAGTGTCCTGTATGTTTTGTGTTCAAACCTTTTATTTTCTGTTCTGTTTAATTATTAAATGCTTCACCAAAACCTCACTGTCTCTGTCTGTTCTGTGTTGCTCCCGGTCTCTGGTCTGACGTCACTCACTGCTGCCGTCTTTGTGACACGTGGTGTCCTGCGTGGGATCTACAGCCTCAGGACTCAGGCCAGAGCGGGAACCGCAGTTTTTGGGAAAGAAAAAAAAAATTGATTTTTTTGGAGAAATGGAGGGAGGAAAGATGCTAGAGAGGAAGCAACAGCAGCACCCATCCTGCAGGCCAGTGACAGAGGAGGTGATCGACTGGCTGCTTGATCAGGAGAAGCAAGGGGGCCCAGAGTAACATCAGCGCAGCAGTTGCAGGCGGTGTTAAAGGTGCCCTGCACCGCTACTTACAAGGCTGTTGTCCTCTCTAGCCCAAAGGGAGGAGCCCGAACGTCCTACGCCTGAGTGGGAGGAGCCCGAGCGTCCTACGCCTGAGTGGGAGGAGCCCGAACGTCCTACGCCTGAGTGGGAGGAGCCCGAACGTCCTATGCCTGAGTGGGGGGAGCCTGTGCGTCCACAGCCCAAGAGGGGGGAGTCGGTGCGTCCACAGCCCAAAAGGGAGGAGTCGGTGCGTCCACAGCCCAAAGAGGGGGGAGTCGGTGCTTCCATAGCCCAAGAGGGGGAAGTCGGTGCTTCCACAGCCCTAGGACCCAAGCTGCCAGCAGAGGGAGAATGCCTGCTGGTTCCATCTCCACCAGCAGAGGAACAATGCCTGCTGTCCCCATCTCCACCAGCAGAGGAACAATGCCTGCTGTCCCCATCTCCACCAGCAGAGGAACAATGCCTGCTGTCCCGTGTCCACCAGCAGAGGAAGAATGCCTGCTGTCCCCATGTCCACCAGCAGAGGAAGAATGCCTGCTGTCCCCGTGTCCACCAGCAGAAGAAGAATGCCTGCTGTCCCCGTGTCCACCAGCAGAGGAAGAATGCCTGCTGTCCCCGTGTCCACCAGCAGAGGAAGAATGCCTGCTGTCCCCGTGTCCACCAGCAGAGGAAGAATGCCTGCTGTCCCGTGTCCACCAGCAGAGGAAGAATGCCTGCTGTCCCGTGTCCACCAGCAGAGGAAGAATGCCTGCTGTCCCGTGTCCACCAGCAGAGGAAGAATGCCTGCTGTCCCGTGTCCACCAGCAGAGGAAGAATTCCTGCTGTCCCGTGTCCACCAGCAGAGGGTGAATGCCTGCTGGGTTCCCATCCACCAGCAGAGTGTGAGCGTCTGCTGGTATCACTTCCCCCACCATCACCACCCGAGGAGAGGAACAGGAGCTGCCTCTGCCTCCACCACAGTCCCCTGCAAGAGCGGGAGAGCCGCAGCAGTCCCCTGCAAGAGAGGCGGAGCCGCACCAGTCCCCTACAACAGTAGGAGACCACACGCTGCTCGCACCTCCATCGCCAGGAGACTACACGCTGCTCCCACCTCCACCGCTTCCTCCACTAGGAGCAGAGCAGCAGGAGCTGCCTCTGCCTCCACCTCCACCGCCACAGGAGCAGAGCAGCAGGAGCTGCCTCTGCCTCCTCCACCAGCAGAGGGTGAGTACCTGCTGGTTCCGCCTTCTTTGTCGTGGGAGGACTGCTTGCCCCTCCCACCTCCACCAGCAGAAGGTGAATACCTGCTGGTTCCGCCTTCATTGTCGTGGGAGGACTGCTTGCCCCTCCCACCTCCACCAACAGAGGGTGAATACCTGCTAGTTCCGACACCACTAGGAGCAGAGCAGCAGGAGCTGCCTCTGCCTCCGCCACTGCCAGGAGCAGAACAGCAGGAGCTGTCTCTGCTTCCCGCACCTCCACCACAGGAGTGCGGTGGCGGAGCCCCAGAAAGGGAGCTACCGGCTACAAAGACAGGGGAGAGGTCAGGAGACCACTTTCCCCAGCAGCAGTTTCGCTGCAGGAGTTCTTGTGGCGGAGCCCCACAGGAGGGAGCTACCGGCTACGAAGACAGGGGAGAGGTCAGGAGACCACTTTCCCCAGCAGCAGTTTCGCTGCAGGAGTTCTTGTGGCGGAGCCCCACAGGAGGGAGCTACCGACTCGAAGAAAGGGGAGAGGTCAGGAGACCAGCATCCCCAGCAGCAGTTTTGCTGCAGGAGTGGACCAGCATGCTGTCAGCCGTGCCACTACCGGCAGGGGTGCTGACAGCATTGCCAGCCATGGGCCCACTGAAGCCTCCCTTCCCAGCCCGAGACTTTGTCCTGGACTGCTGGGTTTTTAAGGGGGGAGGTGGCCGTTGAGGCCATGTGTGCTGCGCACAAGGGGGGGTATATGTGGCAATGTGGCCACGCCCTTGTGCGTAGTTTATGTGTATATGTTGTATGTTGCGTGTGTAAATGTTGGTGTATAGTCATCGGTACACGGGATATAAGCGGGTCTGTGTTTCATGTGTGTTTAAAAATGTATAATTGTAGTTAAGCACGAGGATTGCACATCACTTCACGTGCATTTAAAGTATTTAATATGTGAGCACGAGGTTGCACTTAATTAATTCACGTGCTGGGATTCAAGTGAATAAGTAATTAGTAATTGAATCCCGGCACAACAGTATATATAGATGCATGTTTGACTCACTCGGGGTTGTGTGTTCGGTGAGTGGAGAACGGGTGAGGAGAAGGAGGTAGAATAAATAGAAAGATAAAGAATAATAATATTAGTTGTTTGTGCTCACCATGTTTGTTCGTCCCTGTTTGTTAGTGTCTGTCCGTTTTGTTTATCTCTTTTGTTTTGGCGAATGTGCCGTGTCCTGTGTGTTTTGTGTTCAAACCTTTTATTTTCTGTTCTGTTTAATTATTAAATGCTGAGCGCGATCACGCGCTCAGCTTCACCAAAACCTCACTGTCTCTGTCTGTTCTGTGTTGCTCCCGGTCTCTGGTCTGACGTCACTCACTGCTGCCGTCTTTGTGACATGTATACAATATATGTGTAAAACAGTTGTTCTGTCAATGCCCTTCATGTGACTATCAAAATCACAGTTTGTACATATTTACTGTATTTATAGAGTTCAAAGACAACCACACGCTGGTGGCAGAGGTAAAGTCTTCACTGCGGCACAGGAGGCTGCTATAGTGGATATGGTTGTTGCCAACAATTCCATAAGATTGCGAGAGATCCAGCCAGCAGTCATTCAAGATCACAACATGTTCAGAAATGTCAACAGTGTGAGTTTGGCCACTATTGATCGGGTCCTTAAAGACACAAAGTGGGAATGAAACAACTTTACAAGGTTCCATTCCAAAGAAACAGTGACAGCATGAAGGAGACTAGACTCCAGTATGTACAGGTAAGGGTTTGTCACTGTAATGCCTTTTCTTACAGTAAAACATTGCATTGCATGCAGCTGGAATATTTTACAATGTATTTACTTTATGTATCCATAAATACTGTGTTCTATTGTATTTTTATCTTAGAGAATAATGGAGCTTGAAGCAAACGCAACACCACATACATTCATTTATGTGGATGAAGCCGGCTTCAACCTTTCAAAAGTAAGGAGAGGAACCTCATTGGTAAGAGGGCCACCGTAAATGTGCCAGGGCAAAGGGGTGCATCACCATGTGTGCTGCTATCTCCAGCAATGGTGTTCTTTGCCACATCCCTACAATTGGCTCATACAATACAGAACGCCTCTTCACATTTCTTGATGCATTGCACCAGAGAGTGGTGCCACCAGAAGAGAGAGGGCTGGTGAGGCCTGACATGTCCCACTTCGTCATCATATGGGACAATGTTGCTTTCCACCACTCCCGTCTGCTTGCTGAATGGTTTGCAGCCCACCCACGAATGATGATGCAATTTCTCCCTCCATACTCTCCTTTTCTCAATCCAATCGAGGAATTCTTCTCTGCGTGGAGGTGGAAAGTTTATGATTACCGTCCACATGACCAGATGTCCCTCCTAGACGCAATGAATGCCGGTTGTCTGGCAATCACTGCAGAGGACTGCCAAGCGTGGATGCGCCATGCAAGGAGATTTTTTCCTCGCTGCATTGTGAGGGAAAACATCCAGTGTGATGTTGATGAAAACATGTGGCCTGATCGACATTAACGAATGGACTGAATGTGGTGTATTCTGTATTTGTGTTGCCTTTTTTGACATTGCTTTGTTTTTGCAGTGATTTGTTAGCTTGGTGTATTTTATTGTTATTCTCTGTATATACAGCACCATTGAATTTGTAAAGGACAAAATGGAAAAAGGTCAAATAAAGCCTTTTGTTTCTGGATATTCATGCTCTTGAGTGACATTCTTTCTGCATTGGTCATCTTTGGTAAAAATCATTTTAGGAAAAAGAAAACAGCCCATGCTGTGATAATATGTTTACTTGCCTTTTATGGTAAATACTATAATTATAGTATCAACAAATGGCACAGACATATAAAAGAGGGTTAAAACCATGTTAGGGTATATTGATAGTTGTAGTTAGTATTTATTGGGCCATTGTGTAACGATTGATTGAAATAACTTTTCATTAGATAACAAGTTGAATGTTTTGATGGAGGTAGTTGATTGTGTGCATGTATTTAATGTTTTGAGAGTCTTAGTGCTTTTTGCAAATGAAATGTGTCATTTTGGCCAACGTGTTTCAGTTCGGGCTGCGTGTTAATTGTTTTGAAAAAGTGAATTCTGTTTGGACAAATGTGCTCAAGCAATCGAGAAACTGTATTTTCACATGGAAAATGTTATTTAAAATAACAAGCATTGATTGTTAGCAACAGCAATAAGATTGATGTATTTTGCAAAGAAGACATGTATTAAAGTGATAGAATTGCATATAGGCAATCAAAAATATGGTTTGGAATTTGGCATTTTGAATGTCAACTTGTGAAATGTGTGAATCGTTTAGCAAATTAGCACTCAGTTTTGGTGTTTGTGTTAACTGTTTGGAGAATTGTGCTAATAGTTTCAGGAATTTTGCTTTAGCAATTGAGAAAAAACTGGGAAAAAAAAACAGCTGCATTTTATTTTGGATGAGGGGTTAAATACTTTATAACTTTTTGTTTGATGTATTGATGTTAGCATTATGTTTTGCAAGATGTGTGAATAAATTTGACATACAACATTGTGCTTTAGCAACTGAGAAAAACTGTAAATTAGCATAGACTAAATACACAAGCAATACTGTATTTATGTGAGGTGTTCCTGTGGCAGTGAAGATAATCACTAAGATTCTACGCTGCAGGGGCTTTCAAAGATCCATCGAGACAACTCAGGTATATAAGCGTGTTATCATGTCCAAAATAGCAACTGAAGTGACTGCGTGTGAATAAATATCTATGCTTTCTGAAAAATACACAGTTGTATACAATTGTGGGGATTCAACATGTTATTCCATCCTCTGTTTTGTATGGTCACTGGATCTGATGATCCTTCGCCTTGCTGGAAGCTTTTATATAAATTAAAAGCTACATCAGCTAGTACGGTAAATGAAAGATATATTCTATCGCTTAATCATTCAAGAGTCATGAAAAGACATTTTGCCAAACTCCACCAGTAAACCTGAACTAAACAAAACAAAAGAACGCAAGCTCGACTGCTGCTTGTGACGTCACTTCTCAGAAAGAGGAGTAGAGCACAGTACCACAAGCTAGGGACAAATTTAAAAAACTAAAACAGTCCTACCTGCAGGAACGAGCAAGGAGGGGCCATTCGGGAGAAGCGGGACGGTCCCGCAGAGCAATGCTTTGTGCTTCAGTTACATCTGGCATAGCTGTGTACGTGTTGCAGTGAACAAGGGAGTTGACAAACTTGTAAATACAGCGATGAACTGTGGTTTTACGCACCCCAAACACATATTGCCGACTACCCTGAACTCAGCTGAGTAACCCTAACCCTGCACTCAGCTGAGTAACCCTAACCCTGCACTCAGCTGAGGATGCCACTGGCACAGGAGGCCGTACGTAATTCCTTTCTGGCTGCATATCTTCTTTTACCAGTGCCACTATAATACTGAATGTTACCCTGGTGATGCAAAATGACATCCACTGCACTTCTGAAAGCACAACCCCTTCCCACCAGCAAGATGGATGAGTATGTGTCCAAACCATCCTTTCACTAGCCACTAGCATTAGATAACAAGGCATAAGGACTTGCTGGTAGAGGATGTTTGAAGGTTAAAGCTCACGAAACAAATGGAAAACATTCACTGTTCCCAATCCAGACAGCCTTAGGAGCACACGTGGAAGATGTCTGGCACAGAGCTTAGGAATCCTACGTCTCCACCGGTTTTCAGCCATGGTGATCTGCAATACCTGTGTTGGTCAGTTTCATTTTATACCTCTCAGTTAATTTTTAATAAATGAGTTGTAAGATAAATTAGTTCAATACTAACGACATGACACCCCACTAATGACATTTGAAAAACTATTTGGGCAGAGCAGTTAAACACATTATTAACCAACAGGCACCAGGTATTTTGCTTTATTACAGCAGCTTAGATTCACTCGTGTACCAGTTCTCTGTGCATGTAAGCCATATTTTCACAAAATGTCACTAGTAATCTTGGAAAACAGCACGAGTACTTTATGCATAGCTAATTTATATATCAACCTCCACCTTTCCCCTTCATTTGCATGACGTCTGGTGAAAAGCCCAGTTTACTCGAGTAAAATAAACTGAGTGAATGGAAACCCAAAAAGCATTTTACATGAGACATTTTTCTTGAGCAAATGTCTCAAGCTAAAAAACACGCATGGAAACTCCACTGGTGGCACGTCTAAATCCAATGTTACTTGTAGGAGGGGCTTTATTCATCTAGACCAGTGGTTCACAACCCTGGTCCTGGGGACCCCTGTGTCTGCTGGTTTTCAAATGAGCTCTCAATTACTTAACTAGACCCTTCATTGAACTGATAATATGCTTAATTCAACCTTTTTAGTTGTTTTCAGCTTCAGATTTCAAGTTAACTATATCATTTTATAAGTAACTTTTTAGGCGCTGAGAACAATTAAAATGGTCTAATGAACCACATTAGTTCAATTAAGAGTTTCATTAAGTAACTGGAATGAAACCCTGCTCTAGACGAGCATAAGTGATTTAGATGCTTAGTCGTTTACGAAAACCTGGGCTATACCAGCCTACACCTGCCTAAAAAACTACAGCCTTACATTGTAATGTTACTTTGAACCACTGTACAAAAGCTTGGTCTTACAATAAAAACAAAATGACTATTTTTTTTTTTTTACTTTATTGACCACAAATGGCTGTGAAGCAAACACAGAAACAGAACTTTTATTTTTATCCAATGCTGCAGATGGAATATACTTAACAAAAGGCCTGCAGCACATGCAGTACTACAGTATATATTTCTAAAGAAACGATAATATTGTATTCCTAATTGAGCCTTGCTTTAGCAATATAACGCATCCTGACTCGCTCCAAACACGGAATATTGTATTTATTAGATAGATTTACCTTCCAAAAGTTTGGTTGACAAGAAGCAAAATGGCGATGCGCATTATAAGTAAATATCATGCATAATTCATATTTTCAATGTGCAAAACCCCTTTACATGGCCTGATCATGTTATTTATTATTATTATTATTTATTTCTTAGCAGATGCCCTTATCCAAGGTGACTTACAATTGTTACAAGATATCACATTATTTTTACATTCAATTATGTTATTTTTACACATTATTTATTTATTTTTACATACAATTACCCCATCTAGGTAAAGTGCCTTGCTCAAGGGTACAGCAGTAGTGTTCCCCACCTGGGATTGAACCCACGACCCTCCGGTCAAGAGTTCAGAGCCCTAACCACTACTCCACACTGCTGCCCTATTAGGAGTGTGGTTAGTCCAGAGCCCTAACTACACCACTACACACTGCTGTTATTAGGACTTGCATCGCCCTGCTGTGAGTTTTCAGATATATCATGATGCTCATAATAATGCTGAGTGGTTCTTATTGCAGTTACTCAAATAGTGTGTGTTTTAAAGAGTCTCTTCAGCTAGACCAGCCAGAGTGTATTCATATTAGAAAACTCAATCCAGTGCACAGCGGTGCATTGCCATGAAAACTAAAGGCAACTCAAATCCAAAGTGGTGCAGGTGGTGCTGGCTCTTACCTCTCTAAACTGACTTGGACTAATCTCGTCACAGCTATCTACAGCAGGTAACTAGAACTGAAGAGCAGCTCCTGAACTCAGGTGAAAGCACTGGACACAGAGAATGATTGCAAGCAAATGTAAAGGTAAAGGGTCAGCGAAAATATATCCCATTCAATTACAGAGGGACTGCAGGGAAGGAGGAAACCTGCAAAGCTACAAGTAAAACTGCCTTTAGAAAACATAATCAAACTGGAAAGACAACCACGCCTGGAGCCAGAGAGAAAGCTGCCACTAAACTGACCTGCCTTCGTAGCACATTAACAAACGAGGGAGTCCACAGTGTCTTGTTTCCAATGAAGTACAGTGCAGAATAAATCTTGGGTGTGACTGAGATTCTGCAGCTTTAAAGCCTCATTACACTTGTTTTAGTGACATCTTCCACAAGCACTGCTGTGTGTTTTGGATGTGTTACTGATCAGGCATGATGTAGACATCGTCAGTGGGATTGGTAGAGCTGGAGTAGTTGTAGTACACAGATGGGTCATTGTTGTAGATGGCTTCATCCTGAGGTTCGTACTGCATGTAGCACTCATCATCACCCTGGGGGCAGCCTAAACAAACAGCAAACAAAGGGTATTCTAAACAAAAATACAACTGGAACACAGATACAAGAACCAATACAAGAAACGGCATCAATTAAATGGCAAATATTTTCAACTACAATTTCAGCACTAGTGAGTGTTTCTCAAAGGGTATTCAGTAATGTCGTTCTCTGGGAAAATCTGATACAAGGTGCAATTGGTATGTTTGTTACCCATAAAATGAAATCATGCTTTTTATACTCTGGGCAGTCACCCTGGCTTGCATTGTGTGATTACCCCTAACAATAAGGGGTCGATACAGCCCAGGGAAATACCCTGGGAATATAAATGCAACTACACACTTTTCTGATCTAGCCTGCGCTACACATGTCTAAGCAATGCAGGCACACACAGAGAGTCCTCATAATCAGGTAACAGTCACACAATACCTGAAAGGTTCATAATATTTGTTTAAAATCTCAAGTTTATCGCATTATAGCCAAATGCAATCCAAAACATGTATGGGAGGCTGGAGAGTAAAGTTTAGCGAAGAAATCAAGGAAATTAGTCTGACAGACAAATGGATGTATAGATTGCACTATTTAAGACATTGAAACTATAAAAAAAACTAAAAGAAACTTTATAAACATTACATTTTGTCATTGAATTTACTTCATTTATTTAATTATTTCAAAATTCAGCACTATTGAGTGTTTAATAGTTATGGATCCCATTGAGACTTCTAGGCGAGTCGTGTGGCAAACAGTTGTATGAGGTTTAAGGTATTTAGAAGCTAGTTCAACTATAGCAGAGACACCCGGAGCTGTGTACTCACCCCTGTGCTTGGAGCTGTGCACTCACCCCTGTGCTTGGAGCTGTGCACTCACCCCTGTGCTTGGAGCTGTGTACTTACCCCTGTGCTTGGAGCTGTGTACACACTCCTGTGCTTGGAGCTGTGTACTCACCCCTGTGCTTGGAGCTGTGCACTCACCCCTGTGCTTGGAGCTGTGTACTCATCCCTGTGCTTGGAGCTGTGTACTCACCCCTGTGCTTGGAGCTGTGCACTCACCCCTGTGCTTGGAGCTGTGCACTCACCCCTGTGCTTGCTGAGCTGTGTACTCACCCCTGTGCTTGGAGCTGTGTACTCAGCCCTGTGCTTGGAGCTGTGCACTCACCCCTGTGCTTGGAGCTGTGTACTCACCCCTGTGCTTGGAGCTGTGTACTCACCCCTGTGCTTACTGAGCTGTGCACTCAGCCCTGTGCTTGAGCTGTGCACTCACCCCTGTGCTTGCTGGTGTGTACTCACCTCTGTGCTTGCTGGTGTGTACTCATGCCCACACTTTCATACTCCATTTTCTGTGCCGCAGCAGGGCAGCAACCTCCACATTTTCATAAAACTGGTTCTGCGAAAACATCTCGCTCATAGTCGTGGCGCACCTAGGATTCTGGCCTTCTGGGCTTCTGTTTGCTGCTTCTTTATTACCACAAGAAGGTGTAATTGTCTCTGAAGTACTCCTCAGACGACAGATCACAGCCCGATCACAACTACAGCAACCACAAGAAACGCTAGACTAAGACTGACGGCAAGTCCAATATTAATCGAACATTTCTCTTCATAGAAACTGTAAACGTTGGTCAAGTTTGAATTTGAAGAACATTTTAGAAAAGAGCTGCAGTTTTGACAGTGTGTTATTGCACTTTGTACAACATCACACCTGCAGTCCACCACCATCTGCTCCAGAGCTTTATTTTCAAATATGGTGGATGGGACTGAATTCAGAGGGTTTCCTTCCAGCTTCAAATGTTTTAGATTGGTTGAGTGCTCCAAAACCTTGAAGGGAGATCAACCAGGAGATTGTAGCTGAGATTGAGGGTTGTTAATGAGGTTGCATTTACAAGAAAATCGACCGGTAAGCACTTGAGTTTATTATTGGAAAGATCTACTTTAGCTAGATTTAATACAGTATGATTGGTGTTTATAATTGTGGAAATGTTCTTGTTTTGACACTGAAGATCTCCTTCAGTAAGTGCCCAGTCTAGTGTAGCACCTATGTCACAGGCTCTGCTGCTACAAGTCCAGATGAAAAGAAGCAGAAGCGGTATCGTCCTCCTTAGTGCCATGCTCTACTCAACAAAAAAGAAAATCAATGTACATTCATTGAACTGTTTCCAGGCTCATCCATATTGATAGCAAACAAACGGTTTTGCAATGGTGACTGCCAAGAGTCTTGTGAGTCTTGCCAGTCACCATTGAAGAAACTAATTGGCAAAGGTAGAAAATAAAGGATAGAAACAACCCACCAGTCTATTCTAAATTGGTGGTAAATAGATAACATTTGGGGTATCACTTACCCATTGACAAAATTCCAGTAACTGCTGGTGACCAGTTAAAAGCTGGGAATTGGAACAAATACATTGTGGTCTCTTACTGGGAACCCAGCAGATGTATAAAACCCCAGGATGAATTATTTAATTTAAAAAATCCAGCAAACATTTCTAAATATAATCAAAAGGAGTAGATATTGGGTTTTATGCAAAAAATAAATAAATAAAATAATAAAGTTCTACTTATAGCTATAAAATGACATTACAGTGTTAGCTGGAATCGTTTAAACAGTTGTTCTCAGCTCTGGCCCTCGAGATTTATTCCAGTCCTGGTCTTTATTCCAACCAGGTCCTACATTAGTTAATTGCCTCTTAGCAGCTTCAGTTATCTACATTAGAACATGCTTGGAGTAAAAACCTGGACTGGATTATATCTCGAGGCCCAGAGCTGAGTACCACTTTGTGTTAAATGCTTAAAGAAAAAGAAAGAATAACTTCCTCAAAATGTTGGCTGTGATCTGTCTACCCTGCAATGTAAAACTGCACACTAAGCATTCACTTCCAAATACACATCACCATTATCAAGTTAATCTTCCTGCCCCTCCAAATGAGCTACCCAGGCTTTAGTGGGTTAAAACCTGTACATTTCAGTCAAAACACAGGGTAGCCCATTTGAAGCCGTCATTTGTGCTTCTCCAAATGAGCTTCCTCGTATGGTTTGATTTAGGCAGCTCATTATGAGGGGAGGCTGTTTATCAGAGGGTCAGATTTTCAGAACACCGGTACTGTGTGTATATATATATATATATATATATATATATATATATATATATATATATATATATATATATATATATATATATATATATATATATATATCAGTTATATAGGTTGTATATAAACTCCCCAGTCTTCAATAGTGTTTTTATTTCCCATTAACAGAAAGAATTGTACAACATGTATTGCTGGAATGTTTACCATTTATATATTTTCATATCTTATTTAACTGTTTCTATTTCTCTAATAAAATGTTTCTTCAGCCCTTAATCAGTGAATCCCTAAACTAACAAACATCCTTTATACTTAGCAATGAATTCAAATTGATAGAAATAAACTTGTTAAAACGTAGCATGTTCTGAACCCAGATGCAATCTCTCGTTTAATCATTCAATTAGCTTCCCAGCTATTTAGAATACTATCAATACTAAATATATACAGAAATAATTCAATGTGTGGGACTTACCATAATGTGCGTGTGTACCTCTGAACGTTTGACAAAACCATCTGAGAACTGAGTTAGCACATGTGTAACCAGACTGCCTTCACAATATCCTAATATTGCAGAAAAAGGAAACAAAATTGCTCTGCGCAGTAAAAAAGTTGGACTTCCCATTTTTTATGTGCTGAAATTTGAGTCTTTACAACGTAGTAGTGAAAACTGAGGGAGCATTAAAACTTCACAGCGAAATAGTGAAAGAATTCAGACCATGGAAAAGGATGCAGTTGTGACAGCAAAAGCAATTGGGTTGCATGGGCTTTACCAAATGTGTCCTTTCCATGATGTTCTATTATTGGTACAATTATTGTATGTTTCACAATTAAAGAACAACTTGGTACTGCTATCAATTATCACAGTTATCTGGTGTATGACTAATTTAATGAATGTCTTTTCATTTAGAATCACTTCGTACTTCATTTTTGTTTCAGTCATACATCCTGGTGAATTTAAAATCAGCCCTGTGGCTTCTAGAGTTCTCAAACACGCCTTCTCTCTAAGTGCAGGTCGTACACCAGAGTGTACCCATTAAACCGGTCCCCAGCAACACATTGCCACCAACATGTCCTAAGAGGTATTTCTTACTTATGTATTTCTAGGGACAGCGTGTTGCAGGGGAATGGGTTAATGGTTACACTCTGGTGTACCAACTGTCCTTAAAGAAAAGACTCTTACCTTATTATATATTTTGCTAGTAATGAAATACTGTCAAACAGTTCCCTAAACCAAATGACTCAGGCTGGTGGCTGGGTGGTTTCCAAAATTACCAATGCACATATTGCAACCCTATTGACACACAAGTGTGACTTGGCTTACATTTTGAAATTCAAGCACAATATCATGCCATTTTTGCTACTACTAAGGAAATATAAATTATTTCCAATAACTGAATCAAAGGTTTGTGGTATATATAATACAAAACAGTGACACAAACCATAACATTTCACAAGCCCATCATTTTTTATGCTTTATGTTCTTAAGGCTTAAGCTTTAAAATTGTAGCTAACAAAATAATTCCATAAATGTGACCTGTCATGCGCTTGCATTCACTACATAGGTGTCAAATGTGCAGTTTTGAAAGAAACACATATTACAGCAAACATTTACATTTTAAAACATGATATCTGGTGGTGCACTAGGTTAAAGAAAATTCTCAGGTTTGTTTGCACCTCTTTCCAGGAAGTCTGTTACTGCTTTAGTTCTGGAAGTGCAAGACTAAAAGCATGTCTTGCTGTGACCTGGATGACTTGTGGTGATGTCAGACCAGGAAGAGACTCAGTACTATGGGTATGAAGCGCTGATGCGCGTGTTTATTATAAATAAATAAAAGATTTAAACAAAACAAAGTGCTCTTCAAAACAAACAGGCAATAAAAAACACGGTGAACAAACCCAA
Organism: Acipenser oxyrinchus oxyrinchus; assembly: GCA_030684275.1. Lineage (NCBI taxonomy): Eukaryota > Metazoa > Chordata > Actinopteri > Acipenseriformes > Acipenseridae > Acipenser > Acipenser oxyrinchus. The sequence goes on along the minus strand of CM060292.1, from coordinate 711,243 downwards.
AACAAGTAACATGCTGGTTTAAAGCCAGCATGAGTAGCAATTGTTTTCTATAGTATTTAATTTCACTCACGACTCACGTCTCTCCTCTCTGAACCAAACCAACCCCGTTCAGCCAAAGCTGCAGGTTTTTATGCATGTGATTAGTAATAAATGAATCATCTGGAGATGGTCATATTCTGCACAAGTTTAGCATAGGTGGGGAATTTTAACCCCATCCATGCTGTAAAACATTAATAACAAACATTGTGTTTTATTAAACACTAAACAATAAATTTTATTCATATTACAACAAATATAATACAAAATACCTCTACATATGTTGCACATATGAGACCTATATAGTGAATGGATGTGTATGGCAGAGAAAATATATGGAACATAGCTGCAATTACTTTAAAATGAGAAATGTATCAAAACTTTTAAATATAAAATGACCAGCCTACTAACTTAATTTCTTCTTTACTATTTTAAGCAGTATTCACATTTTTTGATTAAGATGCTTAACACCAGCTGCTTAAAAAAACAAAAAACAGAAGGAAGTTACAAGCAGAATTATATGGGTACGAAACACAACTGGATTTGACTGCGGCATTGTAGTAAAATCGAAAGTAGACAGTTTGTTTTAAATCGACAGCCGTCTCTCATACCACCAATTATAGAAGAAGTTTAGTCGCTTACTTTCTATAGGATTGCACTGGACAGTTTCAATAAACAAACATCACAAATGCTCCCACTGACAGCCTGTCCCTGAATGATGGATTCGGTTGAAGACAGACTCCAAAACTTGTACAAAATGTACAACATTTTGAAAGAAAAACAAGTTTTAACAGGGAGGAGGCTGGGGGCATGAATCAGCGACCCCGCGTACCGCAAGTGAGAGCCTAAACCACAATGCGAAAGAGCTGAGCTTGTCTGCTTTCGTGGTTTTAGTGCATTTAACCTCAGCTCATCTCACCGACACACTGGGTTATTTCACCTGGAGGCTGAAATTGTATCTATTATTATTTATTTAGTAGACACTGTGGCAAAGTGGTAAGTGGTAGCAGGTGTATAGCAGGTGCAGTGCGGATACAGTAATTCCAAGAACGCACAGACAACAAAGTACGGGTGAAAATGATTGTTTTAATGGTTTATAATCCAATGGTCTGATGACCCGCCAGTAAATAATAAAGAGCTGGCAATACACAACACAATGTGTATTGCACAGTAATAAAACGAAGGGTTGCAGTCCCGCAAATAATAGACACGGTACAAAACACACACAATTAGACACACACGATCACTGTTCCAAAGTGAGTGCTCTCAGTGCTTGTAGTGAAGTACAATATACTACGTGCTATTAGTGAAACAAGTGCTGATAACAAAGTTTATTCGTGACAGTAGTGCAGTGATGATCCGGTTTCGTGCTGGCCCTTGGCAACAGCTCCGGATCTGTGTTTAGCCGTCTAGTGATTACAAACACAGACAATTACTAAACAGACAAAGAAACAAACAAAACACTCACTCCTTTCGTTATTTATTTTGGGCACTCTCCCGGTCCTTCCAGTTTCCACGTAACAAAACCCAAGCGAAGGAAAAGATTTACAATACTCCAGCCCCTTTTATGCGATTATGCATGACCCCTTGGTAAACGATTGCAGCTGATACCTCGTTTACCTCCTTCTTTCCTGTCACCCCACCCCCCATCTTGCCCAGCTGCACTGGCTACCTGTAAATTCAGGATTACTTTCAAAATTCTCCTGCTCCCCTACAATGCCCTTCTTCACACAGGTCCTGAGTACCTCCTCAACTTGCTGACCATCTGTGCCCCTGCCCACAAGCTGAGGTCCTCCGACTCTATATGGCCTGCTTGTTATCCCCAAGCAAAAGTGCACCACACTTGGAGAATGCTTATTTAGCTTCATGGCTCCGACTCTCTGGAACTCTCTCCCAGTTTTGGTGTTTGATGCTCCCACCGTCCCGCACTTTATATCAACTCTCAACTTGTTCTCTCTTGCTTTCCATGCTCTTTAAGCCTGCATTTTCACATCCTAGCCTTGTATTGTTTTTTCCTGTATCCTGTAAAGCGCTTTGTGATGGTGGTCCACTATGAAAGTGATGGGGCAATGTGATGGGGTGTTAGTTCGCCAATATAATTTGTGTTGTTTGTTATTGTTATTTTTACTGTTTTCATTATGTTTATTATTCTTGTTTGGTTTGGATCGGCAGGGAGGGGGTTAAATTCCCTCCTGTGAAAAATACATGTGAGAATGTGGTGGGAGCCTTAAGTGCTTAATTGTTAATTAATGGTTAATTGGGCTCCAGCCACAGACTATAAAAGACAGCTGAAACCCTTTTGTTAGGAGAGGGTTATTTGAAGTGGTTTTGGTCAAAGAGACACAGAGTAAGTGTTGTCTGGAAAATATTTATTTAATTTTTGATGTGTTTTGTTTGGAAGCCTTTGTTTCATGTTTGGCCCTTGTGCCTTTTTTATTTGTGTTTTGTCAATTAAAATATTTTGGTTTCACTGCATTTTCTGTCCCTGAGTCTTCCCTCTGCTGCTATCCTGCCACAGGCTGTCATTGTAAAGCTTCATCCTTCAGTGTTACCCCATTAAGAAAAAGTCATGATATAATGACATCAATATTACATCACAAAGCCACTTTGACTCAAGGACAACATGAAATGCTCTCTGGTCCCATGCAGCATGCAGTTGTGTATTTCTTTTACATTGGTTACTAGATAGTGTCAAATGTAGTAATGGTTCATTCTGTTGCCTTTTTTGTTCACTGCATGTCACCCTTGTCATTGTGTTTGAGGAACTGCACAGAAGAGATCATCTACATTAAACAACTGGTGAGATACAAATAAAATGTTTTACTGATAGTCTCACCTACTGCTGTAAAAAAAGTAGAGTGCAGAGTTAGTCATGTTAGCAGTTCAGTCTCCACGTCTCAAGTCTGCCCTGGACTGGAGGGAGCCCCCTTTCTCTTAGGGGTGAGCAGTTCAGTCTCCATGCCTCAAGCCTGCCCTGCCCTGGAGGGAGCCCCCTTTCTCTTCGGGGATAAGTGAGGCAGCAGTTCACTCACCCCCGAAGAGAAAAGTGGCTTCCACCAGTCCAGGTTAGTTTTGAGGCATGGAGATTACAACCCCCTTCAGTTTGTCAGTACTTAGTAAGACTAATCTTCACAAAGCATAGTATTTTTCATTTGGACTTACTGTATTTTTTTTTTTTTTAGTACTAGTACTAGAGTATCTTGAAAAGTTACTTTAAAGACTAGCAGCTTCAAACTCCAGTCTCTGTTCCCTTTCTATCATGTTTGCAATCATCCAGAGTATGTTTTTATTGTAATTACACCAATACTGTGCTGTTGCTTTATTGTAATTACACCAATACTGTGCTGTTGTTTTTTGATAATAGTGTGTTATGTTTTGACTATGAGTTTAGGAGCTGCGCTTCAGTTCCTGTGTCCTGCCATTGATTAGGCTAGACCAGCCAATGTGTCTTTGAATAAGTAGGCGCTAGCACCACCTAGTGCACAGCAGGGTATTGCCAGCAAAACAACTTGTTTTCAAAATGGCAGATCACTTGGTGCTGCCAGTAAGAAAGAAAAAAAAATACATAAATGGAATTTGAAGCTAAACTCTTTAGAATATACCACTGAAAGAAGGTTGTTTTTCTTTCAAGGAGGTCGTAAAAATACAGGTTTATCACCACCCACAGGAGGTAATAACCAATCAAAGGTAAGGTGTGTGGTTGTGTTTACATGCAGGGGGCCTGAGTAAATAGGAATTCATCCATTTGATGAGCAATTCCACTGTTCCTGTTTTTGTATAGATCTCACCACATGTCTGCAAAAGATGTCAGGTCATAATAATGTCAGAAATTGTGGTGGACCACTCAGCCCACGTGAATCATATTCTAACTTTAGGTCATTTACCCACTTTGGTAGCAAACGCAGACTGACACATGTGAAGATTTATAGCGACTCCTGCTGATAAAAAGAAATACCAGAAATTACATATAACCAGAACAGTGATGGTTCTTGAACCAGACACGTTCCTCAGACACTGAACCACAGTGATGGTACTCAGACACTGGTTTGTCACGGAACCTGTGCTCTGCTTCAACCCCATTGAATGAATCGTCCGCGTCTCTGTGCTGCACCTGTGCGTGTGTGACTGAGTGAAGATGGCGGAATCGGGAGGTAGGGAGTTCGCCTCGGAGCGACCGCAGAACAGGTGAGGATGAGACCACGGACAAAGCGACTAATTCGGGCTAGTATCTGTCAGCCGTCGGGACTTCAGACATCAACGACATGTCACAAGAAAAAAAAACCGGCACCGGAGAGGAAATCGTAGAGAGGTTTATGTGAAGTTTGATAACAGTTTGCGTGGGTGGGGGTATGGCGGTGAGTAAGGCAGGAAATTCCGAGGATTCATTTGAGGTCTTACTGTAGGCCACTGCGAATAAATATCCTGGACATGTGTGTATATTTTAAATTACTGTAGTTGCATGTTATCATAATTAACGTTATAAAAATGTATTAAATACCGTATTTTTGTTTTAGGTGACTGCAATCACACAATAACGTTCAGGCATGCATGAGAATAAGTAGCGTATGTCAAATATATTGTAATTTATTATAAAGCGTACAAATAAAAGACTTCATGACAATAGAGTGCTAGTACATTTGTGTCTGGTAGCTTTGATAACACTTGGCGATTTTATTCACTCCCTGTCCTGTAAGTGACAGCGTGTGCATTTTGTGTTAAAACAAGTTTAAGCATAAAGCTGTTTCGAGTTATCATTGGTTTACGAAATGGTATTGACGCTTGAACTTGGCGGCTGGTATTCTAATGAAGGTCTTTGAAGTACAGTAGCACAGATGGGTTGTGTTTGGATAAGCAGCTCTGTTAATTACACTATAGGCCTCTCTCCATTATTAAACAAACAAACAAAAACGCGCTTTCTATATACTGTAACTTCTCCCACATAGTAACTTTTACATGACATCTATGCTGTAAAGTACCTCACATTACAACAGACCAGCGTTATGTTTCACCAAAGAATCTTTTTTTTTTTTTCTCAGTGCAGCTGCGACTTAAAGGTCACACACACACAATGTTTAATCGAAGCATAGCTTTACAGATTTAAGAGATACAAAGAGACAGACTAATTCATGATTTTTGTAGGACAGAAAGCTGATGGCACACACACACAAAAAAGAAAAAGTCTGTTCTCATCGGGTTAAACTAAGAATTGTAAAAATAAATCTCTAAATGGGAGCTGGGCAGGTGTTGCTGAGGGACTCATTCCCTGTAACTGCTTGCTTTTCTCAGTACACAGGGATTAGAGACTGCAATTATATTCCTTTATTCAAATGGAAAACCATACAGACAAGCTGCTTAATATCACTCCTGTTAATGTCACCTCCGCTTATCATCACCACATTGCAATGTCCCGGACAGAATCTAACCGGATCAACAGAGACAAACTTTTCATGACATCATAAGAAAATAAGTAGAAGCACAGTATACGGAGCAGCGTCCTGGGTTTCCTGTGTTTTTGGTTACTACAAAGTGTTGTAATGTACACCTTCAGTGTAGTAGACTGTTGTGACCAGGCTGGCTGCAGGGGTGACGTCAGGCCAGAAAGAAGCACACACACAAGCAGTCCTTGCAGTGAAACGGAGACGCTGCGGCGCTCAGTGTTTTATTGCGCACAGGAAATAAAAGTTTGAACAAAACAGAACACGGCACTTGGACGCCAAAATAAACAAAACGAACAGACACTAACACACACGGATCGAACACTAAACAAACAAGTACTGTACTGGTCCTCCAGCACGACGTAGCAATTGATTATTATTATTTATTACATTTACCTCCTCACTCTCCCCTTCCTTCAGCCTGAACACACAACCCCGAAAGTGAATGAGATGTGCATCTATATATACAGTTGTGCTGGGATTCAATAACCAATTAATTATTCACTTGAAACCCAGCACGTGAACTAATCTGTGAAAACCCGTACTCACATATTATTAAGTACTTGAAATGCACGTGAAGTGCAATCCCGTGCCTAAATATAATTATACACACACCCATTTATATCCCGTGCAGTAACTGCAATACACCAACATTTACACACTACATACAACCTAAAACACAAAATACACACGGTGGGTATATGGGGCACATTGCCACATATACCCCTGCGCAGCACACATGGCCTCAACAGCCACCCACCCCCTTAAAAGCCCAAATGTCCAGCACAAAGTCCTGGGCCAGAACCAGAGGTTTCAAGGGGCCCAGTGTCGTAAGGCTGCCAACAGCAGTGCTGACAGTGGGGTGGCACACTCCTGCCACTCTTCTGCTGCTGGTGGCAATGCTGGCAGCTTCCCAGCTGACAGCGGAAATGCTGTCAGCAGAGACATTAATAGCTCCCGGTCTGGCTCCTCCAGCCGGGGTAGTCCTGGCAGCAGAAAGGCTGCTTGGGGTGGTCTCCTGACCTCCCCACGATCTCCGGCAGCGAAACTGCTGCTGGGGTTGGTGGTCTCCAGACCTCTTCCCCTTCTTCGTGGCCGACAGCTCCCTTGGTGGGGTTCCGGCCACAGTACTTCCTGCTGCCATGCAGGGCTGGCAGAAACCCCAGGCGATGCGGAGCAACAGACAGCCCCAGGCGATGCGGAGCAGCAGGCAACCCCAGGCGATGCGAGGCAGGCATCCTTGGGCGAAGCGAGGCAGGCATCCTTGGGTGAAGCGAGGCAGACAACCCCGGGCGATGACATGAAGGCATCCCTGGGCGATGGCAAACTCAGCTGTAGCTCCTCTTGTGGTGGAGGTGGGAGCGGCAAGCAGTCCTCCCACGTTGGGGGAGGCGGAACCAGCAGGTATTCACCCTCTGCTGGTAGAGGTGGCGGAGGCAGAGGCAGCTCCTGCTGCTCTGCTCCTGTCATTGAAGGTGAAGGTGGTGGAGGCAGAGGCAGCTCCTGTTGCTCTCCTCATGGTGGTGGAAGCAAAGGCAGCTCCTGCTGCTCTGCTCCTGCCGGCAGAGGTGGCGGAGGCAGAAGCATCTCCTGCTGCTCTGCACCTGGTGGAGGTGGTGGAGGCAGAGGCTGCTCCTGCTGCTGTGCTCCTAGTGGCGGAAGCAGTGGAGGCAGAGGCAGCTCCTGCTGCTCTGCTCCTAGTGGCGGAAGCAGTGGAGGCAGAGGCAGCTCCTGCTGCTCTGCTCCTAGTGGTGGAAGCGGTGGAGGCAGAGGCAGCTCCTGCTGCTCTGCTCCTAGTGGTGGAAGCAGTGGAGGCAGAGGCAGCTCCTGCTGCTCTGCTCCTAGTGGTGGAAGCGGTGGAGGCAGAGGCAGCTCCTGCTGCTGTGCTCCTAGTGGCGGAAGCAGTGGAGGCAGAGGCAGCTCCTGCTGCTCTGCTCCTAGTGGTGGAAGCGGTGGAGGCAGAGGCAGCTCCTGCTGCTCTGCTCCTAGTGGTGGAAGCAGTGGAGGCAGAGGCAGCTCCTGCTGCTCTGCTCCTAGTGGTGGAAGCGGTGGAGGTGGGAGCAGCGTGTAGTCTCCTGGCGACGGAGGCGTTTTATTTGCATGTTGTGATTCATGCAGTCCCTAGTAATACATTTGTAGTCCACAATCAGTCATGTTTGATGCCTCTTCCATGGAAACTCCCTTTAATGAGACTCTCTGTGAGGATTTATTCACTGTTGACTTCTAATTTAAAGGGAGGCTGTGTGGTCCAGTGGTTAAAGAAAAGGTCTTGTAACCAGGAGGTCCCCGGTTCAAATCCCACCTCAGCCACTGAGTCATTGTGTGACTCTGAGCAAGTCACTTAACCTCCTTGTGCTCCGTCTTTCGGGTGAGACGTAAATGTAAGTGACTCTGCAGCTGGTGCATAGTTCACACACCCTAGTCTCTGTAAGTCGCCTTAGATAAAGGCGTCTGCTAAATAAACAAATAATAATAATAATACTGGGACACATTTCTTGTTAGATGGTAGATCGAGGAGCAATCAGCAAGCGATTTCCTAAATTAACGTGATTATCAATAATCAGTGCATTGGGAACATTGAGACTCTTCACAATAGCCTTCAAATAGGACTGGAAACGTGCATTTAATTTTACATTTTAGTAATGTAATATTTGCATTGAGGAAACTGTAATAACTATTCAAGCAGAGATTCTGCCATTTCTCATCACAAAACAAATAAAAGCCATTGTGATCAATACTAGATTAATTGATGAGTGCTGTAAGGGTATAACTAGGTTAGTGGTATTCTTCTAGTGTTGGTCTTCACTCTCAAGCGGAGAAGCCATTTGTGTTGTATGTTTTTATAATTACCCGACTTGACAATCTTGACAGCTCAGATAAATCCCATGCTGGAATTCTCCCCCCACTTTATAAACGAATGCAGATGCCGCTTGAGTGCTGAGAATGGACAGTCTTGCATTCCACATATTCCAGGCTGCTGTTCCTGCGAGAACGATGAGTTCTGCACATTTTGCTGATGTGCATTGTGCATGGCTGAGCTGTTGTCATGTAGTTTAAGAGCTAAACAAAGCAATTTAAATGCAATAAATAGAACAGAGGAAATTCCATTCTGAATCAGCAAAAAAGTCCTGTAAAAGCTTACGTATTTTAACAAGGGACAAACTTCCATGGCTGAGCTGTTGTCATGTAGTTAAACAAGCTCATCAGGTTCATCATCGAGTCCCTTCACATGAATAATGGTTATTCATTTGTTCTAAAGTTTTGTCTTCTTTTATATCAGGTTGTTCAGTTTTGAGTAGCAGCCAATGTCAGGTTTCTATCTGCCACATCAGCAGCAAATCGGATGATTTTTTTTAAATTGGGACTATGCCAGCCCCCCTTAAGATTGCTAGTAGAACCTGATCTCTTCAACTAGCACTCCTGGTGAAAGGTAGCTACTGTCAATGTGAGGGCTGTGAATATATTATACTGCCAGGGAAATATTGGACTGCTGTGTAATGTCTGGTAGCGGATTGGATTGTAGACTGCAGATGGAACCGACTGCAGCCCCAGTTTCATACTGGAACGAGATGACAGTTTTACAGAATGGTTTTATGGTGCAGATGGAAATGTGGCAAAGTAATCCATTTTTTTCAATCTTAATGATTACAACAGATATATGGTAGAGGAAATAACACATTAATAATATGGTAAGAAATTCAATGTTGTAAATCCTACATAGTTGGTAAGTTTTTGTAGCTTTCTTCTTCATAACTTCAAATTTCATTTAATGTACTGTATATCGCAATTCTGTGTTTAACCTTTTTTAATAGACCAACTTGGTGCTAGAAATAATATAAGATTCTGGAAACTCTGGTCCACATTTCAACATTGCTGCACTCGTGTATGTTGTAGGTGTCTCTGCATTTTTAGCAGAGTTCAGACAATCTTTTTGTAATGTTTTTATTTTAATCTAAACTGTTGCTCTAGGCGTTCCCCTGCCCTAGTATTCTGTAGCTGTGAAGCACCTGGTTTCACATTGTGCGCTGAGTGTAAAGACATTTGTTTGTAGAGGTTGGAAACGGGTATACAAGTTTTTAGCTTTGTTTAATAGTTGTTTTTAAACTCACGTTTAAAAATACAGCGCCTGTCGTTGAACTTCACACTAAATTTGATCATGACTGACATACCATGACCTCCAGGTTTTTATTTCAACCAAGGAACTAAATATTTTAATAGCGGTCTCACTGCACTTTGCAAATCTATATATTTTATAAACATATGCAGTTTATGAATTTGTGTTTCAAACTTTTTAGAAATTGTACTTCTGTTTTATTATTATTTCACAAACAATGTACAGTAGTGTACAATATACAAATAGTGTACATTGGTTATAAATAAAGACACGCTTAAAAATAATTTTTATCTTATTTTATGAATTACAACTATACACTAGAATAGGGTAGGTTGCAGCAAACATTTGAGAAACAAACAGGTAGCAAATTTAACTTAGACTACATAAGATTCGATGCACATGTTTTGTCTTCTGAACTTGTGTAAGCAGCCAGGCCACGTGAGCCTTGTTTAATATTATATAATCCAAGCCATCAGTGTTTGTAGTTGCCCCTTCAGTACTGCAGTCTATTGAAATGTGGAAACCTGCATGCACTGAATACTGAAATGATGCTTCCAACTGCTAAGGCAGTTAATAATTCATGGTAGGAGGGAGGGAGAGCAGGAGGGTGGAAAGTGCTTACAGAGTTTCTTGTGGCTTGTCTCTTGCAGCATGGCTAACAAGAACAGCACTCTGCGCTGCACATTCTCTGCCCCTGGCCACAGCACCACACTCCTGCAGGGTCTCTCTGCGCTACGAGCGCAGGGGCAGCTCCTTGACGTCGTCCTCACCATCAATGAGGAGCAGTTCCGGGTCCACAAAGCCGTCCTCGCCTCCTGCAGTGACTATTTCAGGTACAACACCAGGGCTCCGATACACCGGCTGGCTGTGTGTCACTTCAGACTTTGCTTAGGTGTGGTGTAAGTCTTTACTGTTACGCTGGGGATCCTGTTTCATTTCCTAAGTGTTTAAACTTGAACATATTGGGAATTTAAAAAAGGAGCACTAAAGCATTAATGTGGATAAGACGTCATGTGTACAGCAATGATGTGTATATGGAAAAGACTTTCAATGAGTATTGAAATAACTTTACACTGCACACCTTCTTTAGAAACACTACAGCTCACCTCTGTATTTGAAATACATATCTTTGACAATGGTTAAACGTTTTAGAACAGTTCTAAACATTTAGCACTTGGGAAACCATTTAAACTCTTTGCTATTAATATCCCTATTTTATACATTCCCTTATAGAGGCTTTACATTTTAACCTTTTTTTATACTTGTGCAACCCAGTGTATAAAAAGGCACCACTTTTTATATGTTAGATTCTGTTCATTTTCTGAGGCTTTTGACACTGTGGATAATGAGCTTCTGTCTCAAAGACTTGTGCAAATCCGTATCGGTGAGAAGGCAGTTGGATGGTTTAATAATAATCGTATAAATCGAACCCAAAGTATAAAAGCAGATGGATTAACCTCTGAGTATTGAATTCAAAAAAGGGATTCCTCTGGGATCTGTACTCAAACCGGTCTTGTGTACTCTCACCTGGGCATTAGTATTGAAAATCCTCAATTACATGGTTATGCAGATGATGCTGTATTGTATTCTAATGGCTCTTCGCTTGACCAGATTAATAAAAACATACAGGAAGCTTTCAGGATCATTCAGCATTATTTCTTGGATTTGAAACTTGTGTTAAACAGTGCCAGACTTTAAATGAAGAGTCTGCAATGAACTAGTAAATAACTACAAATATTGGGAGTATGGTTAGATAGGGATTTGAATTTTACAACAGGTGTTGATCTGCTCTCAAAAAAACTAAAATTGAAATTGGGTTATTTTTATAGACATAAATCCTGTTTTTCAGAACAAACTAGAAAACAACTGATCTTGAGTACACTTTTGCCTCTGATTGACTATAGTGACATTATTTATAGAGTATCTACTACGACAGTCTAAGGAGAACTGGATGCTTTGTACCATTCTGCATTGAGGTTTATAACAAACCTGGGTTATTCTGTTCATCATTGAATCAAATTATATAGATTAGCTGGTCTGACTTCTTTATCTTCATGAAGAGTGAAACACTGCTACATAATTGTTTATAATCCTTGACAAAAGCCCAGATTATCTTAATAAATTGTAATTGCCTCTAGTAGTACTTATAATCTTAAGTCTCAGACTCTTCTAAGTTTTTCAGTTCTTAAAGTTTGTACAGAATTTGCCATTCAGTTTTCTTGCTCCATGGTCTTGGATTAAACTTCAGGAAGAACTGAAACTTACTGTCTTGATCCCTTTAAAGGAGTTCAAACTTAGTATTCACCTGTGCAGCCGAGTTTCTGTTTTGCCCTGTGCTCCTGAATTGTTTCTTGTGATTTGATTGACTTGTTTGTATTGGTTGTGCTGTTTGAATTTGTGCTTTTTTGTTTTGTATTAAATGCCACCTTCTTGACCAGGTCTCCTTTGGAAAAGTGATTTTAATCTCAACAGGACTTTCCTGGTTAAATAAAATGCTTTATATTTGCTTAAATAATCTTTCCTGTTTGCTATGTAGGTCTGATGCGGTTTAGAGAGTTCAAGCAAACAAGTTTTTCAATTTAAAACAATTATATCTGTTACGGTTTCACTTGATAGGTCATTTCACCTCAGCAGTGTCTTTGGGCTCAAAGCATTCAGTTATTTTCCTCTGAAGAAAAGCACACACTTATTTGGTAAATGCTTTGTCTGTATGTCCCTTGGTGTCTGTGTAGTGTAGGCTAGCTTTGCTGTTTTTCTGCCATGTGTGCAATACTACATGACACTGTCATATATAATCAGAGAGTGAAGGAAAATGCTTTAGTGACATGGTGGTTCAGATTTTCCTGAGGGTGTGTTTGGTTGTCACTGCTAAGAAGTCTGCAGCGAATCTCTACTGTTTAATAATAAGCCATGGGCCAGTGCCCTTCTGGAGCACAGTTTTATAATACAGTACATACTGCCTGTAGTACAGTGGTGTCCCAAACTTCAGTGCTAACCTGGCCCTCTGTGGGCCTCTTTTAGCAGAGACTGCAGTTGGTTCAGTGTTGTTGATCCCAATGTCTGCTAGAAATAGGTTGAGCCCACCAAACCAAAGGAGACGGGTTTGAACCCAGGCCTCCAGAGGTTAAAGACTCCATGAGAGGTTAATTAGAAGTTAGCAAGTAGCATTGTGAGATGACACCTAATGGTGTTTATTGCAGTTCAGTGACTTTAAATCTTATCCACAATTTTAAAGAGATTCTTTGTCTTCAATTTCCAGTTGTCACCTGATCTTTTGTGTTCTTTAAAACTTGTGTGTGTGTGTATATGTATATATATATATATATATATATATATATATATATATATATATATATATATATATACAGTACTGTGCAAAAGTTTTAGGCAGGTGTGAAAAATGCTGTAAAGTAAGAATGCTTTCAAAAATAGACATGTTAATAGATTATATTTATCAATTAACTAAATGCAAAGTGAGTGAACAGAAGAAAAATCTAAATCAAATCCATATTTGGTGTGACCACCGTTTGCCTTCAAAACAGCATCAAGCATCAATTCTTCTAAGCACACTTGCACACAGTTTTGAAGGAACTCGGCAGGTAGGTTGGCCCAAACATCTTGGAGAACTAACCACAGTTCTTCTGTGGATTTAGGCAGCCCTCAGTTGCTTCTCTCTCTTCATGTAATCCCAGACAGACTCGATGATGTTGAGATCAGGGCTCTGTGGGGCCATACCATCACTTCCAGGACTCCTTGTTCTTCTTTACGCTGAAGATAGTTCTTAATGACTTTCGCTGTATGTTTGGGGTCGTTGTCATGCTGCAGAATAAATCTGGGGCCAATCAGATGCCTCCCTGATGGTATTGCATGATGGATAAGTATCTGCCTGTACTTCTCAGCATTGAGGAGACCATTAATTCTGACCAAATCCCCAACTCCATTTGCAGAAATGCAGCCCCAAACTTGCAAGGAACCTCCACCATGCTTCACTGTTGCCTGCAGACACTCATTCGTGTACCGCTCTCCAGCCCTTCGGGCGAACAAACTGCCTTCTGCTCCAGCCAAATATTTCAAATTTTGACTCATCAGTCCAGAGCACCTGCTGCCATTTTTCTGCACCCCAGTTCCTGTGTTTTCGTGCATAGTTGAGTCGCTTGGCCTTGTTTCCACGCCGGAGGTATGGCTTTTTGGCGCAAGTCTTCCATGAAGGCCACTTCTGACCAGACTTCTCCGGACAGTAGATGGGTGTACCAGGGTCCCACTGTTTACTGCCAGTTCTGAGCTGATGGCACTGCTGGACATCTTCCGATTGCGTAAGGGAAGTAAGCATGATGTGTCTTTCATCTGCTGCAGTAAGTTTTCTTGGCCGACCACTGCATCTACGGTCCTCAACGTTGCCCTTTCTTTGTGCTTCTTCAAAAGAGCTTGGACAGCACATCTGGAAACCCCTGTCTGCCTTGAAATTTCTGCCTGGGAGAGACCTTGCTGATGCAGTATAACTACCTTGTGTCTTGTTGCTGTGCTCAGTCTTGCCATGGTGTATGACTTTTGACAGTAAACTGTCTTCAGCGAACCTCACCTTGTTAGCTGAGTTTGGCTGTTCCTCACCCAGTTTTATTCCTCCTACACAGCTGTTTCTGTTTCAGTTAATGATTGTGTTTCAACCTACATATTGAATTGATGATCATTAGCACCTGTTTGGTATAATTGTTTAATCATACACCTGACTATATGCCTACAAAATCCCTGACTTTGTGCAAGTGTACCTAGAAGAATTGATGCTGTTTTGAAGGCAAAGGGTGGTCACACCAAATATGGATTTGATTTAGATTTTTCTTCTGTTCACTCACTTTGCATTTAGTTAATTGATAAATATAATCTATTAACATGTCTATTTTTGAAAGCATTCTTACTTTACAGCATTTTTTCACACCTGCCTAAAACTTTTGCACAGTACTGTATATATATATATATATATATATATATATATATATATATACATACACATACAGTACACCCTCGCTATAACACCCTTCATTATAACTAACCTTTGGCTATAACGAACCTAGCCCCTGAAACATCCCGGTCTGTACACACGGGATTCCACCTCCGCAGTAAAGTCAACTCTTTTGTCTTAATAAAAAATGCACGCTGTGTAACTATGCCTCCGAAACGAAAATAATTTTATATTGCAACAATGCTGGAAGCTATATTGATCATTTGAAAAAATGGAGTAACACAGTGATGTCTCATGAATATAGGTTGTCAAAAAACACTTTGTTAAGCAACCATGCGGCAAAGCAAAATTGATTAAAGAAAAAAAAAAAAAAACCTGTATCTGGATCAAGATTTGGTGCACTTTGAAACGATTCATGTCAGATTTTGAATAAATGTTCAGCTTCAATTTGGGATTTGTGCTTTCTGTACTGCATTTTAATACTTTAATGAACAGGATAAAGCAAAGGCAGAATACTGCATACATGAGATGAGCAGGTATGTGTAATTCTACTTGTATTCACAATCTCATCTCATTAACTTACTCCAACAGTTTATCCTTCATTTTGATTGTTCTTTCGCTGTAACGAAGCCCTCGATATAACGAACAAAAGGCTTGGACCCCAGGAGGTTCATTATAGCGAGGGTGTACTGTATATGTAGATTGGTGCTGGGATGAACATGGTATTTTCATGTTCGGATATTCACTCATAACTTAAATATTCGTTCGGATATTCATTCGTTTTTCAAAAACTAATAAAAGCCAGTAATTGCTCAGAACGCAGGCAGACAGCAGCAGGGGCAAGGGGCATGGCTGTGGCTGCTGTGTGTGTGTGTGCCTTTATTTTACAGCAAGACCTTACAGTATGTAATATGTCAAAGTAAAAAAAAAATATCCCAGGAGTAAAGAATAAAGCGCAAAGCGCAGGCTTTAGATTACCCCAGTGAATTGGCTACAAAACAAAGGATGCCAAATAGCAGTTTGCATCGTTATAACAACAGGTGAGCTTGAAAAAGAATTGACTAATGCTATTGTTATGACCATGTTTTAAACAATGTAAAAATTGTATTAATATTTCTAAAGTAAAAATGAAATGGATCATTCACTCTGGTATTTTGAATGGATTGTCTGTTTTGTATCAAATCTTATTTTACTTTTCATGTAGGGGATCTAGCTGTTTTTGTGCCAATGCAGTAGGATATTTTTGTATTTGTCCTGTTGGTGTGCATACATATTTAAACAACACATTTCTTTTCACTATTAGCCAAAGTTTATAACCAAATAGATTGTTGCTTCACTTAATAAATACCCATGTGGTCCACTCCTATCAATATAATTAGCGCTTCTGATTTTTGGTTTTAATCAATAAAAACCGATAAAACACCCCTGATACAAAAAAATTATATCAGTGGATAACCTACTACAAATAAAAAAAAAAAAATACATTTCCCACTTTCGTGCCTTGTATCTATCTTTGATTCGTTCTGAATATTTTGAACCCGCCCCAACTACTGAGTGACAGCACATTCCTACATTTCTATTGGAGACTCCGCTTGCGAGATTTAAAACAAGATTACAATTAGGAATGGAGGGTTGTTAGCAGGATTTAAAGCTGTATTAAAAAAATGCCTACACACAAAAACCCCAAAGAATATGCCTGTGACCATAAGGATTTTGTTGTGGAAGACAAAGGAAAGAAGGTACAACTTAAGTGTGCAAGTACTGTTGAGTTACTACTGTACATATTTTGACAGAAAAAAAGCATTTTGGAAAGTACCCGAAATTCATACAGTATATTAAAAACGAAGCCCAGAAAAAAAAACTATTTACATAAAACTCGAAAATAGCTAAAAATAAACACTGATAAATAAAATGAATAAACACCAGAAAACAGAAGCCCTAAATATAATCTACATTTAAACTGTTACATGGATGTTGTTAAAGGTACAGTATCTAGTATGTTAAATATTACTAAAAATGTAATTATACATTTCATTGAACTATTTCACTGACCCACATGTCTGTCGGTTACACCCTACATTGTGAACACGATAATTGTATTAATTTTGCACCAATCTACAACAAACTTTACACTCCTAGAATCCTATAGAAGTTTCAGAATACATTTCACTCTAACCCCCTACTGGGATTATGAGGACTCTCTGTATGTGACTGCACTGGTTTTATAGTCGTGGATGTACAACACAAAGTACCTAGAATTCTGAGCAGTGACATTGGGCTTCATTTTAGAACTCTTTAAGCAATCACAAAATCAAAAAATGCTGAAGCCGTGGCGATACTTAAAATTTGTACATATACACTGCTGGACAATCAGTAAAGCTTCTTATACAGTGTGACTGATTCTCTGTTTGTAATCTTGACTTGCAGAGCCATGTTTACTGGGGGGATGCGAGAGGCTAATCAAGACGCTATTGAGCTGAAAGGTGTGTCGGCAAGAGGACTGAAGCACATCGTTGATTTTGCGTACAGCGCTGAAGTGACATTAGACCTGGATTGCATCCAGGATGTGCTGGGGGCAGCCGTGTTCCTGCAGATGCTGCCAGTTGTTGAGCTCTGCGAGGAGTTCCTCAAATCGGCTATGAGCGTGGAGACCTGTTTAAACATCGGACAAATGGCTACCACCTTCAGCCTTTCTTCCCTGAAGGAGTCTGTGGATGCCTTCACTTTCCGGCATTTCCTCCAGATTGCCGAGGAGGACGACTTCCTTCACATTCCACTGGAGAGGCTGGTCTTTTTCCTTCAAAGCAACAAACTGAAAAACTGCAACGAGATCAACCTTTTCCATGCTGCAATCCGCTGGCTACAGCACGAGGAATCCAGGCGCTCAAGTGCCAGCCAAGTCCTATGCCACATCCGCTTTCCGCTAATGAAATCCTCAGAGCTGGTGGACAGTGTCCAGACCGTTGATATCATGGTGGAAGACGTCTTATGCAGACAGTACCTCTTAGAGGCCTTTAACTACCAGATCCTGCCTTTCCGCCAGCACGAGATGCAGTCACCTCGGACGATAATCCGATCGGATGTTGTGTCTCTCATAACGTTCGGTGGGACCCCTTACACAGACAACGACAGGACTGTAAGCAGCAAAGTCTACTATCTCCCTGACGTAGGTGCCAGGCAGTTTAAAGAGCTGACTGAAATGGAGACCTGCTGCAGCCACGCGTGTGTTTCCATTCTGGATAATTCCGTCTACGTTGTCGGAGGGCAGCATTTGCAGTACCGTAGTGGGGAAGGCGCGGTGGATATTTGTTACCGCTATGATCCTCACTTGAACCGATGGCTCCGGATACAGCCGCTGCAGGAAAGCAGAATACAGTTCCAGCTGAACATCTTGCAGGGCCAGCTTTATGCCACAGGAGGGCGTAATCGGTCCGGAAGCTTGTCCTCGGTGGAATGCTACTGCCCCAAAAAGAACGAGTGGACATACGTTGATTCTCTAAAGCGGAGGATTTGGGGTCACGCTGGCGCATCCTGTGGGGGGAAGCTGTATATTTCCGGTGGATACGGCGTCTCTGTAGAAGATAAAAAGACTCTTCATTGCTACGACCCTGCGGTGGACCAGTGGGAGTTTAAAGCCCCGATGAATGAACCGAGAGTACTGCACGCAATGGTTGGGACCAATGGCCGGATCTATGCACTGGGAGGCAGGATGGATCATGTTGACCGCTGCTTTGATGTCTTAGCTGTGGAATATTACGTTCCCGACACGGATCAGTGGACTACTGTAAGCCCTATGCGAGCCGGTCAGTCGGAGGCTGGGTGCTGCTTGTTGGATAAGAAGATCTACGTTGTTGGGGGCTACAACTGGCATTTAAATAACGTGACGAGCATTGTACAAGTTTATAACAGCGAGACAGATGAATGGGAACGAGACTTGCATTTCCCTGAATCCTTTGCCGGAATAGCATGTGTGCCAGTTATACTCCCACAGATAACCACTCAGCGATAACCATGCCGCAGAAACCAGTGAAATAATAGCATGCTATTTGTTGATGTAATAAATTACAGAGAATGTATAAACTTAGTAAAGACACATTTTAAGGGAACCTGTTGATTTTGCACATTTTAGAGGATTTTTGATAGTGTTTTAAATTAATCAGTGTATATACATATATATGTGCGTGTGTCTTAGAAATTGTAACTTTTTATAATTAAATATAATAAAGAGTCTAGGTATTGTATTGTGAAAGATTATATTGATTTAACTGATCTCCTTCAAGGTAGATCCTTAGATTGCAATTAGCAACCTATTTGGTAATTTTTATTTATTTTTTGCTTTCCTTAGCTTTTTATATTTGCAGTCGTTCTGAGTTTTATTTTATTTTTTATTTTTTTCATATGACCGGGTTGCTTGAACTGTTTTGAAAATCACTCACCACTTTCTTTAACCAGATAAGTCAGCTGAGTTCAAATTCTGATTTTCAATTCCTTGCACAGCTGCAATGCAAAAATTACAAGCAAAGCTAAACAGAAAAACTGCTTCCAACAATAAAAACCAATATCACAATGTACTGTATATTATACAACTGTTATTAGTAAAGTTCAGACTCTAGTGCACACTAGATATCCACCAGCAAGGAGTCTACATTCTGACTGAAGAGATCAACAGAGAGTTAAATTCATCCTTGTTTGAAGGGTATTCCAAACATCAGCAGACAAGAATTTGAAAGAGTGTCTGCCAAAAGCAGTCAGGAACAATTCAACAAATGTATTAGATCCCAATTGATGAGGGAAAGGCCATTAAATACGAAGGTACCCAGGTGTGTTCTACCAGCTAATGAACCTTTACCAGGTTTGATTAATATGCCTTATAGTCGGGGAGGGGCAATTCAAAGACTGTATAAAACACAGTGGTGAGTTCTGCAGGGTGCATTATTGGATAATTGCAGAGTGATATAAAACAAAACTTAGCGAAGTTGTTGAAACTTTGAATGTTTCTTGCTCTTCCTCATTCTGGCCATTCTGTTACTTTACCCCGTAAGCCAAAACAATCACATTGTGTCATATACTGCATTGTATAAACAGTGTTCTGAAAACACATCTAATTATTACTTGGATAAACCCACAGTAAAAACTGCAGAGGCTCAGTAGTGGAGCAATGACACTTAGGACTACTCCGAATGATTGCTTCCTATGGTACTGTGCAGGTAAGCTTGTGTGTGTGTGATTTTGACCGGGGTTTTCACAACTCTCGGCAATAGTTTCTACTATGCACCTCGATTCTGTATTTGTATATTATGGGGTTATAGTACAGCCAGCGTCTGTGCTGGCAAAATATTGGCACAAGTAGAAGTCTTATAACTATTATAGACGGCGTTATTATTAATATGCAAGTTAAAAATCCAGCTGTATTTGTTTTCTAAGCAGTACCAACCTTTATTTAGTCCATTGCAATTGCATTGAAAAGAGGGAAAAGGTTGATGAAGACAATACCGCTAAGAGGCACCAACTTGATGGCTTTGCAGTTGAATGGAATTCCGAGAGGTGCCTCGGGTATGATTTTTTTTTTTTTAAAAGCAGTCAGCTATGCTGATAGAGAACACAGCATGGTAAAACCTGAAAGTGGCACAGTTGGTGTTTATGTTTAAAAATAAAAAGCATACCTTTTTATTTCCTGTTGAAATGCTACAGTTTCCAATGATTGTTCATTTGAATGCTATTTTGTGATGTCTGTGCTTTTGAAAAACACTGTTTAGTTGTTCACAATGTATTCACAATTAGTCTTGGTGGTTCTGTTTCAATATAGAGTTTTTTTTTGTTTTGTTTTTTAAATCTTTTTTCTGTAATCTGACTTTGCAATGCCAGTGCTGAGCAGGCTTCCTTATTCCATTTAAGTCACGTGTTAATGTGTCCTTTCTGCAGTGACACAAAAATGAAGATAACTCAGGATTGGAGGAGCAACAGAACCCAGAACCGCTCAGAAGCATTGCAGACACCATACAATAGTAAGAGTAATGAAAAAGGCATTCCGAATTACATTTGAAACTACTTACTGTTAGCAATATAAGAAAGACATTGCAGTCAGCTCTATAAGCTTTAAATGCTTTGGTTAATTAAATACAGCTGGATAATAGTTAAAGCATTTTGAAATTAAATTAAATACAATTTTAATGTATTTTTTCATTGTAGGTAAAGCTTTATAAATATTTTTTTCTCCCTCTTTAAATAAATGACTTCATATTTAAGTGAAGAAGACTTTAAATACATATTGAGGAAATAAAATGTCAACCTTTACACTAGACATAAGTGTGTGTAAACCATACACTTAGGCTGACATCTTGACGTGCATACTTTAGTAAATGCTTAACATTTAAGTTAGAGTTTCAGAACTTAACAGCACTTCCCTAAACTGCAACTGCATCAAGTGTTCTTTTGTTTTGTTGGCAATACACAGCAGTGTGCTAGGTGGTGCTGGTGCTTACCAATATAGACACTGGCTGGTGTAGCCTACACTATATACAGCAGGAAACTAGAACCGAGTACAACTGGTCAATTTGTTTCATAGTCATTATTTCATCACAGTTTTTTCCATATAGAATTAAATGCAGACACAGTCTTAAAAAAGGTGATGGGTGGCTTCTATTGATGACTTTTCTGATCCAAACAGCACCTGTATTTTAAGGTTTACACATTTAAACGTGCTTTAATCCCTCTGTCTAATTTAGGTAATTAAGCAGTAAGTAACGCCCTCAGTTCAGGTCATATGTTTGCATCTCTCTGAAATCCAGCGGGATGATTTCTCTCTGGTTACAGTACACACAGTCCCTGTGCTTGGGTCTGTTCCTAAAGGCTTGTTTCTTGATTCTGCGTGCCGACGTCAAGCTGTCCTTTGGCAGCAGTGTCCTTGCTGCAGCATGTTGGATCACTGGGTTTAATTTCACAGGATTTGTACCATACACAGTACTTCAGCATGTTAGGATTACTAGTATTGATACAAACAGATTTCCTGTGTTAATCCCTGAAAGAGAAACGGTATTGCATATTGAAAGAGTAAGCAGCTTAAAATGTCTTTACATGTATATTACCTTTACATGATGGATACAATCATTCTAAGTTGCTCCAATATTGAGTATCATTTTCTGTATCTATCTGGCTTTGACCTTAACTGCCTTCTAGGCTCACTCCATGGGGGAAATAGTCTTAAATCTGAATCTCAGAACTGTCTGTGTTCTAAGAACATTCATCTGTAACTCACAATGGAAACAAAATCTGAAACTAAATACCATAAATGATAGATGGTTGGGGGTATTCATTTTGCACACCCTGTTTACTCTGCTGTTAAAGCTGTATATCCTATAAACAGTAAGCATAAACTGCAGTTTTATGCATCAAGATTTTGTTCGTCACATGTTCTAGCAAAAATGGATTTTGTCTGAATGTCTGAAAATCTTTTATTCAAGGGTAAAGAAAGCTCCAGTTTCCATGCCTTACTTTCAAGTGCTGCACTTCCTAGGTCATTTCAACTCACCAGTGTCATTATGGGAAGCAACTGGTGGTTAATGACAGGAAAGAAGGCTAAAGGGACAATTTCAAAAGTTACTAAGGCACTGAGACCTCAAAGTAAGGCATGCAAACAGCTAGTTATGGTACTAGATCTCATTTGATCAGTCTGTAGTTCTGGTAACTCCTGAACTGGAAGGCATTCTTGGTTGTTTTTTTTTTTTGTTTGTTTGTTTTGTTTTTTCTATTACTCAAAGTGGAGTTTGTAAATGTGTTAATCTGTCCACTCTTGTGTTTGGGAAAGTAACTCTGGTAATATCAGAAATATATTCGTTATTTATGTTTGATTGCTATTTCATATTTTAATAGAGGTATGGATACATATATTGCTTTAAAGTAATTTTTTATAATAGTTTCATATAACATTGTCTTGATCTTTTTATGGTGTTTGCAATTGTTAGTGGTTCCTATTGCAGTTACTCATATGTTTATTTTGTTGGTAAGTCTGTTAAGGTGCTTTGACTGTGAGGTCAGGAGCTGCTCTTCAGTTCTGTTTGCCTTCCATAGTCCTATAACCATCTACTGCACAGCTGTGTATTCCCAGCAGCACCAAACAAAACTGGTTTCCAGAGTGGAAGATCACTAGGCGCTGGCTCTTCTATAAAGACTCTTTGGCTGATCTAGTCTGGGTTTTGAGTAATTTAATAAGTTCAATTTGAACCACTCAGAAACTGCAAACATCATAAATATCGTGCTATAAAAAATGACATTTTGAAGCTACTTGTTTTAGGAGCCATTACTGAAAGCTGAATGTGACTTCTGATTGTTGCATGGGATCATTCATAATGGTGCTAATATTTGTTAGTTTGTTATTTTGTATAGCAAAACATATATTTTTAAGAATACATTCTGTATTACGTTATTTTTAACAAATGCTTCGACATGTATTGGGTTCATAAAATAAAATATAAATTTTCTCCACCATAAACATCCATCCATTATTTATATAGGTCTCAAATGTGTATATTTGAAAGAAACGCATGCTATAGCAAAAATGTATTTTAGTTTTAAACCATGACATGTATCTGGTACTACACAAGGTTAAAGAAACGTGTGTTTGCAAGCTGTGTTTGTAGACTCTTGTTCCAGCCAACTAGGAGCTGTGGTTCACGTAGTGTAGTGCAATTACTTTAGAACACAATGTAGTCACCTGATTCAAGTGGAATGGGTCTGTACTATACTATATTACTTTAAAAAGGTCTATAACTGTTTCACTTCAAAGCATGTTACTGGCTGAAAGGGTGTCAGTCAGTGTGGGAAGCAGCTGGTTGGATAATGACAGGAAAGAAGATGTGAAAGAGTGGAGACAATTGCACTCTTCAGGTCACCTAGGAAGTGCAAGACCACCTGATTGTGTCGTTGCATCATCATTTCATTTATTTGATGTTTGCAATCATGTGGAGTGGTGCTGAGTTCTGTTGATCCAATATTGAGTCATTATCATGTAGTCTCTACCTGCCTCAGAGCTTGCTTGGAGAGTCCTAGCTAGTACTGTACAAAGTACAACAAATACATTAAAGTATCCAAAGTGTTTATAAATGAATAGTAGAATTGTATATATGTAGTTTCTATGCAATAGTAGTATTTTTTACACTCCATCTGACATGAAAGGGATTGTAGCTAATAAAATAATTCCATAAATCTTACCTGTTGTGCACTTCCGTTTGTTATAGAGGTCTTCAATGTCCAATTTTGAAACTAACACGCGGTATAAGAACATAAGAAAGTTTACAAACGAGAGGAGGCCATTCAGCCCATCTTGCTTGTTTGGTTGTTAGTAGCTTATTGATTCCAGAATCTCATCAAGCTGCTTCTTGAAGTATCCCAGGGTGTCAGCTTCAACAACATTACTGGGGAGTTGGTTCCAGACCCTCACAATTCTCTGTGTAAAAAAGTGCCTCCTATTTTCTGTTCTGAATGCCCCTTTATCTAATCTCCATTTGTGACCCCTGGTCCTTGTTTCTTGTTTCAGGTCAAAAAAGTCCCCTGGGTCGACATTGTCAATACCTTTTAGGATTTTGAATGTTTGAATCAGATCCCCGCGTACTTGGAAACATGGGTTTTTATTGTACAGTACAGTACTACACTTGGTTAAAGAAACCTGTGTTTTATATGAATGCTTTCAGGTAGTGTAACTTGCTTGGCCTCCAGGAGGGTGACATTGTCTTCAGCCTGTCACAAAGACGGCCGGAGTGGGTGACGTCAGACCAGAGCCAGGAAATCAATAAACAAAGACTTGGGGTTTTGATTTAGCTGAGCGCGTGATCGCGCTCAGCATTTAATAATTTAACAGAACAGAAAATAAAAAAAGGTTGTACAAACAAACACAGGACACGGCACTTGCGCCAAAATAAATATATAAACAAAACGGACAGACACTAACAAACAGGGACGAACAAACACGGTGAGTCTATAAACTTTAACTTTCCTTTACTTTACTTTCCTTTACTTTCTCCTTCTCCACACCCGTTCTCCACTCACCGAACACGCAACCCCGAGTGAGTGAAAACATGCAACTTTATGCAGTTGTACCAAGACTCGATTGCTAATCAATCATTCAATTGAGTCTCAGTACAACTGCACGTGAATTAATAAAGTGTACTCCCGTGACCACACATTACATTTTAACCAGCACGTGAAGTGATTTGTGCCCTCCTCGTGCCTAAATACAAATCTACATTTTAAATACATGTGAAACACAGACCCGTTTATATCCCGTGTCCCAATGACTATACACCAACATTAACACACGCAACATACAACATATAACACACACATGCACACAGGGCGGGGCACATTGCCACAGCCCTTCAATGGCTTCTTTCCTGTCAATAACCAATCAGCGAGTGACATGACCCAGAACACTGCTGGAGTGATCAAGTAAAGCAGGAACAGACTTCCTGAAGGGTAAGGCAAGAAAAGTGAGAACTTGGTGTAGTACCAGGTGGTTTTTAAAATGAAAATACATGTGTTTCTGCAAATGCAAAATAGTTAAGATTTACTTTGGTAGCTACAATTTACTTGTAATTAACTTATGTTTTAAAAAGGTATATCATTTCCAGTTTATATATGGTTCTATTCAGGCGACCATTGTCAACCCCTTTTCTTGTGGCTGCTTGATTTTTGTATTGTTGTCAGTTCCTTTTCTTTTGTATTTGGTTCAAGTTGATTGCTAAATAAAGTTGCATGATTAGCTCTTTTTTAACATCATCCTGGGTACAAACCAGCAAACCGTGTTTGTTTTATGCCCTATCATAACATTCAGAATTAATTTCTGCCTGAACAGTACATACCACATGTGTTCTACTTAAATTAACATGCATATATACACTGCCTAGCCTCTTTTTTTATAGGACCTGTACATAATATCAGGTTGAGCCTCCATTTGCCCTGATCAAAGCCTTGACACAATGTGACTCCACAAGGTGTTGGAAGATGGATCCAGGGATCCATTCAGTCATTAATGTTTCATGCAGTCGGTGCAGTGAGGTAGGTGACGTTTTAAAATGAAAACCCTCTACGTCATTGCTAGAACATGTGTTTCTAAACATTTGAAACATGACAAGATTATTTGAGATAGATAACTGTTAAAACTATTCGATTCGAACACATCCTGTAATACTGTTATTTTCACATTCAGAATCACCCAGCATTTCAAATACACAAAATGATCAATTAACTGCGTTTGTACTAATTACACTTGGGCATGCTTCTTTTCCACGTTTATTTTAAGGAGCTCACAAAACACCCAGTACATCTTTATTCAAACATCATGACTTAATTGTGCACCAGGTTTCAGAGGACTTTCCTACTAAATGTGATCATTTTCAATTTACTCTTTGCTTCTGACCAGATCAACTGCAGCCGATGCAGAGATACGTGGGGTTATGTATTCTAGAACAGCTGCAGTTCAAACACGGTCGAAATCCCTGTGCCAGATAACCCGGTAATGTCCTCCGCTGCACCAACGCAACTCACATTTCCTACCCGTCTGCTGTGGTCATGATGATTGCTATGTTGCTGTTGTGCTTGCCGTAGTTTCTTTTGCTCAAGATTTTTTATTTCATTCTAATCTTGGCACTGCCCTGACATAAAAACGTGTTCCTCTTTTTATATTTGAAAGAACAAGTATGTTCTGTAACAGATGCTATTTCAGACAAGTAACTCAATGTAGAAATTAAATTAGGGAGCCTAAACAGCAGTGCATTGCTCTGTGATTCACCCTCGATGTGCATTAAGTTAACAACAGTCATGCCAGCACAAAGCTTTCTCCGGTGACATCTGGCCAGCTCAACAGCAGAACACAGGGCTGCTGCAGGCAGCCAGGCTAGGTGAGGATTTCACTACAATCACAACTGGTGTGCCTCCAGCCATGAATGAATGAATGAATGAGTGATCAGTCATCATTCGAGTGGTTGTGGGTTCTTTTGCTCCCATACTGAGTTATGATCAACAGTGAATGTTTCTGTAAATTAAATATACACTGGGTGGTGACAAAATTATGGTGTTCCCAGCCTTGAAACAGAATGCATGGGTGAAGGACATTTATTGTCCCTTTTATCCCACTTAGACCCCTTACTTACTCTTGGTATCCCTGAATAGCTAACCGTCTCTTTAAAAATAATCAAGCCATCTCACAAGTGCAGTGGACCCCAAAGTTTTATATATGATACCACATTGAATGTTGTACCAGCCTTGGCAGTCACTATTGCAGAAACATGTATTTGGGGTAAAAATGAAGAACAATGGTCCCACTCTGTCATTCTGCATTGGAAGTAAATTGATAAGATTTGTGGTACCACTGCACCTGTGTAAATCTTTTGCACATATTTAAAGAGGAGACACTTACCTATTTGGAGATAGCAAGATACTTAAGGGGGAAACTGGGTGATAAAAGCCCCACCTTTAGTCATTCTACACTCCTAAGAATTGACATTTTGGACTACCACTGCACTTGTGTGATCACTGAAATCATTTGCATATTTACAAAGAGGAGACGATTTGCTGTTCAGAGATACCTATGTGTTTAGTAAGAAAGGGGCAATAAATGTCCCAACCCCATAATTCGGACCGTGTTGTTTTACGAAATAGAATTTTCCAGAACTGCCTGCGTGTTTTGGTTCCACTGTGTGTATTTTCCATGTAGCTGATTGAGTTGTTTTCCAATGTGTGAGAAAGCAGAGAAGGCTGTTCCAGCAGAGCTCTTGTTAAGAAGACCGGCAGCTCTCCCTCGAGGTCCTTCACATTATGAAAATCTCTGAAAGCCTTTTGACATTGTAATCACTGGACAAATTGACGTCACCACGATGAACAGCACAATTGTAGCTTTTGAAAGTGTAACAAGATGGCGTGTGTAGTGACGTCAGGCCATGAAATGAATGCATCACAACAACTGCAGACTGAGGTGCAGTGGCGCTGTGGCTGCGTTTATTTACAAAATAAAAGTTTTAAACAAAACAAAACACTGATACAAAACAAAGGACATGTGGGCCAAAATAAACAGACAAACAAAACACTAATACAAACAAGTATCGTGCTGGTATAAAGCCATCATGAGTAGCAATTGTTTACTTTTTAGTTTTCCTTTCTTTACCTCCTCTCTACTCCTGTTCTCCACTCACCATAACTACAAACCGATTGCAGCCAAATCTGCAGGTCTTTATAGTGGTGACCGAGGAATCAACTAGCTGTTAATTATCTTATTATCCCTCAGTCACATTCTCACAGGTTTATTAATTCTGCGTGACTGTCAGCTAGTTAAATAATCAGTAGCAGATAGTCACGCATTCTCACAAGGTATTTTAAAATAATAACAAATAATGGGGACGGCACCTCGCTCGTCCTGCCAAACATAATAAATCAAAACACCGGCTTTTCACCGTCATATAAAATACATTATTAATAATAATAATAATAATAATAATAATAAACAAATACAAAACATGCACAGGGGCAGGGAGTAACTTGTCACAAATAGGTACATAATTTTAATATATGTTGCCATTCAATTATTTTCAGCTGAAAAGATAGATGTTGCTGGCAGCCAAACAGTGTTGTGTAGCAAGCCCGCTGGTTCTGTGATAGTCTGTCAACTTTATGTTCTTTCCAAAAAAAAAAAAGAGAATCAAGGTCACTGCTAATATATATTTGAATAAAGACTTATCTCAAGGCACAAGTGTATATCGCTGTCAGAAAAGAAGGGGAGTGGGGGTGATGTCCGGTTTTGAAACAATGGAAAGTTGGCAACCCTACAGGAAACATTACCACTGGATATAATCTTATGCAGACTGCTGGCTCCCATGTGAAAGCTGTGTGTTAGCGTAATTATACCATCCCCGATCCCAGTGGTGATCACATGAGGATGTGTCCTCATTAGAGTCTGATGATGGTACAATATTATTAAGAGGGCTGGAATAACTGCTTCATATTAAGTTGTACTGGCTACATGCGGGGAAGCAGACTCACTGACATCATAAAGAATATGTTGCTTCAAATGACTCAATTTTGACTGGACATTAAGATGTTTGCATTGTAAGTGGTTCTTATTGCAATGATCTGAAATCTCTTCTTGTTTGAGAGCCTGTGTTGAGATAACTGTGAGCTCAGGAGCTGCTCTTCAGCTCTACTTGCCATAGACGGTTTTAGGATAAATCAGGGTCTTTACATTCGTAAGGGCCATCTACAGCACAGCAGAGTACTGAGGGGACTTGTTTGAAAAGTGGTGATGTCAATCATACCTGATTCTTTCCTATTGTTGACTTTGGATATCTCAGATCTACTCAATCAGTCGTCAGCTCAGCTGGTCAGAAACGACTCATAAACTGAAAGTGTTGAACCTGCTGTATAATGAACAATTTTCATGGTGTTCCAGCGAAGAAGCCCAGTCAAACACATAATCTAAAAGGGGATCTATTACAGTATTTTGGGAGCCCCTTAAAAGTAAACATTAAAAAGGAGCAAGCCTATGTAATTATGAGATACCAGGAACAGTATCTGGTTACAATAATTTTTTTTATTATTATTATTTTTCATAATGACAGATAGCAATTTTAGTCTGTCAGTTTGATTTAAATGATTGACAAGTGCTTTGAGAGTGCAGTCAGTGTCAGTTCCATTGCGTGGAGGCTGAGCTAACTGAGGTTTAAAAAGTAAAGCCTGTATGACATTGTGTTTATCATAGGAAATACCCTTTCTGTACTGAGTGGGTATATTGTAGGATATACTGACTTGAAAGCCCTTTAGAAGTAAGTGGGACAGTCAAATCCACTCTAGTATAATACTAAGTAACACAAATTCTGAGGATCACATGATAATTCCAACATGTTTCAATGCAATTCAATGAAAATAATCCCTAACGCACTCCATGTTCAGCACTGTTTAATGTTCTCATTGATTTTATTGTTGATATTTGTGCTCATGAAGATGGTAATTAAATGGTAATTAAAGAGAGTTGTGTCTAGCAAACAGCCGCAGTCATTATGTAGTGTTGAGCTAATAAACAAAGATAGACTTCAAGGTTTTCTGAAGCCAGGAGGCCTCAGAATAAAAACTAGGCCAGGTTTCCATGGTAACCTCAGAATGTCTACTATTGCCAGTATCAAACAAAACAGCAGAAGCAGTGGAACACACTCACAAAACAAAACCTTGTTTACACCACCTTGTTATACCGACACCAGTGTAGAAATGGTAATGTAGACAATTATACGTTTCCATGAACCACATAACCCGGTGCGTGCTCGAGTTAACCTCCGTTTCCATGTTTTTAAATTACTCATGGTGGCTCCTGTTGTATATTTGGGTGTGTTTGCCTTGACCTCACCTAGAATATTGTGTTCAGTTCTGGTCACCTCGTTACAAAAGGATATTGCTGCTCTAGAAAGAGTGCAAAGAAGAGCAACCAGAATTATCCGGGTTTAAAAGGCATGTCGTATGCAGACAGGCTAAAAGAATTGAATCTATTCAGTCTTGAACAAAGAAGACTACGCGTGATCTGATTCAAACATTCAAAATCCTAAAAGGTATAGACAGTGTCAACCCAGGGGACTTCTTTGACCTGAAAAGAAACAAGGACCAGGGGTCACAAATGGAGATTAGATAAAGGGCATTCAGAACAGAAAATAGGAGGCACTTTTTACACAAAGAATTGTGAGGGTCTGGAACCAACTCCCAGTAATGTTGTTGAAGCTGACACCCTGGGATCCTTCAAGAAGCTGCTTGATGAGATTCTGGGATCAATAAGCTACTAACAACCAAGCGAGCAAGATGGGCGAATGGTCTCCTCTCGTTTGTAAACTTTCTTATGTTCTTATGTTCTAAGCCAGACTGGCACAGTAAAAAGCCAGACTGGCACAGATAATTAAAGTAAACCAACTTTTATTTCCCTAATCAGTACAACTCGTCTCTAAGCTTGTGCTTCGCTTGTTGCGTTCTCTGGTTCACACTTTGAACTCCCACCGGGTCGGGCTAGCAGCAACACGCAGTCTTAAAGGGCACTTCGCATTTACTCTATTACACTCCTTCAATAAGCAGCAACATTTTTTTTAACTATCTAACTACATGGTGGAGATAGAGTGCTCCATCCTCAATCCCCAGACCAGGGGATTATTCTGCCCCGATGGTGGATCTGAGTTCCTGTTCTAACTATATGCACAACACAGTCCCTTCATTTATTAAAGATTAAGTCTCTGAGGAGATCTCCTTTGCTGGGCTGGGTAACACTCTCCTATTGGGTAACGGTGAGGGCGTGGCTTGCTTTGACTGTGTTGTCTGTGTGCTCACGGTAACCCCACCACTCGGACTGCTCCTTGGTTCCGGTGGAAACTCTGCCTGAGGTACCTTGGACTCCTGGTCTGTCGTTACTGCTGGGTCTATGTTCTCTATAATTGAGTTTCGTCAAAGTGAAGTTAGCTCCGGGTCAGGAAAACTGACACTTGGATTAGACTGGTCCTCTGCTTCTCCCTCAGCAACACCTTCTGCAGCTTTCAGCAAATTATCTAAATGCATCAGTCTCATTTTGTCACCTACTTTCACCATGAACGATCGTGGTCCTCGTTTTCTGTAAACCAATCCTTTAATCCACTTGTTCTTTCCCCTCCTTCAATTTTTCACCCACACTTTGTCATTCTCCCCTGTCTGTCTTTTGTCGTGGTATGCTTTCTGTTGGTCTTATTTTGCCTCCATTGCTCGTTCCAATTTTGGTTTCAGCATGGTCAGTCTTGTGCCAATTTCTCGCTTGAGGAACATTTCTGCAGGTGTTCTTCCAGTTACAGAGTCAGGGGTCCTTCTATACATGATCAGGAAGTTAGCTAACTGATGCTGCAGTGCTAATTTTGTTTTTGTTTGGTCTGCCTCCAACACATCTCTGGCTAGAGCCCGTTTCAAAATCTGTAGTATACGTTCTGCTGCTCCATTAGTAGCAGGATGATATGGTGGAATTAGAGTGTGCTTGATACCATTGCCCCTGGTAAAACGTTTAAATTCTGCTGATATGAATTGTGGACCATTATCCAATACCCGCTCTTCTGGGACTCCATACGCAGCAAACACTGTTCTCAAACTGTCGATTGTGCTGGACGTAGTAATCTGTGTGAGGGGCATCACCTCAGTCCACTTTGAATGGCTATCAATCAGGACCAAAAAATATTGGTGATCCTTCTCCGCAAAATCAATGTGTATGCTTTGCCATACTCGGGTAGGCCACCTCCAGTAGTGCAACAGTGCAGCTGATGGCATGTTTCTCACTGCCATGCACACATTACATTGTTGAACCTTGTTTTCTATGTCTTTGTCAAGACCTGGCCACCACAGGTAACTGCGAGCAAGTGCTTTCATGCGGCACATTCCGGGGTGTGCCTCATGTAGGTCCTCCAGTAGCTTTGATCTGTACACTGGTGGTATGATCACTCTTCGTCCCCAGAGCACACAACCCTGTTCAGTTGAAAGCTGTTCCTTTCTGCTAAAATGTGGATGCAAGACTTCACTGTCCCCGTGGTTTGGCCAGCCATTTAGGGTACAGTCCAATACCTGAGACAACATTGGGTCTTTTTGGGTTGCCCTTGCAATATCCGTGGCTTGGATAGGCAGCTCATCAACATTTGAGAAATAGAAGACTTTGCCTCCACTGTCAGCCGTTTCCACATTCTGTTGTGGTAATCTGGACAATGTGCCCGCGTTTCCATGGTACTCAGATTGTCGGTACTTAATGTCATACCAATAGGCAGACAAAGTAATGGCTCAATGCTGCATTCTGGCAGCTGCCAGAGTTAACACGGCTGTTTTGGGTCCTAAAATTGAAAGCAGGGGTTTGTGGTTTGTAAGCAAAGTGAATCTGCTGACCATACAAATATTTGTGAAATTTCTTCACCCGAATATTATGGCTAGGGCCTCTTTTCGATTTGTGCGTAATTTCTTTCACTAGAACTGAGTGTTCTGGATGCAAAAGCAATGGGTTTTCTTCCCCATTAGCTCAAGTAAAGTTCAAATCCTTTTTGTGCTATAAACACATTATTTTCTCCACACAGACTGAGCTAAAGAGAAAAATAAAATACTTCTTGTTAGATTTTTTTAAGCACAAGCAGTTGAGATAGTGGAGTCGAAATATGAAGAAAGAAGATGTTAAGACAAACTAAATGAAATTAATCTGAACAACGAAATGTTAAAACATTTTTTGTGAAATAGCCTGGGAAGGACAAAAAATATTAGGCAAGGATATTGAAATTTGCAGGTATGCTTTGTATTTAAAAAAAAAATCTTTCTGTCATCCAATTTATTAATTTACACATTCTTAATTATTACAGATACAAAGGTTGACCTCTGGGTGATACTTGACAGAGGGAAAAGGAAAAATTCTAATGTTGTGTATTTCTGTCAAGCTGCGACCTTGCTGCCTGCCCGTGGCCAGACAGGAGGCTACCGAGAAGGTACTGAGGATGGTAGCAGGGTCTACGTGGTTCTCGTTGCTGGACGAGAGGTGCTGACACAGTTCCTGGTGGGACATTCATGTTGGGGTTCTGCAGCACCAATGGAAGGAGCCAGCTACAGGAGAGGTGAGGTGGCAGCTGGTGGTCCCTCAGGTAATGTGGGAGGACGCACTGAAGGCCCACCACAGCACCCCCAGCACCGGGCACTTCGGGGTCACTAAAACTCTGCGTCGGGTGCGACAGGGGTTCTACAGGATGGTGCAGGCGAGCTTTGGAGGACTACTGCTGCCGCTGCAACAGCTGCACCGCCCGCAAAGGACCGCAGGACCCATGGATTGGGTCGACATCCTGGGCCCGTTCCCCGCTCAGAAAAAATGATACATAGGTTCAGCCTATGCGCTGGCCGACCAGGAAGTGGAGGCGGTGGCTGAAGCACTGCTGGAGGGTTCTTCAGCCGATTCGAGGTTCCCCAGGAGCTCCACAGCGACCAGGGCGGAACTTTGAATCAAGGGTGTTCAGGAGATGTGCCGATGGCTTGGCATCAGCAAGACGCAGATGACCCCCTCCACCTGCAGAGTGATGGCTTGGCAGTGGTTTAACCGGCTGAAGCCACTGCCGGACTGGACTGCCCATGTCCTCCAGGCCTGGCACTCCACCGTACGGGACTCCATCTCCAGACCCCTGCACTTGCTGTTGGACGACTGCGCACCCTGCTGAGATGGTGTTAGGCTGGCCGGACTGCTAAACCAACTGGACCAGAGTATGCCAGGCTGCTGCAGGACCACTGGAGTTGGCCCACGGCTTCACCAGGAACCAATTGAGGCTGCGGGCTGCCAGCAGAAGAGGAACTATGACAATAAGGCACAAGGGAGGCACTTCACAGAAGGGGGAGCTGGTCTGGGTGTACAGCCCCCGACGGAAGCAAGGCCACTGCCCCAAGCTGGACAGCCACTGGCTAGGACCTTGCCAGGTCTTGGAACGAATCAGGGACGTGGTATACCGGATTCAGTTACCTCCCAGAGGACGGCGGGTGGTGCTCCACCGTGATCGGCTCGCCCCCTACCAGGGATGGGACCCTGTCCAGCCCTGCCCGACAGCACCTGCCTCCCCCTTACCTGACAACAGTCCTGGTCCGCCACCCTTCAGCCCTGGCCCTGCCCGATAGTCCCCCACCTGGACTTGACAGATCGCAGCGTAAAGGAATATCCATTAGAAATTGTCCTGAGGTCATCAGATGATTCTAGGGCATTTGCCAAGCACTCCCACCTTTCACTTCCAAAGTTCGGCAACTCTATGAAATCAACCCATCCTGACCCTAACCCAACCCCAACCCTAACCTTAAGCAACCCTGCCCTAAAACCTAACCCTAACCCTAAACCTAACCATTAAAAATCATCTGATGCCCTTAGGACACTTTCTCGTGGATATTCGTTTGTGCTGCCGACAGATCAGCAACTGCGGATTCAGGGATACTTTGTGGTCCCCTCGGGGATGAGGGATTTTAAAGGGGGAGCTGTGTAACGACCGTGGGTCTGCTGTAACCAGGTTCGGGACCCAGGGTCAACAGTTCAATGCAGCAGGTGTTCGGGGACGTCACCAATCAGAGGCTCGGCTTGCTGGGGCGAATGGTACCCACAGACGAGATGTTGCAACCATCAAGGGATCGAGAGCTTGGGATTGGTGGCCAGTGTACCGTGGGCGTGCCCTGGACGCGGTGATAATAACGGTCTGCTGCTGAGACGAGTGACAAACTGGAGTAAGAAAAAGAACTCAGACGAGAAGCAGGATTACAGCAAAGAGAAACCAGGATAAGAGTGTATTTTTTTTTTACTTTCTTTTTATTATTATTATTTGCCAGTCTGATTAGCACTACGCTGTTCAGCTGTAGTTGTACCACTGGCTGGTAAAGCAGCACGCTTTTACCTGCCTAGTGTAGAGAGTCCCGGCTAAATAAACCGTGAATCTGAGAACCGACAAATATCAGCGTGAGCCTCCTTCATTTCCATGCAACGCTACAATACTAGGGGGAATGTATAAAAACTGAGCTGGGGTCTGTGTACAGGTATTTGAGTGCACAGAAATATATACTATGGGAGAAAGCGCGTAAAGACATCGATTTATCAAAATTAAACTGTGAATTATCGTAAAGCACCGGAAACATACTTTCGTCAATTTGTTTCATTCGGATAGTAGAACCAGTAGCTGTTTTATTTATTGATGTATTTATAATTTATTGACATTAAATGGTTATACACCATTGGGTAAGG
Source organism: Acipenser oxyrinchus oxyrinchus (assembly GCA_030684275.1). Classification (NCBI taxonomy): domain Eukaryota; kingdom Metazoa; phylum Chordata; class Actinopteri; order Acipenseriformes; family Acipenseridae; genus Acipenser; species Acipenser oxyrinchus. The sequence goes on along the minus strand of CM060292.1, from coordinate 675,955 downwards.
AAATCTGCTGCTTTAGTGCCAGTAAAAATCCTACTGGTGACTATTGCAGCCTGGCTCGTGCAAAATAAAACAATATTATTACCGGTAAAACATGAACTTCACAACAACTAATGACTAGAATTAATTTGCAGTTTATACCACACACGCGTTTCTCATTTAATATAAAAATGTTTTACTATTGTAATCAATTTCGTGGTTTTTATGAATGGTTTCTTTTGTGCTAATTATATAGAGAATAATGCTAACTTTATGTATAATTCACCTGTGTCAGAGCTGGAGACATGAGTAAATCACAGTTAAGGGGAAACACTTCAAAAAACAACTCCACGTCTCGTAATATTTAGTCAAAAAAGTTGTTATCCCAAGTCATGACAGCCGCATTCATGAAATTACTGTAGTGTAGTCACACATCACCGTACCGAGCGTCCTCATGACAGCGTGGTGACGTCGCCGACGCACTGCTACGTCCCGCAGAGGGAAAGAGGAGGAGAACAGCGAAAGATGGCGACCTCAAACAATCCACGGAAATTCAGCGAGAAAATCGCTTTACATAACCAGAAACAGGCCGAGGAAACGGCGGCTTTCGATGAGGTGATGAAAGACCTGAGCATCACCAGAGCGGCACGGGTAAGCGGCCATGTCCATATTTCCAATTATTTCTGCTCTGCACGCACATCGGCACCGTTACTTTGGACAAGAAGGTAAACAATAACAAACCAATCGGTCCCTCGGTGTCAGTAATCGATCGCAGGGGTCGAGGCAGAGCTGACACGTTGACGTGGACGCATTAGGTAAAGTACAGGTACCGTTTGCATCGCGTGCACCTGACTTGGTGTATAAGTGCAATAGACGCATGCATGGGATTGTAATGGCAGGCTGGCAACTGTGTGACACCAACTGACAGCTCCACTCATTCCGCAGGAAAACTGGCACAAAACAAGATTGGTCTACCTACCGGATAGCACAGAGAAAGACACGGGCACAGTTAAAGGGTGCTCAGGTCTGACTGGTGTCATTTTGAAGAAAAAACAAAACAAAACCGTGAACATCATATACCCCGCAGCCCGAGTATATAGACTTTTCAGAATACGTTATTTATTTATTTATTTATTTATCAATTTAAATGAACTGATTTGTTAAGATGTTGCTAGACTAACCCAATTCACGCCGCATACGTTTGGAGTACACGCGCTTTTTGTATTGTAGTTTTGCTGCATTGCCTTGTTGAACACTGTATTTTTTATGAATGGGCGGTTAAGGGATTCGCTAGTTTTGCAAGGCTGAACGGAGCAAGTTGCTGTTTGGGTAACGTGATCGTTGAATCGTATAAACAGCATTGTACTGCAGGTTCATTCGTGTGAGTGTACAGAATTGTATGTTAAAACGAGTACAGTTTCTTGAAATTGGAAGCAAATGAAGGAATTGGACCGAGTCGATAGCTGTTACCTGTCAGAAAACACATTGGTTTACCACAGTTTCATTAGTGGTGTTAACACAAATCTCCACTATCGCTTGTGGTATCTCAAAATCGTAATGATGTTTGGTGCTTTGTGTGTAATGCTGATGGTAAAGAAATCACTGCTGTGCAAACCTACACGTGAATTATGAGTGCAAAATGTGGTCTTACTACTGAAGGGGCAACAGATTGTCTAAGAATTGTGCTAAGATGTTACTTGTAGTTCTCTTCTGTGCAAACTATTCCAGTTCACTGCTTTGAGTTAAGTTTTTTAAAATCTCAATCCATGTAAAGGGTGTGTTTCAGCAAGAGGTAGTTTTAAAGCATGTTGGTCTTATTAAAGAGGTTTGGCACTGCTGGTGTCCGCCTTCAAATTGAATAAAAGGGTGGCCTTAATATTAGAGGCGGTTTATGTTGCTGTCAATGGGAGCACAACACAGTGCCCTTAATTGTGTGGCTTTATTGTAATAACCAGGTCTTAGCTGAATGTGAACTCCAGAATAGGCTTTTCCAGTTCAAGTTAATGTGAGCTGTCTGAATATGAAGCCACCTGCTTTAGACAGCTATACATGTGGGAGACCCTTAGGTGGCATGTTACTTCAGGTTCCAGTTTATATAGGATGCTATGCATGTGGTAAATGTATATACTGTAGTTACTGCTGCATCAAACATGGCTTTATCATGTTGGAGTGTTTTGAAAGAACTTTCTTTTATTTTCACTTAAATGGGAAACAAAATCATAATATGTACCATATTACATTAAAACAAATCTCCAGGAGTAAAATGAACCCTGCACCCCATCACCTCCATCACCTATTAAAGAAAGGAGAGACACAGTACAATGTGTTGTTTAAAGGGGAGGCACGGTCCTGTACTGTACAATGTGTTGTTTAAAGGGGAGGCACACTCCTATACAGTACACTGTGTCTTTAAAGGGGAGGCACGCTCCTGTACTGTACAATGTGTTGTTTAAAGGGGAGGCACGCTCCTGTACAGTACAATGTGTTGTTTAAAGGGGAGGCACGCTCCTGTACAGTACGATGTGTGTTTAAAGGGGAGGCACTCTCCTGTAGTACAATATGTTGTTTAAAGGGGAGGCACGCTCCTGTACAGTACAATGTGTTGTTTAAAGGGGAGGCACGCTCCTGTACAGTACAATGTGTTGTTTAAAGGGGAGGCACGCTCCTGTACAGTACAATGTGTTGTTTAAAGGGGAGGCACGCTCCTGTACAGTACGATGTGTGTTTAAAGGGGAGGCACTCTCCTGTAGTACAATATGTTGTTTAAAGGGGAGGCACGCTCCTGTACAGTACAATGTGTTGTTTAAAGGGGAGGCACGCTCCTGTATTACAGTGTGTGTTATAATTCAGACATCACTGACACATTGGTTTACACAATCTCTTTTTGATTCAAGCATTTATAAATGCTGTTACAGGAACAAACATTTCTTTCCTCTGCTTGTTTGAATAATATTTGTCCCAGCTCTATGCACTGTATATTTTAAGCTTTACTACTTTTTAGTATTTAATAGAAACTGTTTGTGACATTGAAAATTACTTTTAATTGACTGCTAACCAAAGCCATGAAATCTCTCAATTTGTGAAATATTTAAAAATTGCTGGAACACATTTTATTTAGTTGGAAAAATACGTTTTGCACACTGTAATAGTAGTATTGGTTGTTTTAGATTATGATTGGAGCAGGTCTTAGTAATGTGACTGGGATTCAGACAATACTACCATTGCATAGCAGTTGGATCCGTTCCAGGGTTTCTTTTCGTAACTCTCCTGTGGTTTTAGGTTAAACCACAAGCAACATTCATTTTACAGTCACACCCTCTTAATGTCACCCATTGTTTATTATCACCACATTGAAATGTCCCAGACAGAATATCATGGGGGTCAGTGGTGACAAGCTGTTGATAATGTCACGTAGGTTGTTATCACACTGGTTAATATCTCTCACATTTAATCAACATACAACAGATTCACACTCCTCTTAATATCACTTTGTGCAATAAAAGCTTAAGATCCGGAGCTGTATGTGGAAGTAAGATGCCTTTCAGTGACATTTTCTGATTAATGATGAAGTACAGTCGCACACAGCAGGTTTACAGCTTTCTTATGTTAATTATGTTTTGTAAATGTACAGTATAGTTGACTGTATATTAAGTTCATTTTAAATATCACAGATTTTAGTAATGGTTTTTAAAACAGTTGTAGTTTTCAAGTGTCATCTTCTTAGTTCTTGCTTGCTTTCTTTCTAGTTGCCATTACTCAAGTACTATATATTAGTGATGCAATCAACAACCTCATTTCTTAATCGATTATGACATATGCATTTATCGACAACAAGCGATGCATCAACAACATTTTAATTCTCAAAATCTAGAACAAACATTACGATTTTTATCCAAAGATTCAATAACTAAAAACGCATTGGACAATAGTTAAACAGCAAGGCACAACTTGCATTTGAATGAGAACTCATTTGATAAAAATAAATAAATTAATACATCGTCACCATTTGTAACTTGTAAGACATTAATAATAATAAAAAATCAATACTGTTTTATTTATTTATTTATTTATTTATTTATTTATTTATTTATTTTGATACCTCTGTGTTGAAGTGCGTTCACCAAGTTCTGATTGCCTGCAACAACAAAAGTCTGTTCAGAGAAGTAAGAGCCAGTGCCATCTAGTGATCTGCCACTTTGGCTTCCATTTTGCTGGCAGTACCCAGCAGTGCTCAGTGATGCTGGCACTTACTAACACACTAGCTGATCAAACCTGAAGATCTGGAACTGAAGAGAAGCTCCTGAACTCACAGTCAAAGGACCTTAACTCAGACTCTCACACAATAAACACAGTATTTGAGTAATTCCAATGAGAAGCACTCTGGATGTTTGCAAACATAAAAAGGTTAGGGGACAGTAAAAAAGAAACTATCAAACAAACATATCATCTATTTTTTAAATTCAAACTCTAACCCCCGTCTACAAAATGCTTTCCTTCTCCAAGATGAGATGCTGGAGCTGCATTCATTTTAAGCTGGTAAGAACAGCTCACCAGCTGCTTGCATTTCTTCTCTAAGTAACATATTTTGGCTTACTTTTTCTGTCCATCAGGGGCTGATACAAAAAGCAAGGATCCAGAACTTTATATTTGATTTACTCGAAAAACAACCAACCACAAAAGCTACAACATGCATATTGCACATTTTCCATTTAAAAGTAACAGGGATTTCCACACTGTGTGTTTCACAGATAGTGAAGGTTAGGTGGTACAGTATTAACAAGATGCAATGCGGGATGCTGCAGCTGTCACTGAATAAAAAGACGGTTTTCATAAACTTGCGTCTAGTTTATATAGATTACATTCCAAAGTACTGTGATCTGTTTGGAATAAATATTTTAGTAACACCCCTGTATGTTAAACTTGCTTTAGGCTCCATTTAAAAGAAGAAGAAATCTGTTGTCCAAAATTAAATCATTCTCTCACTCATTCAAAATTTTAGTTTAAAAAAAGAAAAAATTAATTTGTTGTCCATTTTATATCAGTTGTTTTTGATACATTGATAACAATTATGTGCAAAATCTCACTTTGTCACACAAGCACCAAAACACACAGAGAACGCTAACAGATCTGAACAAGAATAACACAGTTTACAAGCACACATTATTTACAGAGTACATCCCCTTCCCCAGTCTCCTCTTCAACTACAGAAACCCTAGCTTTTTGCATTGTTTGCTGACTGACAGAGTTCCAAGCATGCTTTAGCAAGCGCACAGCATCTAACAGAGACACTTTATTTACACTGAATTTTCGTGCTGATGCACGTCACTTTTCTCTTTCCAGCCATGCTTGTTGTTGCAGCCAGTGCTGTTTTTTCAAACTATAAACCCAACACTGTACAGGGATTAAATAGCCAAGATACAGTATTGGGGTAGTTGCTCAGTAACGAGGTGCAAACAGTTGATTGATCAAGCTGTCAAGCTTTTACTACAGTAAAATGCAGCCTTTTTTTACTGAAATCTATGTGAATGGCAAGGTAACAAGTTGAACTCAGCTGATTGGTGGATTAGTAAGAGTGATTCCTACAGTATAAGCAGTGCATTTGTTATTTAAATCTATGTGAATGGTACATAACGAGATCCAAACAGCTGAGTTTGCCTGAAATGTATGGCGTGCTTAACACGGTGTAAACAATGCCTTTGTTATTGAAATCCGTGGGATTGGCAAACGCTATTTGTCCGATATAAACTTCTGCCTGAAATAACCCTGTAAGGTGTAAGTGGCGGATACTGTATATCATTATAAAGACCATACCAGTAGCATCGACACAAATGTACCACTGCTCGACTCATGACATTCTACCTCACTGTTCATTTAGGTACACCTACCCTCTGCACCTATTGGTGTTTCTGTTCCTGGAGTCTGTTATTATTATTATTATTATTATTATTAGTTCTAGTAAGTACAACTATATGACAAAATATGATTCAGTATCGGAGCAGATAACAGTGTCAGTGATAGTTACATCAGGATACGATTAAATGCAAAATACTACAGATTGAATAACACTTGTGGCAGATTACAGTACAGTACTCTGTAAAGTACAGGATTAAATGCAGTAAAATAGAGAGCAGATAAGTGCAAGTAAAGTGCATTAAAGAAGAGTGATAGTGTCCAGGGGGAAAAGAGGAGTTCTACAGGTGCTGTCTGAAGAGGTGAGTTTTGAGGAGGCGCTGGAAGGTGGTCAGGGACTGGGCAGTCCTGACATCTGTAGGAAGGTCATTCCACCACTGCGGGGTGAGGATGGAGAAGGGGTGGGCTCTGGAGGCAGGGGAGCGTAGAGGAGGTACAGCCATTGTAGTGCAGGTATGTAGGGAGAGATGAGGGTCTGGAGGTAGCTGGGTGCAGTCTGGTCAAGGCATCTCTACACGAGTACAAGAGTCTTGAACTGGATGCGAGCGGTGATCGGGAGCCAGTGGAGTGAGCGGAGCAGTGGAGTTGTGTGGGAGAAGCGAGGCAGAGAGAACACCAGGCGAGCAGCGGAGTTCTGGATGAGTTGGAGCGGACGGATGGCGGACGCAGGGAGGCCAGCAAGGAGGGAGTTGCAGTAGTAGTTATACCTTGTTTTGATTGGTCGATAGACCTATCAACAAGCAATATGCACGCTAACACAAGTCACAATGTGTAACCACGCTTGTACAATGTTTCTTTGAGTTTCGAGACACAGTGTAGTTTGAGCTTTGTTAAAAATGGCAAAAAGAAAGAAAACAGATGAAGATTACTGTCTTTTCAGCCGGATTGGACTGAAATCTTCACATTTGTTGAGAGCTCTGGATTTCCACATTGCCTCAGATGCAACGAACGACTGGCTTCAAACAAAAAATCTAACTTGCACCTGCATCTCATGACAAAACATTTTGCATTTGAAGTGAAATACCCAGAAAGTGAGGCGCGGAAAAAGGCCTGTGAGGAGCTGTAGAGAAAAATGAAAGCAGGGCAAAGTAAACTATTGGCGTGGTTTAAAGGTAGACGTTTAACTTATCTTTAGAGGTTGTTCACAATGATAAGCCTTTCACTGAAGCAAATATGTAAAGAGATGCTCAATATAGCCAAGGATTTATTTGAAGAATTACCCAACAAAGACCAAATCTTGCAGCAAATACAAGATATGCTTTTATCTGCATAAACAGTTCACGGATCAAACTGTGAAAATGGCAACTCAGGTTGACAAGCAGCAATTAAAAAACAAGTTTTGCAATGGTTGAGTCAACAGATGTTTGTGATGTTGCACAGCTGTGTATTCTTGGGCGGTATATATGCAGCAATGTAGTAGGAGAAGAAATGCTTGCAATTCAGCGAATGAAAAATCAAACAAGAGGCGAAGATCTACCAAATGCTGTGCTGGATTTTGTTAGTGAGAAGCAGATACAGTTAGGGAAACTTGTTTCAGTGTGTACACAGTGCACCTGGCATGATGGGTAAACACAAAGGATTTGTTGCTCTGTTTTCAGAACAACACAAACGGCCCATTTTAAGTTGTTTTTCTGTATTGTGCATCAGGCAGCACTTTGTGCCTAGTCATGTGGAGTGGAGCTGTGTGATGTTATGGCATTGGTTGTGAGTGTTGTCAATTGGGTTTTTGCTTGAGTGCTCAGTCACTGTCAGTTCCAGGCCCTGTTGGATGAAGTGGATTGTGAGTATCCATGACTTTCGATGTACAACGATGTATGCTGGCTGTCCCTGGCAAAGTTTTAGCTCGCTTTGCTGCCTGCTTAAAATAAGTAAAAACATTCCTAAAAATGAAAGGTATCACAAAGTCCAAACTTCTAGACTGTGAATGGCTACTCAAGGATTATTATCTTGTGGACATTACAGGTAATTTCAGTCAACTTAATGTCAAACTACAAGGGCAAGTGAACACTGTCCTAGCTCTACAGCAGGTGGTTTTTGCATTTTAATCCAAATTGAATCTGTTAATTAGTGACATCGAGACTGGCAGACTGACTCGCTTTGTTACGAACGATTTGAGATTCATGCATGGAAGACGATCCTGGCAACAGTCTGGATCTGCAGCAGCCTGTGGCATTCACATCTGATCTGTTTATGTCCTTCAAGTCTCGCTTTGTGGACTCACCGGCATTGCATCTTGTTCAAGTTTATGATTCGCCCCCATGAAGCTTGTGTGGAGCTGGAGCTGACAGTGATTCCTGGCATCTCAAGCAGAGATTCGGAGCTATTGACTTCAAAGAGTCAGACATTGGGTTGAAAAGTTTTGCACACCAAATGCAAATCTGTAAACCCTAGCTCGGCAATGTGCAAAACTGACCGATTTGAAGAAATTGGAGCACGAACGACCTCATGAACTTCCACTTACATACAGCACAATGCTCTCTTAACAGTGTTTGGCGTTTCCCACTTGAATCATATGAAAAACAACCTGCACTCAAGATTGACAGGAGAAAGTGAATGTTTTTATGAAGCTAAACTTGACCAGCTATGAACCAGATTTCAAATCAGCAAAACCATGCAGCAGCAGAATTAAAGCTGCTCACTGTTAGCACAATAATCAATTTACATTTCATTTTTTTATTTGACATTATATTTTTACGTTGCACTTTAAAATACACAAAATATGTATGTGTAAAAAATATACAGTACTGTGCAAAAGTTTTAGACAAGTGTGAAAAAATGCTGTAAAGTAAGAATGCTTTCAAAAATAGACATGTTAATAGATTATATTTATCAATTAACTAAATGCAAAGTGAGTGAACAGAAGAAAAATCTAAATCAAATCCATATTTGGTGTGACCACCCTTTGCCTTCAAAACAGCATCAATTCTTTTAGGTACACTTGCACAAAGTCAGGGATTATGTTTGATTAAACAATTATACCAAACAGGTGCTAATGATCATCAATTCAATATGTAGGTTGAAACACAATCATTAACTGAAACAGAAACAGCTGTGTAGGAGGACTAAAACTGGGTGAGGAACAGCCAAACTCAGCTAACAAGGTGAGGTTGCTGAAGACAGTTTACTGTCAAAAGTCATACACCATGGCAAGACTGAGCACAGCAACAAGACACAAGGTAGTTATACTGCATGAGCAAGGTCTCTCCCAGGCAGAAATTTCAAGGCAGACAGGGGTTTCCAGATGTGCTGTCCAAGCTCTTTTGAAGAAGCACAAAGAAACAGGCAACGTTGAGGACCGTAGACGCAGTGGTCGGCCAAGGAAACTTACTGCAGCAGATGAAAGACACATCATGCTTACTTCCCTTTGCAATCGGAAGATGTCCAGCAGTGCCATCAGCTCAGAATTGGCAGAAAACAGTGGGACCCTGGTACACCCATCTACTGTCCGGAGAAGTCTGGTCAGAAGTGGCCTTCATGGAAGACTTGCGGCCAAAAAGCCATACCTCTGACGTGGAAACAAGGCCAAGCGACTCAACTATGCACGAAAACACAGGAACTGGGGTGCAGAAAAATGGCAGCAGGTGCTCTGGACTGATGAGTCAAAATTTGAAATATTTGGCTGTAGCAGAAGGCAGTTTGTTCGCCGAAGGGCTGGAGAGCGGTACACGAATGAGTGTCTGCAGGCAACAGTGAAGCATGGTGGAGGTTCCTTGCAAGTTTGGGGCTGCATTTCTGCAAATGGAGTTGGGGATTTGGTCAGAATTAATGGTCTCCTCAATGCTGAGAAGTACAGGCAGATACTTATCCATCATGCAATACCATCAGGGAGGCATCTGATTGGCCCCAAATTTATTCTGCAGCATGACAACGACCCCAAACATACAGCGAAAGTCATTAAGAACTATCTTCAGCGTAAAGAACAACAAGGAGTCCTGGAAGTGATGGTATGGCCCCCACAGAGCCCTGATCTCAACATCATCGAGTCTGTCTGGGATTACATGAAGAGAGAGAAGCAACTGAGGCTGCCTAAATCCACAGAAGAACTGTGGTTAGTTCTCCAAGATGTTTGGGCCAACCTACCTGCCGAAGTTCCTTCAAAAACTGTGTGCAAGTGTACCTAGAAGAATTGATGCTGTTTTGAAGGCAAGGGTGGTCACACCAAATATTGATTTGATGTAGATTTTTCTTCTGTTCACTCACTTTGCATTTTGTTAATTGATAAATATAAACTATTAACATGTCTATTTTTGAAAGCATTCTTACTTTACAGCATTTTTTCACACCTGCCTAAAACTTTTGCACAGTACTGTATATATATTTGAAAAGTTGCAAAATCAAAAAGAAAAATGTAATGTAGGTACACAAATGTGAATAATTGATTTAAAAAAAAAATCAATGATATCAGGACGTTTCAGACAAGTCCTTCTTCAGCTGGGTGGAAAAAGCAGCGCAGTAAACAAGCTGTTATAAGCAAGTTGTCTTTCAAAAGAAAAGCTCTGGAGGATGGTGACTTCAGAGCAGGCTGTTAATATATATTAGGACTGTCAAGTGATTTAAAAAAATGAATCTCGATTTAATCTTGAGTTTAAAAAAATGAATCTGTTAATCTTGGTTTGAATCGCATATTTAATTGAAACAATTACTGCATCCATCTCATTTAAGTTTGTTTTACTGATGCTATTTTAATGTTGGAATGCATTTTCTATTGTTTTGGCCAGGTTACAGTATTTGCACTGTTCAGATTATTGTATTAATGTTATTAGTGTAGAATTAATACAGCAGAAATGATTCGTTGGAACTCTGTTTTGTACTGCGCAGCTAATGCAACTGTAGCTTTAACTGGAAGACGTGGCTGCTGAATTGAGCAAGTTTCATTGAGCTCTGTATTCCAATGCTGTATCTAAAAGAAACAAACCTGTGCCAAGGAAATAAAGAATATTGAAGTGAGAAATCTCATTTGGACATTGTTTATACACTTCACAATCCCAGCCGACTCCTCTGAAGAAAACACAAACTGTACATTGTTTTCCTATTTCTGGATTCTCTTTATAGTTGTATATTTACAATCCAGCATTGTTGTTAAATTGTTTGAACCAACTACTAAATCACAATGGAGTCAGTTTATTATTGCATTTACAATTATTAGTTTCCTTTACAGTTTCCTTTACTCATAAACTGATGTTTTCACTGCCGTTTTAAATAATAATAATTGTAAATTCTCTTCATATGAAATTGCCTAAATAAAACAAAACATTCACTGAGTAATGGTTATATCCTCCATAATTATAAATAATATCTTAAAAAAGAAAAAAAAAAAAAATGTCGGCAGCTATCCAACAGCACTGGTTATAGCATCGTACTCCGCTTGATTCAAGGGTTTGCAGCGATCCTGAATTTCTAAAAGAGTACTCCATTTGTTGTTGCATTGTTGTTGACTGTACTGTAGCAGAAAAACTACTAGAGTGTATTTTAAGAAGTGAAAGCATGTTTAGCATGCAGGTGGTACAGCAGACTGGATGCGCTTCTGTGATACTGGAACACACTTTGACAGTAGATAGAAGTAACCCTCTTCCTTTCCAGTGAACCGTCAGAAAATGTTTAAAAAATAAACGTCCCATTCACAAGTCCTTTAGTTTGAGTGCTTTTCTACATAATGCGGTTCCGTGACACTAAAATTGTGGTGCAGGAAATGAGTTAAGGTATGCTACGAGGGACAAACTAGGAGTGTTAAAAAAATTAATCTCCCAAGAAATGAAGGCATTATTTGCATTGATATATACACAGTGCACCCCGTTTTTATAAGAATTACTGATATAAAATCAGCTGCATATAGTCATCAAAACCACTGGGACAAAATATACTATACTATCCATATTAAAATACTATACTAACCGTACTAAAATACTCTGCTTGTAAAAATCAAGTGATCCGCTTATAAGAATCATTTCGTGGCAAACTGACTGCATCTAATATGATACTGTATCAAGTGCAATGACGTGTACAACCAATAAACCTGCATTTGAATTTGATCATATCTCGCGTTATTAGGCAGGTACGCAGCGTGTATACAGTATAATCCCTGAGCCGCAGTGCCTCCCAGTAGACAAAAAGCAAGTCGTGCAGTTTGTGTGTCGACATGACAGGTTAAAGAAAAACACATGACTGCATTGTACAGGTATTTTTTGTGTTCTCTGATGGTGAAAATTTGTTTTAATAAAGTCAATACACATTCATTGAATACATTTTGAGTACAGCAGTGTTATTGTGTGATATGCATGTAGAGGGAGTGGGATTGCGGCGCAGTGAGGATGAGGAGGAGGAGTAGGAGGGGGAGCGGGGGGGATTTCGGAGCTTTGCATCTCCGCTTAGAAAAACTAAGATTTGCATCTCAACTGAAAAAAAGCAAGCCACAGATGCTTAAATACAGTGGCAGTCCTGACAGTAAATACTGTACTGTAATGTCATTTTAATTCAAAGGCCATTACATGTAACACCACACAGCAGTTAAACTAGGCACCCTCATGAGACGATCGCTTCTCAAGTATACTGTAGTAAAATAGGACTCTGCAGCCTTGAGTAAACATAATCGTGATCATATAACAAGCTGCTTACCCACAATGACTTGTTGTGATGTATTGTCCTCAGTGATTGAGCAGCATTGACATCTGTATACTGTATTTAAACTGCTGATTGCGCAGAGGCACGCTTTTGCTAATTGTAATCATATCGGTCTGCTTTTAAGAATCAACGCGCTTATAAGAATCAAATAATCCTGGACGGGTGTGATTCTTATAAACAGAGTGCACTGTATATACATATATATGTATTTACACACATACACACATACAGGCTGGTTCAAATCAGGTCGCCCGGTCACCAAATGCGACCTTCAATTTTAATATGGCCAGTAGATTTTACCATAAAGTCGCCATGTTGGCATTTACAGGATATACAACAGAACTTCAGTTCTGTAATAAAGGCTATCTGCTTCACTGTCAGAATCTATACAGTACTGTCAATCTCGCAGTGCAATCCTTTCATGGAATCCATAGTAACTCGTACCAGCCTGAAGTTAGGGTAGAACAGCGTAAATTATCATTCTGAATTCATTCTGCGTTGTCTGCAGTTTGGAAGAGACAGCTATTGCCAACTTAAAGAAAATTAAGAAACTTAAAAACTTCCAAAGCAAGTAGATTCCCCTTACCCCAACAACAGCAAGGGACGAAAGGAGTGTTGAGGTGTCTAGGCTGCCTTACGGCACAGACGGGGGGGGTTAAAATAACTGCACAACTTTTATAAAAACTCTCCGTGTTACTTACCCTGAATAAAATGTCAAAGAAACTGAAGCAACAATCAAATTTATTTGCATTTGGTTTTGGAAAATCTACATCTGGCCAACTCCATGAAAATGAGAATGTAACTGAAGATGAGGAGGAGGAGGAGCTAACAGAGTGTTATTACAGAGTGTATTTTAGCCAGTAACTGAAAAATAAAGATGTGTTCACTTCCCTATAGTTGTCTTCCCTGGCATTTGATTAATACAGTTCTATTTCCTGGCATTTTATGTATATAGTTACCTGGCATTTTATGTATATTTTTCACTCACTGGTGCGCGGTAAGCCGAGAACACCCTGGCCGACCGGCGCTTGGCCAATTATGCGCTGCCCCCTGGGAGCTCCCGTCCACGGTCGGCAGTGGAATAGCCTGGACTCGATCCGGCGACGTCCAGGCTATAGTGCGCATCCTGCACTCCACGCGGAGCACCTTTACTGGATGCGCCACCCGGGAGCATCGTTGATTGAGAACCCAAGTGGTTGGTTTACCATTGTGCAGCAAAGGCTTTTGAGGTAGTAATGGCATGGCTCCAACACCTTAGCTGTTTGGTGAATTAAAGACGATGATGGCTGAGATTAAAAACTACATTTGAATACCATGTGTGTACTATAAATAGACACTACTTAACAGAAAAGGAGAGATCGCTCTCACTTCATAAAAATGGGGACCTTTATGTGGTATGTAAGTCCGTCTGTCTGTCTGACTTTCACGGGGTGAACATGGTAACTTATTTTCACTTATCATACACTCCTAGCCTCTTCTAGACAATTTGGATTACATTTGGCTAAAATATAAATACCAGTAACAGTATTTGTTTTTTTCATTGTTAGTGCAGTAGTGACAAAGTTTATTTTATGTACGTATGCATGTCAAATGCAGACAGAATGAAAGTAGGAGGAGAAACTATGAATGATTGTTTTTCTTTGTACTTCAGAATCTGTATTGTGGATGGATCTGTATTATAATAACTGTAAATACATTTGCAAAATGATTAGGAAGTGGGGGGTATTTTTTAATATATAAGCTCATTTTATATATACAGTTGTAGTCAAAAGTTTACATACCCCAATGGAAATGTGCAAGTTTTAGAAATTTCTCAAACAAATGATTTTAGGAAAAATCTTTTGTAGCAAAAGTTTTGCTTTTGTGGATGAGGAAAAAAAGTTACAAGAAATAGATGTCTACAGTTATTTTTTTTTTAGCAAAACTCAAAACATGCCTATTCAAAAGTATTCATACTTACCTTTGATGCTATGATAGTATTGTCTACAAGGTGTTAGAAATGTCATTATGATAATGCAGAACCTAAGTTAGAAAATGCTAGATTGTAGGTAAACATTCTTAGAAAGTATAAAAGGGTTAGGCATAGGATGATTGCTGTCATTACCAATAAGTCAATATGGGAAAAAGTAAAGAGCTATCTGAAGACCTTAGGTAAAAAAATATTTATTGTCATAAAGCTGGATACAAGAAGAAGTACAAGACTCATGGTACTGTCACAACGCTCCCTCGGTCTGGAAGAAAGAAGGTTCTTTCACCAAGAACAAGTAGAAGAATTGTGAGGAAGGTTAATAACAATCCGAGATTGACTGCCAAAGATATTCAAAGTGAATTGGCTGCAAGTGGGACTGGGGTTTCCATTTCAACCATAGGTCGAGTATTGCATGGTGAAGGTCTCAATGGTCGCAGGCCAAGGAAAAAGGCGCTCTTAGGAAAACGTCACAAGGACTAGGGGTGGGAATTTCGAGTAATTTAGTGCTTGAGTACTCGAGCATTAAAAATGGAGTACTCGAACCTAATGCCAGACAATGTTATTCTGCATATGCGCCACAATAATTACCACTTTAACACTAGAACCGGCACGGATATACTCATACCTAAAACCACCACCGGCACTCATTATGACGGTACATTTTAAACAGCATCAGTATTAAAATGAAAGACAACTATCCGATACAACTCAAAAGTTTTATTCAAGCACATCATATCAAACTTCTGCATAGCCGAAACACAAAAAGGTTTATTTTCTAACTTGCCACATGTGAAGCACTACTTGAAAAAAATGAAAAAACATAATAAAATAAACATTTTAAAAGTACATACAAAACTGTAAAAATGAAAGTAGTTTTTAATTTAAAACGAAAGTAACGTGTTAGCTCTTACGTGTGTCATTCGGTGCAGCACAGAATCCAGGTTGAGCTGCTGCAGCTTTGCAGTTTTCTGATCGAAATGTTTCTGCTGAAGCGCTGTGGCTAGCTTCAAGATGAAATCTCTTCTACTGATATTTTCCCTGGTGCATTCCGTGTACAAAACGGAGGAATTGACAGCTGCCAGGTCCAGTAGAGATAACAACAGGATTGTTATCTCTACTGGACCTGTTATCTCTACTGAATGCCGTGAGGGTATTTATTTAGGAATAAACGGGCAACCACATAACTTTCAGACACACAGAGTAATTTAAATTTGAAAACCTAAACCCGTCAAAATGACTTCCGTGGCTAGTGTTAAGGTGGTGTACGATAATAAAACATTGTAACGACCCCTGGTCTTGAGGCTTAAAGCAGAAGACGAAGACGGGATTCAGGCGCCAGCAAAACTGTTTTATTAATTAAACAGGGCATAGGCGCCAGGTTTGTATAATTTTTGGTGGTGCCCAGCAGGAGTCAGAGTCCCGCCCCCTATACTTGCAGTCCGATAA
The DNA here is from genome assembly GCA_030684275.1 of Acipenser oxyrinchus oxyrinchus. Classification (NCBI taxonomy): domain Eukaryota; kingdom Metazoa; phylum Chordata; class Actinopteri; order Acipenseriformes; family Acipenseridae; genus Acipenser; species Acipenser oxyrinchus. The sequence goes on along the minus strand of CM060292.1, from coordinate 660,036 downwards.
ATAAAATAAATAATGGATGGATGGATTGGTAACAGTACAACTTTTAACAGTTTCTCTATATTGCATAAAACCACTACCTTAAGAAAAACTTATTGTGGTTGTAAACTATCTATTTTATTATATGTTATTGCTTTCGTATAACATACTGAGTTGGAGTACATTGTCCTATAAAATGGTATATTGGAGGATAAATGACAAAGCTCTGCTGAATACAGTAACAAGCAAGTGCTGATGGATCCATAATCCACAAAAGCAAATACTTCCTAAAATGAAAACAAAAAAGTAGCTCCTACTTTTGCTTTGTTCAAACTGTTTCCAGGTAAACTGACTAAGTTCTTTGTGTTGCTGCTCTGGCCGCCCAAACACTGCGCTTAACCTTAAATGATTAAACCAGCATTTCATTTCAAAAGCAAGGAGTGTAAACAATACTTCAGTCAAGTCGCTTTAAGCAGCAACACAGGCAGAAACAAAGTAAATGATATGGTACACAATAGGGCTGTCAGTTAAGCCTCAAAATAGCAATCGATTAATTGGGCACACAAGTAAATATCGATGATTGTACTGCCCACATACATTTTCACTACATTCCTCTCCCCGCAACGTTGTTATTTTAATATCATTGCTGTCCAGTAAAAGTTTGTGCACAGAGGTAATTATGCCTCAGGAGAAAAAAAAAAAACCCACAATATTCGCAACAAGCCTAACAAGGAGTGTTACTAAAATATGTATTTAGTAATCTTTATAAACTTGTGTCTAGTTTATATAGATTACATTCCAAAGTACTGTAATCTATATAAACTAGACACGAGTTTATAAAAAACTTATTTTTTTATTCAGTGACAGCTGCAACATCACACCTTGCTTCTTGTTAATACTGTACCAACTAACCTTCACTATCTGTGAAACACACAATGCGGAGAACCTTGCCTAAAACATCATCATCATAATAGTAATGCTAATAATAATAATAATTACAAATAAATTGATTTACTTACCACAACATGCACACCCGATATAGGTCAAGCTGATCATTACTCCAAAATTGCGTTTAACATCACTGATCGTTTATTTATTTATTTATTTATTTTTTATGTTATTGCATATTGTTAAATATTCATTATATACCAGTTCATTATGAAACTCCAAAGAGGCGCAAACTATATACAGTCATTTTTTTTTCAATGTGCATAAATCAAGGCAGTGTTCTGACAGTCTGAGCTACCCGCTCAGGATGAGCTACCCGATAGCTCAGATTGTCAGACTCGTCTGAAAAACTACGCTGCCCCTCGGAATGAGATACCCTGATTGAAAAATATTAGGTAGCTCATTCTGTCAGAGAAATGACCTATAATAATGAGCTACCCGCTGCTTTAAAACACACACACACACACACAGCATTTTTAACCCTTTAGAAACAACCAGCAAAATATGCTCCTTTTAAAGGATTTTTAATACTATAAATGAGGTGATGCTTTGCGATGTGTATGTGAGTTAAAGACCGTGGATCAGAGGGGGTGTACTATCTCTTGGGGGGGCACTTTTTCATGCTACACAGGTTTTGGATAGCCCATACATGCTTTCCTATCTATAGTTAATAGCAATATTGACTGTATTTGATACCTCTACAAAGTTATAAGCTAATATAACAAAAATGGTAGCTCGGATTCATGGGCTTGTATCGAAGAGGGAGGAAGTTAAGTCAAAAAAATATCATGCTGCATGCAGATTTTGTGTGGGCATGCGTACTTTGTGTAGGTAGCTCCTCCTCAGCGGTAGCTCAGATTGTCAGAACAGCAGCCTGCTTTTTTTTGTTTTTCTTTGTTTACATCGAGCACACAGAGGGCCGTACTTACAAAGCATTTTCAAAACCGATTCGACCCGGTTGCTACAATATATTGAACTTACATTCATGAAGAGATATTATTTACATTTTTTCGAGTACTTCAGTAATAAATTAGTGCTCGAGTAATTATAATTATTTCGAGTACTCTAACCCACCCCTAGCAAGGACAATTGCTTAAAGTTTGGAAAACAACATTTGAATGATGGATATGAGTTCTGGTCAAAGGTTTTGTGGAGTGATAAAAAAAAATCGAGCTATTAGTCATTATGTTTAGAGAAAGTCTGGTGAGGATTACAAAAAAAAGAACACCATACCTACTGTCAAGCATGGAGGTGGTAATATCCTTCTATGGGGCTGTTATTCCTCTAATGGCACAGGACATGTAGTTCTAATACACGGTAAAATGGATTCCATAGCATATCAAAAGATATTGGCCAATCATCTGAAATCCTCAGCTACAAAACTTGGTTTAAAGTGCAACTGGATGTTCAACATGACAACGATCCAAAGCACACATCAAAATCTTAAAGAAGAATAAAATCAAAGTTCTGGAATGGCCTAATCAGTCCAGATCTAAATCCGATTGAGAATCTTTGGTATGAGTTGAAGAAGACTGTGCACAAGAGAAGTCCTCGGAATTTGAATTAACTGGAACAATTTTGCATTGAAGAATGGTCAAAAATCACTAAAGAATCATGCCGAAAGCTCATTGACAAATATCCTAATCATTTAAAAGAGGTCATTATTGCTATTCATTTAATTTTCCATGTCAGGTGATGAATACTTTAGAATTTGCATTTTTTGAGTTTTAAAAATAATTGCTGAAATAAATATTGTAGACCTCTATTTCTTTTTTCCTCATCCACAAAAGCTTTTGCTACAAAAGATTGATCTTATAATTGTTTTCAAATTGTTTAAAAAATTGTACAGTGGGGTATGTAAACTTTTGACTATTATTATTATTTGTTTGTTTAGCAGACGCCTTTATCCAAGGCGACTTACAGAGACTAGGCTGTGTGAGCTATGCATCAGCTGCAGAGTCACTTACAATTACGTCTCACCTGAAAGACGGAGCACAAGGAGGTTAACTGACTTGCTCAGGGTCACACAATGAGTCAGTGACTGAGGTGGGATTTGAACCAGGGACCTCCTGATTACAAGCCCTTTTCTTTAACCACTGGACCACACAGCCTACAACGTGTATATATATATATACAGTACTGTGTAAAAGTTTTAGGCAGGTGTGAAAAAATGCTGTAAAGTAAGAATGCTTTCAAAAATAGACATGTTAATAGATATTTATCAATTAACTAAATGCAAAGTGAGTGAACAGAAGAAAAATCTAAATCAAATCCATATTTGGTGTGATCACCCTTTGCCTTCAAAACAGCATCAAGCATCAATTCTTCTAGGTACACTTGCACACAGTTTTTGAAGGAACTCGGCAGGTAGGTTGGCCCAAACATCTTGGAGAACTAACCACAGTTCTTCTGTGGATTTAGGCAGCCTCAGTTGCTTCTCTCTCTTCATGTAATCCCAGACAGACTTCGATGATGTTGAGATCAGGGCTCTGTGGGGCCATACCATCACTTCCAGGACTCCTTGTTCTTTTTACGCTGAAGATAGTTCTTAATGACTTTCGCTGTATGTTTGGGGTCGTTGTCATGCTGCAGAATAAATTTGGGGCCAATCAGATGCCTCCCTGATGGTATTGCATGATGGATAAGTATCTGCCTGTACTTCTCAGCATTGAGGAGACCATTAATTCTGACCAAATCCCCAACTCCATTTGCAGAAATGCAGCCCCAAACTTGTAAGGAACCTCCACCATGCTTCACTGTTGCCTGCAGACACTCATTCGTGTACCGCTCTCCAGCCCTTCGCGAACAAACTGCCTTCTGCTACAGCCAAATATTTCAAATTTTGACTTATCAGTCCAGAGCACCTGCTGCCATTTTTCTGCACCCCAGTTCCTGTGTTTTCGTGCATAGTTGAGTCGCTTGGCCTTGTTTCCACGCCAGAGGTATGGCTTTCTGGCCGCAAGTCTTCCATGAAGGCCACTTCTGACCAGACTTCTCCGGACAGTAGATGGGTGTACCAGGGTCCCACTGTTTTCTGCCAATTCTGAGCTAATGGCACTGCTGGACATCTTCCGATTGCGAAGGGAAGTAAGCATGATGTGTCTTTCATCTGCTGCAGTAAGTTTCCTTGGCCGACCACTGCGTCTCACGGTCCTCAACGTTGCCCGTTTCTTTGTGCTTCTTCAAAAGAGCTTGGACAGCACATCTGGAAACCCCTGTCTGCCTTGAAATTTCTGCCTGGGAGAGACCTTGCTGATGCAGTATAACTACCTTGTGTCTTGTTGCTGTGCTCAGTCTTGCCATGGTGTATGACTTTTGACAGTAAACTGTCTTCAGCAACCTCACCTTGTTAGCTGAGTTTGGCTGTTCCTCACCCAGTTTTATTCCTCCTACACAGCTGTTTCTGTTTCAGTTAATGATTGTGTTTCAACCTACATATTGAATTGATGATCATTAGCACCTGTTTGGTATAATTGTTTAATCATACACCTGACTATATGCCTACAAAATCCCTGACTTTGTGCAAGTGTACCTAGAAGAATTGATGCTGTTTTGAAGGCAAAGGGTGGTCACACCAAATATGGATTTGATTTAGATTTTTCTTCTGTTCACTCACTTTGCATTTAGTTAATTGATAAATATAATCTATTAACATGTCTATTTTTGAAAGCATCTTACTTTACAGCATTTGTTCACACCTGCCTAAAACTTTTGCACAGTACTGTATATATATATAATTACACACACACACACAAACACACACTGCTTAATTATTAAAAAAAAAGGTCAAGTTGTTCAGACACACCCTGTTATACAGGCCTGAGCTGAACTCCTCCAGGATTCAGGCAATGACAGCTGTGAAAAAACAAGTGGAACAGGGTCTGTTTGAGTATATAGAGTGCAACCCAAGCTCCATTTCTTACCTCATGTTAGCACTAGCATTAGCACTGATCCGCATTTGGATTGATTTATTGCTAGTCCAATCATTTTTTGTGAAGTTCCACAATTCTTGGTCACAGCAAGGTCAAGATCCAGAGTAACATTTACACTCTGACTCCTCTCCCCAAACCCACAAACACGCAGCTGCACAAGTATACTTATTACACATGCTGTTGGTTTCAGAGTTTTTTATGTTTTTTTTGGGAATAGATTTTTTGCATAATTGCTTTCTCTTTGCCTTCCTTACTGTTGTGTTACTGATAACATTCCCTTACAGAATTGTAGAACTATTCTTGTATGTTTTTGTGTAATAAAGCAAATACAAATTACTGTGCTTTCTCTTTCAAGTGAATTCCAAATAAAATAAACGCACCTTAATAGATAATTTAGCAATTTTACATTTAGTGCATTTATAACAGGCTAATACTCACAGTAAATGGCAGGTCCTCCAGAGCCCTGAGTTACAGGAGAGCTATACTGAGGTACATGCAAAGATTTACATCAGAACAGAACACTCATATCAATAATATTAATAATGCTAATCTTGCAGAACGAATACACACACACATAATGTGATCTGCAGATACTTCGGACTGGAAACGTGTTGTAAGACTGGCTTGGACTGCAAAATGTCATTTTGAATCTTTGCACGTAACACAATTTGGTGTGATATGGAATGATGCCATATCAAAGTTGAAGTTCAAGGGGGTAAAATCTGTCCTTTGTGCTTCCATTGCTTGCAAAGTGTTTCGTGCAGTTTGTGTAGTACAGCACAGTATTGTGTGCATTCCTGAGTGATCAGTATGCAACACAAATACACGTGAACTCCAACATGTTATTAACGAGCATGATATATCATATCATATATTTTAATAAGCTTGGAAGAGCTACTTTTATAAGAGGCTTTGTAGTACTCATATAGTTGTTGTCTTTGTCTCTGTGAAGAGTGATTTTTCCGAATTCGAACCAGTTGCAAAACACGTTCTAATGACCGTTGTTTAAATGCTGTAGCCATAGAGGCGGCGCTTGCAAACCAAGCTACAGCAGCCCAAGCTCACTACAGCAGTGTCATGTAACTATAGCTGCATATATAATGTCATGTAACTATAGCTGCGTGTATATAACCAGTTGTGCAGCAGTTGATCCATTTCTTTTTCAACATGTTTTGACTTCATGATCTTTGTGTTCAGCTGCAGTTACAGAAGACTCAGTATTTACAGCTGGGACAGAGCCGTGGGCAGTGCTATGGAGGATCCCTGCCCAATGTGAACCAGATCGGCAGCAGCACCATCGACCTGCCCTTCCAGGTGAGATGTGTCTCTGTCATGCACTTCACACAATCAAAAACAGCTTAAGAAAGGAGGCAAAGCAACCCGGTTTAAGAAACAGAGAATATATCAAATAATAATATGGGTCAGAATATATTACCACACAATAATGGGTCTCTCGTTGGTTTTGAGTTAGTAATGGACTCGTGGCTGCTCCACTCATGCATTACGACTCATAACCATCTCAAAACATATTATTGTATGGATATATATTCTGACCCATATATTATTCTATTTATACACTATCATGTAGCCCCCAGATATACCTGTAAATATATTTCACACTTAAAAAGATAAATTCCATAAAGGTTATTACAAAACAATTGTCAAAATTGTTTGTTTTTTTGTTTGTTTTTTAATTTAGAGTGACCAAATATTATTTTGTATTTATTTTCCCCCAATTTGGATTTGATTTAAATGATGTTAAATAAAAGATCTAAAAAACCAACACAGCATTTGAGTAATTGCAATATAATTTTACTTTGCATAGTATTTGTATCTACAGCTGTGGCCAAAAGTTCTGCATCACCCTATAGAATTAACTCATTTTGCTTTGTAAAGTCAAATGAAACCTGCTGAATTATGTTACGTTAACATTGAGTTACATACCACTTTGTAGTTTTCCATATACTTAACAAAAAACTCAAAAAAATTGAAAACTATAACATTTAGAAATAACATAAAATACTGTACTACTATTATGGCTTCCGGTAGACTTTAGCAGTATCAGTTTGTAGTTGTAGTTAATTGAGGTTAACTATATGAAGTAAAACTACACAAGGCATTGTTAGTTCAGGGCACTCCAATCACGTATCTGTAACCGGGTCAGAAATGGTTTGGATTAGCAAGTACACTGTATTAAAGTCTGTTGATGTTGCAGACTGCTTTCCAGACAGCAGGACTGGACACAAGCCGATCAACCCGACATCATGGACTGGTGGACAGGGTGTACCGAGACCGGAACCGGCTCAGCTCTCCACATAGACGCCCGCTGTCAGTGGACAAGCACGGGCGCCAGATATCCTTTCAGTGGGACACTAATGCAAGGCTGCCTCCTTCCTGGGTGTTTACTAGATTCAGTTACGCTTGGATGATAGTGGCGTTTTATTAGGGGTGTAGTGATTCATCATGTACCGATGGGTCGTGATGCTTTCATTCCACAATATATCACATCCTAATATAGGTATACATTGTGCTACAAGACCAAAAGCGCAACATTGAAGTTCACCATGTGGTTCTTGAATGTGTGTTTTATAGCTGGTATGAATACATGCTCTTCCTTACCCATTTATTTTTTAGTTTTAACAAAATAATCCTTTAATAAGTGATAACATTTTGCATCATTCAAGTAGCCCATCTAGACTATCACATGTATTGTGGTGCATATTGTATCGTTACTTGCATATCACAATACGTATCATGACATTATCGTAACCCCTATCGGCTACAGGGATTTTATCATGAAAATCCTCTTAATTCATATTTGAACACCCATTAATTACGACCTTCTCCCTAGTTGCTAGTTCTCTCCTCTCACACACTATTTTTCCCATTCTGCTTTTTATAAATACATTTTATGTAATTATTGTATGGCTAAATTCTTACAGCATTGTTAGCTATATTGCTAAAAGCTAAACTGAGATCAAATTACTTTTTGTATTTTAGTTTTCTCTAATTAGCTGCAATTGGCATCTGTTTTCAGCCTGTTCCTACACAGGAAGCCAGGAATCTATGCACTGACCTGTTGTAGAATCTGTGTGTGTGGGATTTGCTAGCCAGTGAAGTGAGAATCTACTTAAGTAGAAAAAGCTGGCAATGATTTATAGTGCTATTTCTGAGCAATTGTGATGCAACACTAAGAATAGAGCACGCTCCCCAGAGGCGGTTATGCATCATTTATAGTCAAGCTTGTAACTGGGTCCTTAGCGCATCATTTCTAGAATGTCCAGCATTGTGTTCTGAATACTCAAGCCTGCAGTTCAGTTTCCAGCTCTATCCTAGAGAAAGAAACATTATTTTTCTATACACAGAACATGTGTGTCCGACGCAGTACTGATTGTGTCTCAGTAAAGGATACACCATGACTGTTCCTGGAGTACTGTAGTTATGGCTGTCCTCATGAGTGAAATAAACACAGCACTCTTCAAACATTCATGCAAGTACAATGTATGGAAAAGAAAGTTCAGCCTAGATAAACAACTGAATTTGGAGGTTTTTAAAGATTGTTCTACTTGACCTGGTTTAAATTGACCCTGTTGATTTTCTCCTCTGCTTTTTGAAGTGTTTTCTTGATTGCTGTTCCTTGACTGCTAGCCCCACATTGATAGCTGTCCCTACAGCTCTGTTTACCTGTCCCCCCCACCGGACACCAGCTGGAGAAGGTAAGCAATACCGACATTTTCACATTTAAAAATATTGGTAAAGAAATTTTAGTTAATAAAATAATTCCATAAATCCTAATCATTTATCACTTTTACAAACGTCTCAGTTTTAAAAATAACACGTTATAGCACACATGGATTTTAATTTTAAAACATGAAATCTGGTCCTACGTCAGGTTAAAGGAAGCTCAGTTCCTGTGTCTTATTCTTGGGTTATCTGGTTGTACTTGCACTCCCTATGTCATTTCACTTAGCAGTGTCTTCTGGGTCATAATACTGGCTGAAAACATGTCAGTCAATAGAGGAAGCAGCTGATTGGTTATTGACAGGAAAGAAGCCACTGAAGAGGTGGGGACAGTTTCACTCTCCAGGTGAAATGACCCAGGAAGTGAAAGACAGTCAAGCGTGGCATGTCAAGTTTTCTTTACCCTAGTATGGTACCAGATATCACGTTTTGAAATGAAAATACATGTTTGCTAGAACATGTTTTTTTCAAAACTACACATTTGAGACCTATAACATGAATAGAAGTTTTATGGAACTGTTTTGTTCGATACAATGACTTGCACATTTGCTAAAGAGAAGTACATAAGTCTCCTAGTGAAGTAGAGGCATTACAACATTAGACCTTTTCCAAAACCAAATTCATTCTTCTAATAAAATATAATTGTGGGAGGGCATTAAACAAGGGCTCTTTTGAGTTATAAAATGTCATACATTAGTCCTTTGTGGCTTAAAAGGCCGTGGGTCGAATGCTTAGTAGAGCTCTTGGTAATTAGTAGCGAAGAATATAAGAACAAAAGAAAACGTGATTCCTTCTTAAACTGTGTAACCCCCTTGTTCCGGTAGGACCAATTCAGACTCTGCCCTGCATCAGAGTACCATGAACCCCAACCCACAGGACACCTTCACAGGAGGATCACAGGACATGCAGCACAAAAGAGGTAAGCTACTGCTGGAGATGAAATGCTCCCGCACTGCAATAATATCTGTCAATGCTAATCGATAAATCAGAGCCAATGTTATTGAGAGATAGAACAGGATAAAGAACACCGGTGCTCATTGTCAAATAATCAGAGTACACTATGTTTATTTCAGTTAAGTAGTCTTAAATAGTGTAATCTCTTTCTTGTTTAGATTCACTTTGTATATCATTTTCTGTTTGAGTCATCACATCACATTCTCAGAAGTTTAAAGCGCCCATCAATAGAGCTGTCCCATCCTGGTTCCCAAATAGAGCTCTCAGAATCACCTCCAAGTACATCTGGCACACCAGAGTGTAACCCTCAACCTGTACCCCTGCAACACTCTTCCCTTGTGGATGTAAGAATTTCTTGTTTGAAATACCACATAGAACAAATGTGCCATTTCTTACTTACAGGTTAATGGTTGACTAGGAGGGTAGATATGATTCTGTGAGCTCTATTGAAGCCACAAGGTTGCTTTTATCACCAGTATGTGATGACTGAAAAAGAAAATGATACATTAGTTAGATAACAACTGATATTTTAAACCCATGCTAAGTAGGGGTAGAATTGGACTCCAGTAGTTGAATAGGACAAATAGGTCGACTAGTCACCACCAAAATCTTAAAATGTTTAATGAAAGCTGCTCAATTTTGTTCGTCTGTCCCCCCACAGTGCTTTTATTAACAGTACCCGGCACAGAAGAAAATGAATCGGAGACGGACAAAACACACCCAAAGCAAATGTGGGACAACAAAAAGGTAGGCAGGCCTGTGCAGTCTGGAACACCAGTGAGTGTTGTTCCAATTTTTTTTTTTTTTTTAAATTTAGTCGTTGCCAATTCATTTTTTTATTATTTTCTCCCCAATTTGAAATGCCCAATTATTTTTAGGCTCAGCTCACCGCTACCACCCCTGCACTGACTCGGGAGGGGCGAAGATGAACACACGCTGTCCTCCGAAGCGTGTGCCGTCAGCCGCCCGCTTCTTTACACTCTGCAGACTCACCATGCAGCCGCCTCAGAGCTACAGCGTCGGAGGACAACGCAGCTCTGTGCAGCTTACAGGCAAGCCCGCAGGCGCCCGGCCAGACTACAGGGGTCAAAGGTGCGCGGTGAGCCGAGGACACCCTGGCCGACCTAATTCTCCCTTCCCCCGGACGACGCTCGGCCAATTGGTCGGTTGTGGAATAACCTGGACTCGAACCGGCACCGTCCAGGCTATAGAGTGCATCCGGCACTCTAGCGAGTGCTTTTACTGGATGCGCCACTCGGGAGCCCCGTGTTGTTCCAATTTTTTAAGTTGGAATGATAATTGGCCAACTTCAGAGACATTGTTATTCTTTTTGCAGAATGTGTCGTCGAGGCCGAAGTCCTGTGAAGTCCCGGGAATCAAGTGAGTGTTGAGCCTGTGCTTGTGTTAGCTCAGGGGGGGTACGCTGGCCTTTCTGTACCTGTGTTAGCTCAGTGGGGGTACGCTGGCCTTTCTGTACCTGTGTTAGCTCAGTGGGGGTACGCTGGCCTTTCTGTACCTGTGTTAGCTCAGTGGGGGTACGCTGGCCTTTCTGTACCTGTGTTAGCTCAGTGGGGGTACGCTGGCCTTTCTGTACCTGTGTTAGCTCAGTGGGGGTACGCTGGCCTTTCTGTACCTGTGTTAGCTCAGTGGGGGTACGCTGGCCTTTCTGTACCTGTGTTAGCTCAGTGGGGGTACGCTGGCCTTTCTGTACCTGTGTTAGCTCAGTGGGGGTACGCTGGCCTTTCTGTACCTGTGTTAGCTCAGTGGGGGGGGGAGGTACACTGACCTTTCACCTTTGGAAACTGGAGAGTGTTAGGAATGTATGTTTGGGAGCAGTTGCAGGTATCATGAAAAGGTCTTGCTCTTTATTCACTACTTGTGTTGATACTTGACCAGAAGGTCTGCATAGCAGCCTGTAGTATACCAGCGGCTCTTGAATTGTGTGTACAAGTGATTTATAGTTGGTATGACTCCCCTTAACTCATCTTAAAGTATCTGTAGTTTACAAAATACATGCATTTTCTCTGCCAGCACATCCATACTATATGTCTCAAGTGTGCAGTTTTGAAAGATGAGAAAAAAACAAACTGAGTAATGTCTAAGCTAGAGTGCAGTTTACTCAATATATTAGACAGCTAATGATAATGGAGAGCTGTGATAATGGAAAGCTGTGCTGCTCTGCATAGGAAATAAGTAATCACTGTAAAATCAAGATGTATTCAATGTAAATCAATGTATTCTCACTAACTAACCAGGAGTTATATGCAATGTGTTGCTGTCCTGTGTTTTTGCTTGAGCAAAGGTCAAAGGCAGCAGCACCCCCGGTACTGTTGGTCACTCGGATAAACGTGTTGGCTAGTTCATCTACAGTTGACTGCACATTGTTTACTTTCATTACTTTTTATTCTCTCTACTGTTACAAAGCACAACATAACTTCAGTAGCTTTATTCTCTTTTACTAAATTGCCATGACGTTGACCCGACTCCACATAGGGAGTGTGAATAACATGTGCGTGCAGCATGCGTTTTACTGGTATCTGGTATAGCAAATATGTATTTCCGTTTTAAAACATGATATCTGGTTCTGGAGTAAAGCTGTTTAGTTTTCCCATGCCCTGTGTGTAATTATACTTGCAACTCCAGTACAAAATAAAACTTGATTGGAATGGAGAAATGCCTCCATATACAGTATGTGTGTGGGTGTGTGTCTGAGAGAAAGAGAGAGAGGGGGGGAGAGACAGATGTCATCAAAAGTTTGCATACCCCACTGTGTGGAACTATACATACGCTGGGGATTTAAACTGTTGTCAACACTTTGTGCTTAAGCATTTGTTTCTTTCTTTCTAAATAAAACCCGATTTCTACACAAATATTTATTCTTTCTTGATTTATATATTAAAAAATCAACCGATTTTTACCAGATTTTTTAATTAAATAATTCTTCCCGATTTTTAAAAAAGGATTCACCCGAATTTGAAAAACAATTTCAGCCGAAAATCAGACGCCCTGGCTATAACGTGTTTCTTTAACAATTGTACATCTGTGACCAGTGTAGTTAATGGATGTGCAGAATGGGTGAGATTAATGCAATTATTGTGTTATCTCGAATTATTTTAAGTTTTAAAGTCCATCAGGTTCTTCATTTATTACACAGTGCTCGAAGTAGCAACCATTTTGGTTGCCATGGCAAGCTTTTTTCGCTGTAGGCGACTGTAAATATTAATTTAGGTGCTTTCAGGCAACCACCTTTCTGTTTGAATTTCTTTTTACATACATACTTTTTACAATAATTTACAACAATATTTAGATGTTTTTCTTAACACAAAAATATAGTATTACAGCACATTTCTCTTTTGCACCCGCATAAAAATAACATTACAGTATCATATGACTCCAGACCCACGCTCCATAGCTGGCTATAGTTCATAGCTGGTTTCTTTCAAGAAGACACATTTTGTACTAGTCCTGCAGTAGAACTGTGCTTTATTGAGGGCATCAAAGGGGTGTACTGTACTTGGCATAAATTAACTTGAACAAAAAAAACAATACTACTACTACTACTACTACTACTACTACTACTACTAATAATGAACATGCAGACCAGAGTGGTCAAGTCAGGTGGTAAAAATTGCAGCGAACGGACAGCGGAAAATACCCAAATGTATTACAAAGCCAACTAACATACCATCAGAAGTTGAAAGCTGCAGCAGCAGCACAAATAAAGAGGAGAGTGAGCCAACTTCTGAAAGGGAAGCGCCCTCAACATCCAAGTCTTCGTTTTCTGAGCCAGTGAAATGAAAAGCTCAGCCATCATGGTGCCAACAGTTCAGCCGGTTAGTTCATCAAATCAGGGCAAGTGCACTGCAGTTATTGTACGCAAGCAGGGCCACAGATTTCAATACTGATTTTATAGCAGGCTGTTCCTCTTTTAAGAAAGAGTCACTCATTAAAAATAACAGTAGTGCAAGGCATGCGAAGACTCAGCAGTGTATTTCAGGAAAGCAAACGCATCCCACAGAGCGGAGAATCTCCATGTGTTTTCATCAAACGGAATCAAACCGCAGCAAAGCACAGAAAGAGGATGTGCGTATAGAACTGAACACTGCCTGTTTTATTGCAAAAGAAGAGCTCCCTTTCACAAAATATCGGCCAGTGCTGGAGTTACAAAAAATGAATGGCGTGAATGTCAATGCTACCTTTGCAAACGACAAAATGTGTGCTGAAATGATGGGCACCATTGCTGCACAAATGCAAAATGTACTCAAAACACAACTGTTAGAGTAAATGTTTTTCATTTATGGTGGCTGGATCCACCGATGTCTCTGGTTCAGAAAAATGAGGTGGTCTGCGTGCGACTTATCCAGGAGGGAAAGCCAAGAAACCATCTTGTTGGAATCCAATCTGTTCAACACGCTCATGCAAATAGTACATTTCACACTTTCACACTTTCTGTTTTCATTTTATTTAGTAATAAATCCTATTTTGTGATATGCTATTATTTATTGCTGCTGCAGTGGCGGTTAGTGTAACAAAATACACTGGGGGGGGGCATTGGTGACAGTGTCACTGACACGCACTCACACTACTTTAGACTGTTGAAAACATATTTCAAACATATGTGGCTCATGAGTCATATGCTATATTATCAGACAACACTGCAAGCAGTACTAGAATTACAAAGTTACAGTTCATGTTGGATTGAACTCTGCAAACAATTTGAAAAGTCGCTAAAAGCTTGATTCTGTTACCGCTACTGTATGTCTGTGCAGGCTGGAGTTTTATAACTTATTTTTAAAAACAAGACTAGCATATCTTATGCACTCATGCTTTAAATAGGCAACCATTTTATTTTTCAGGCGACCATAATAGGAAAAATAGGAGCCTGCAGGCTCCAAAAATAAAAAGCTTACTTTGAGCACTGTTACATATTGTATAAGACCTGCCTGTTCTAATATTTAGTAATGTAAACATATTTTTCAAAAATGTAATACATGATTCACATAGAGTGCAGTTCCACCTAACCCAGAGTCTCTGACAAGCAGAGCAGATAGCCAGGCAGTGAGGTACTAAATGAGTTTTAAATTAAATCAAAGTATTGTCAATCTGAACTGTAGCTGGCCTGCAGGGCTGGATTTCTGCAAATCAAACGCTTCACTGGGGAATCCTAATTTGAGTTGTTAGCTCACCAGGCGCATTGTCCTCTTGCTTTTTTTTTTAAATCTGATTACATCAATGATTTCCACAGGAACTGCAGGTCACCTGATTAGCAGCATGCTTTAAACTTTGCCATAATGTTGTATCTCTTGCATGCTGATATTAAAGGTCTTCAGCCACTAGCTCATACACTCTTCTTAGTGATTGTAGATGGTAAATCGGTTCATAAAACCTGTTTTGCACTCGCAAATATACACTGCCTGGCCACTTCATTAGGACGTGTCTACCCAATTGGATTTGGCACCGCTCTGGTGTAGGGTATGGTCTCCTGGTGTAGCCGGGTCCCTTGATTATGTTGTGATCATTCTCCTGTTCTGTTGTCGGGAGTTACTGTGTTGAGGGACATTCTAAATTGGGAGGGGGGGGAAACAATTGAACCTTCCTTTTTTTTTAAAAAAAAAAAAGACACAAGAAGATTTTTACAGAACAAATTAATCCCTCATACACAAAAGCAAACATGGTTTGTGAACGGTTTGTAAAACATTTAAATAAATAAAAGTACTGGTCACTTGTTATTTTTTAATTCGGATTTGAGTGCAGATTTGTGTATTTGTGTAAGTTTCAGTATTTAAGCTACTGTTGGGTCCTATAATGTATTAGCAAAATAAATAAATCAAGTTGTAGTAATTGAAAATATCTCGTAGTCTACATGTGATTGTTCAGTAACTTGTTCACAGTGTATTTAAAGCGTCCTTCCTGGCTTTGTTAGAGAAGAGAGCACCGTCCTGTGTTGTTACTGTGATATGCTGAAATAACGTAGCTGAAAGTTATCAGACTGCATCCAGTTTGATTTCTTCAACTCGTCTTTCAAACCAGAAACTAGTTGCTATTGTGACTACTGTATTGCTGCCAACAGCAAACACTATTCTCTTTGCTATACTAAATTTAAACAGACAGACTGGACGTATAGGACAGTGAGGAAGCAGACTTTGTCTACATTGATTGACAGCATTCAGAGGACGTGTTATGTACTAGAACAGAGATTTTCTTCCATCAAGCAGCAAAAAGGTACATTACATAAATGAATACTGTATTTACGTATTTTCCGACAGATTGATTTGGAACAGTGATTAACGATTGAACGATAACATTCGAGGCCATTTAGGTAGGTCATTTTGAAGACTTTCTCTAGAGTATGAGGAGGTCCTTGGCATGGATTTCTATGCCAGTATAATTACACAGCACTTGATTAAGTCATTCAAATTGGACCAGTCATGATGTCAGTCTCACAGTATTTTTTTTCCATACCGATTTCTTGTGCTTCATAGACTAGTGTAAGTGCTGTGCTACAGTAGGAAGTACTGCTGTATCTAAGAAATGATCAAAATAATAAAAGCCTTTCTGAGTGTGACCAATTCTGAATTAAAACTGATTAGAGTGAGCCTGGCTACTGGGAATGTCATTCAACTAAGATTCCTTGATTTGCATTAAAGCACAAGATTGCTGATTTGTGTCGGGAAAACTGGGAGTCACAGTAATTGCTTAGGCCAAGCTAGGCTCCCTGTACAGGATGGGACTTTATGGGAAATCCTAATGATCCTAATCTCAGTTGTTCTAGTGCCATTGAATATTTTTCTGAACACTCTAACATCACACGCAAAAGTATATTTTAAGATCTTTGGAGAAATCAAAAAGTGGAAACAAAATCTTTTCTTTGGTCATGAAACTCTGCATGCTTACAGGGATTGAGATGAACCAGGGAGTGATCTGAACTGGCGCTTGTGTTTCTGTGTTTCTGTGTTTCTTTGATTGAGTTTACCTCTTTAACTACCTCTTTTACCAAGCAGAATGATTACAAACAACATTTTAAAGAAGAAATGAAAATGACAATTGAAGTTACTTAACTGAAATAGTTTCATCACAGTATAATGCTTGTATTATTTTTCTCTTTGGATTTAGTATATTTCCATCACCTGACCAGGAAACGACCTCGTCTCTGATTCCAGCTGCTCACAACACAGGGGGGTCTCTGCCAGACCTGACAAACATCCACTTCCCTCCTCCTCTCCCCACCCCGCTGGACCCTGAAGACTCGACCTTCCCAGTTCTGAGCTCCTCCAGCAGCACTGGCAACCTGGCAGCCACCCTCACCCACCTGGGCATCACCACTGCTAATCAAGGTATCCCTGCAGCCATTGCCTTGCACATGCAACAGCATGGCATCAGTACTAGAGGCCTGCAGATTCTCAGAATATATGAGGAATTCCCTTTTTAACGTGTGTTTTCAGCAGGTATTAAGTAAACTGAAGCCTGTTACAAGTGAGTTAATTTCAGGGCAAGAAAAGCAGCCTTCATTTGCCCTCATCTATACAATTGAGTACCAATCAATGGCAGTGAAGTTCCACAGTGAGTGATTTTTAAAAGCCGCTTGGAAGCTAATTTTCCTTTCACTTGGGGTGCAGACATTTTTACTGCCATACTGAGGCTTTAAACTGACACAAAACTTGGAAATGCCTTTTCTAATCCTACCTTAGAGTTAATCACTCGGACCGAATTATCTTCCAGTGTTGTATACTGGGATATGTAGTTGTTTGTCGACTTTAATCGCAGGTTAAATCTAGCTCAAGACTACAATCCCACAATTCACTGCATGGATATTGCGCACGCTGGGAGACGCACATTTCTATGGAAATATAAAAATCAGGAAGCAAAGTCAAAAGGACTTTATATCAAATGGATAAAAGACAAAGGAGGCTGTGTTTTCCAGTGGTTAAAGAAAAGGGCTTGTAACCAGGAGGTCCCCGGTTCAAATCCTGGCTCAGCCACTGACTCACTTTGTTACCCTGAGCAAGTCATTTAACCTCCTTGTGCTCTGTCTTTCGGGTGAGACGGTGTTTTAAGTGACTCTGCAGCTGATGCATCGTTCACACACCCTAGTCTCTGCAAGTCGCCTTGGATAAAGGCGTCTGCTAAATATGCAAATTATAATAATAATCACAGCTAAAATATGAGTGGTTTTATTTTGGTTTGATCATGACAGATGCTATATAGGTTCAATTACTCCGATACAGCAAGATTAAAAATAGGAAATAATGATTGGCTGCATTGTCTATAGGGGTGTTTATAGCTTTAATCGTGAAATATGTAAGCCATATTAATTGTTACCCTTACATAGTAGTAAGTGTACAGTGTAGGCCAGTTGACTTCATATTCAATATTTTATCACAGTTTAGACTGTTCAGCCCATCAGTGCTTGTCTGGTTCCTAGTAGCTAATTGATCCCAAAACTTTGTCAAGTTGGGTCTTAAGGATCCCAGTGATTCAACAACATGACTAGGTAACCTAATCCTTTATCTCCTACCCTCTGTCCTTAGTCTATCACCACTTAATTTCTAACTGGTCATCGTAATGGCTAGGGCTAAGTCCACTCACTAAATTCATGAGTACTAAATTCACAAGAACCAATAATAGGATTAGTCTTGGTATTGGAAGTTATCAGAAGAATAATCGTACTGTGTATAATGTGAAAAGTCTCTGAAATAATGCTAGTTTTGTATATTTTAAGACAGATTAGTCCAGTTAGCAGTCATTATTGTAGGATGAGCACAAGTGATCCTATCAGGAATCTGGGATGGCCCTTTCTGTCTGTCACACCGTCTCTTTGTATTTCACAATCTGCAAACACGGTCCTAATTGACTAACTGACAGGTAACCAAGAATAATCAATGAAAACACTTTATTATACAAGAGCAAGAAGCCAGCTCTTCACAAAAACCCTTAAAATCAAACAAAACATTTGAGAAGAGCTGAGGTTTGCTTGGGGTAATGAGTAATGTTTGGTACAGCCGGAGTATTATTGCAATCCCTTGCAAAGGGGGTATAGCAGAGACGGTCATACGTACTTCACAGATTCCTCTGTGTATCTGGAAACCACTTATCCAGTTGTCATGAAACTTGGTATCAATGTTATTCAGCATAAATTATTAATAATATCAGATTCTGGAGATATAGGGGGATGTCTGTCTACTGTACATCCATCCGCCTATGTCAAACTTACATTTTTAAGTGTAACTTGAAAACACAAGGTTATTTCATTTTAATATGCTTGAACTTGATTTGCTTAAAATGCCACCTATCCAATTTTCCATTATTCATTACCGTTTCTTATTCTATACTGTTCTGTACATACTGTTGATATAATTGTTGTCTCTAATGTTGCATCTATAGCTGCGGTGGGTTTATTTATTACTGACATACTTGTTTAAATTATCTAGAATTGGAACAAACTAGTTTGTTTTGGGTAACGCATATTTTTTGGAATACAGTCCAGATATTGCTTCCAGTTTCTGTTGGTGGAGTCCCATTCAGATCAGGTCTTAAGGCTTGTATTTTTCCTCCCCCGCAGTGGTTACATCATCACAGGCAACACTAAGTGGATCCGGCCAGCATCGTCAGCAGACAGTGGGGCCGCTCACCCTGAATACAGACTCCAGGAGACTGCCACCCCAGCAACTCTCCCCCCCTCTAACCATCTCCCAGGTACAGCTCTCCCCTATGCTTTCCCCTCTAACCATCCCCCAGGTACAGCTCTCCCCAACGCTTTCCCCTCTAACCATCTCCCAGGTACAGCTCTCCCCAAAGCTTTCCCCTCTAACCATCTCCCAGGTACAGCTCTCCCCAACGCTGTCCCCTCTAACCATCTCCCAGGTACAGCTCTCCCCAAGGCTTTCCCCTCTAACCATCTCCCAGGTACAGCTCTCCCCAACGCTGTCCCCTCCTCTAACCATCTCCCAGGTACAGCTCTCCCCAACGCTTTCCCCTCTAACCATCTCCCAGGTACAGCTCTCCCCAACGCTTTCCCCTCTAACCATCTCCCAGGTACAGCTCTCCCCAAAGCTGTCCCCTCTAACCATCTCCCAGGTACAGCTCTCCCCAACGCTGTCCCCTCTAACCATCTCCCAGGTACAGCTCTCCCCAACGCTGTCCCCTCTAACCATCTCCCAGGTACAGCTCTCCCCAACGCTTTCCCCTCTAACCATCTCCCAGGTACAGCTCTCCCCAACGCTGTCCCCTCCTCTAACCATCTCCCAGGTACAGCTCTCCCCAAAGCTTTCCCCTCTAACCATCTCCCAGGTACAGCTCTCCCCAACGCTTTCCCCTCTAACCATCTCCCAGGTACAGCTCTCCCCAAAGCTTTCCCCTCTAACCATCTCCCAGGTACAGCTCTCCCCAAAGCTGTCCCCTCCTCTAACCATCTCCCAGGTACAGCTCTCCCCAGTGCTTTCCCCTCTAACCATCTCCCAGGTACAGCTCTCCCCAAAGCTGTCCCCTCCTCTAACCATCTCCCAGGTACAGCTCTCCCCAACGCTTTCCCCTCTAACCATCTCCCAGGTACATCTCTCCCCAGTGCTTTCCCCTCTAACCATCTCCCAGGTACAGCTCTCCCCAACGCTTTCCCCTCTAACCATCTCCCAGGTACAGCTCTCCCCAACGCTGTCCCCTCCTCTAATCAACTCCCAGGTACAGCTCTCCCCAATGCTGTCCCCTCCTCTAATCAACTCCCAGGTACAGCTCTCCCCAATGCTGTCCCCTCTAACAATTTCCCAGGTACAGCTGTCCCCTCCTCTAACCAACTGCCAGGTACAGCTCTCCCCAACGCTGTCCCCTCTAACAGTCTCCCAGGTACAGCTGTCCCCTCCTCTAACCAACTCCCAGGTACAGCTCTCCCCAACGCTTTCCCCTCTAACCATCTCCCAGGTACAGCAGCAGGCACTCTTCAGATTTTATACAGGATAAACAGTGGAACAGGGTTAATTGTTCCGTTAACTGTTTCCACAGGTCTCAAATGTGGATTTTCTAAAGGGAAAATATGTTCCAGCAAATGTTTGTTTTTATTTTAAAACAGACATTTGGTACTGCAATAGTTTTGCTTGCCTTGGTGAAATGACCCACAAAGTGCAAGACAGTCTAAAATCATGGCTTGTAAACAGCAATTTCTTTACCCTAGTTTAGTACCATGTGTTTTAAAATGAAAATACTTCATTATGAATATATAGGCACATTTACTTTAGGTTAAGATAGGCAATGAATTACAATGGCATTGTACGGCCGTATTAATGACCTTTTGTTCTGTTTTTGAAGGCTATCGCGATGGATGCTCTGACCCTGGAGCAGCAGCTCCCTCTCTACACCTTCTTCACCCAGCCCAGCTCACAGGCCCACACCCAGGTAGTGAGCGGCCTGCAGCAGCACAGGCTAGTGCAGCTCCCTGCCCTGTCTGTTTGCACCACCTCCACCCTGCCCCAGTCTCCTCCGGGCAGCCAGACGCAGACATCCGTGGGTATCGACATCAATTCGGTGAGCACAGCTCGGGTGCAAACACTTGGAATCAGGCTCTTATCAGCTTAAGGCCCTAGTTTAAGCGGCAAAGAGGAAAAGTACTTAGGACTATAAGAATCAGAGGCCATTCAACCCATCAGTGCTTGTCCAGTTCTTAGGTCTTAAAGGATCCCATTGATTCAGTATCAACGACATGGTTTGGTAATCCATTCCATGCCCTCACCACTCTCTGTGAAGAAGTGTCTCCTTCGCTGTTTTCAGTCTGTATTCATTTTTAACTGTGCTTCGCTTTAGTGAAAGTAAAGCTGTTAATACAGCAAGTAACAAGCAGGTGGTATTTAACCATTAACAGACCCTAAACATTAGCATTGTTCACCTTTCCAAAAAAATATTGTAGTAGCGCTTTGATGTGATGCTCTTGATGAAGCTGTCTCATTGTGGCTTCTATTTCTTTATATATTTGTATATTATCATTACAAAATGTCACTTTCTTTAAGGTCGTGTTTTAGTATTGTTTTTTATACCATCTCGCTCCCTAACCCTTCACCCCAGAGGAGCACTGCATCTTTGGGTCCCAACAGACTAACACTGTTTTTTAATAGTATTTAAATAATATCCAATACTGGTTAAAAAAAACAAACCAAACACTTTGCTTATTCATAGATGTACTGCTGTATTAGAAAGACATATTGACATGGTGTGTGTTATAATACAGTTAAAAAGAATGCAACAGTCCCATACATCTGTGCTTTGGTTGTACTTTAGAGTTCTGTGTATCTAGAGAACCACTTTTCCAATTGTGATGAAACTTCCCTTCTTCACCGCGCTATTGAATGTATAAAAATCTCTGGGTATGTGGAGATGTCGGTCCAACAGTCTTTATATATACTTGCTAAGAACTTTTTTTTACCAGAAATTATTCAGTGTTTCAAAATCTCTGGGCAATGTGGAGGTTGTCTGTCTGACTGTCTGTCACACTTCCATTTGTTTTCAATCATCTAGAATCCTTTGTCCAGTTGTGAGGAAACCTGCTAGGGACATTCTTTAGGGAGTATGAAGGCATCTGTCTGTATGCTATACTTACTTGCTGTACTTGGAAAGGATGGATTTGGGTCATGGTGAGCTACTTGGCATGGCATGAGTGTCTTGCTGGGAATTTAGTATCTGTAAAGCTCTTGTCAGATTGTGATGACAATCCATAGCAGATTATTGAGAGCATCAAAATCTGGGTACATGTGAAGAAATCTGACAATGGAGAGGTATTTGCCAAGTAAGATCAACTGTTAAGCGATAGCTGGATGAAACACCTCTTAATTTAACCGCTGATTAGTAATGAATAAGAGAGACTTTAGCTGGCTTTGAGAGTTGGGTTAATCTGTACATTCTATACCTGCTGATGAAAAGTTTCCAGTTTCTTATGGTACATGTCTTCTTTGTGAGAGGTTTGGGTGCAAGAAGGCAGAGAAGCATACACTGAGTCCAAAGGCGGAGAGCCATCATTGCTGTAAATAAGAGGTACCAACCCATTGTAAAAGCAGTGTTCATGTATCAATCATTGTGCTCCTCTTTAGAGAGCCACTTATCTGATTTGTAATACATTTTGGTTCCAAGTAAGGCTCTAAAGGTATACATGTTTAAAAGGTAAAGAAAATTAAAAAAACCTTATTAACATATAGTATTTTAAATGTTTACCAAAGAACTGTTTTATCAGGATGTTGCAATGATTTTAAAATATTGATACTTTGTAAATCACTGTATTTGAATACTGGGTGAAAAAATGTATGTCAAAATTAAATAACTACAAAAGTAAAATATAAATATGACTAAATACTAAATCAAGTCTACTTTTCCATTTAAAATGTATAAGAATGTTTAAAATGCTTCGACATTTTTATGTTTTAATCCGTTGAAGATAGGTTCCCTTATAAAAGTTTACCCCAATTTTCATGATATTTTTGCAGTTTTCCCTTGCATTTCCAATGGCTATGCATTTTGCATGTTACTATGCATTAATTTTAACCATGCTTTTATTACAGTTTTTCTAATTTAAAACCAAAAAATGTAATCAAAATGAGGGCCGATTTCTAAGTAAGTTTTAAATCATTGAAATAATGTAGGATGCTCTTCACATGTTTGAGGTGAGTGTATTATTATTATTATTATTATTATTATTATTATTATTATTATTATTTATTTATTCATTAGCAGACGTTATCCAGTCGTAAACAAAAATACATTTCAAGTAATAATACAATTAAAAGCAAGATAAATACAATGACTTTGGTTCTAGCAAGTACAAGTATGACAAAATACGATTCAGTAACGGAGCAGATAAGTGTCAGTGATAGTTACATCAGGATATAATTAAATACAAAATACTACAGACTAAATAACACTTGACAGATTACAGTACTCTAAAGTACAGGATTAAATGCAGTAAAATAGTGGTAAGAAGATACTTTGTGCACACAGATCTAGTGAGTTAAGCTGTTTCAATCCAAACAAACACAGCATTACTGGATGGAAACCCAATTCGGCATACACTGTTAATCTTGGTACACTGAGAACCATGAGACTCTAAATGTCAAGTGATGCTTCTTGCCCACTCAAAGTGCTCAGAATCTAATGTAAAGGACAAGCCTCTACTCTAAGAAACAAGGTCAGCTCTATACAATACTATGTTTACTGTGAAGTACATGTTTCACCTTTAATCTCTAATAATCCCTGTTACAAGGTGTTCCAGAATTTACAAGAAGCGCATTACGTTACCTTTGCTGTGTCCCATGTTGTCCTTACCGCAGCATTACATTGTTAAACATATTGCACTCTTTTTAAAGTTTTTTTCCCTTATTATTGATAATAATGGAATGAATAACTAATATTTTATTTATAAATATTTAATTTGAGAAAATAATTGAGAGTAGTGTCCATTATTGCTTATAAAGAACCTGAGAATAAACGTTTATTCTGGCATTGCAATTCAGGGCGGTTCTGCTGTAATGCTTGGGGTTACTGTGCTGGCTTATAGTTGTCTTTGGGGGGTTACTATGCTGGTTTATAGTTGGCTTGGGGGTTACTATGCTGGTTTATAGTTGGCTTGGGGGGTTACTATGCTGGTTTATAGTTGTGCTTGGGGGTTACTATGCTGGTTTATAGTTGTCTTTGGGGGGTACTATGCTGGTTTATAGTTGTTTTGGGGGTTACTATGCTGGTTTATAGTTGTCTTTGGGGGGTACTATGTTTTGTTGTCTTTGGGGGGTTACTATGTGGTTTATAGTTGTCTTGGGGGGCTACTATGTGGTTTATAGTTGTGCTTGGGGGTTACTTGCTGGTTTATAGTTGTCTTGGGGGTTACTTGCTGGTTTATAGTTGGCTGGGGGGTTACTATGCTGGTTTATAGTTGGCAGTATTTATTCTGCTGTTCTTGCTGTTTGTAAAATACAGCTTTTGATAATTGAATATTCTGTATATGTTTACTGTTTATGTACAGAACTTGATATGCACACAATATAAGCGTTTACAAAATGTTATTTCAAGCTGGCAAGACGATTAGATCATTGTTGGCAGACATACTGTCGTCTGATTCAGTGAATCAGAATTTTCTGACAGTGACTTACTGTATATAATATAGATGTTCTTAGTATTTATTTTTAAAATAAATGTTCAGTTCTAAACCATGTGTTGTGTTTTTTAACAAAAGACTCTAAATTCATAAAGTCACTCAGGTGAAAGAATGTCTTGTATTATGCCCATATTTTTAAAAAAAAATTTTTTTAAAATCAGCGAAACTTTCATGGTGTTGTAGGGTCCTTCAAGTAACAGAATAATTTTTTTTGTACCATTATTTCTATGAAACCCAAACATTTTACTGAATAATAATAATTATTTTTTATTTTATTTTATTTTATTTTACTTTAATTGGAGTGGAACATCTGTAAAAGTGTTTTTTATAGTTCCTGAACTATTGTATAATATTCTCTAAGTGTCCTAAACCAAAAAATACCAATTTAAAGTCTTTGCTACAAATTTTTTTTTAATGAATTTCAAAGATAGAAAGGCAGTCGGCTAAAAATTTGTAAAAATAAATCACAAAATCCCTCGGGTGAAGTAATCAATCAATCAGTCTTTATTTTATATAGCGCCTTTCATAGTGGACCACCATCACAAAGTGCTTTACAAGATGCAGCAACAAGGAAATCCATAATACTTTAAATACAGAGAAATGCATAGTACATGATATACAGTAAAAATAATGCATAATACATGATACAGTTTAAAAAAAGTATAATACATTAAATACAGTGAAAAATGCATAATGCACGATAGTAGCATAATACATGAAATAATAGCAGGAACACAGCAGCGAATAGCAGATATCAGGCTTAAAGAGCATGGAAAGCAAGAGAGAACAGGTGGGTCTTGAGAGTTGATTTAAAGCGAGCTATGGTGGGAGCATCATGCACCAAAGCTGGGAGACAGTTCCAAAGAGTCGGAGCCATGAAGCTAAACGAGAGCTCTCCGAGTGTGGTGCACTTTTGCTTGGGGATAACAAGCAGGCCAGAGTCGGAGGACCTCAGCTTGCGGGCAGGGACATAGCGGGTCAGCAGGTTGAGGAGGTACTCAGGACCTGTGTGAGGAAGAGCATTGTAGGTGAGCAGGAGAGTTTTGAAAGTAATCCTGAACTTTACTTAGGTAGCCAGTGCAGCTGGGCAAGACAGGAGGTGATGTGATCACATATTTTACATCTGGTAAGGATCCTGGCAGCGGCGTTCTGAACTAGCTGCAGTCGGTTTATGGTGCGTGCCGGGAGACTACCATAGAGAGAGTTGCAGGAGTCAAGAGGAGACAAATGCATGACAGAGTATCTCCGCATCCGGGTGGGAAAGGTAGGGACGGACTTTGGAGATGTTTCAAAGATGATAGAAGGAAGGTTTGACCACAGAGGAGATGTGGGCATCAAAGTCAAGAAGTACACCAAGGCTTCGTACAGTGGGGGAAGGCAGCAGCAGACAGTTTCCGAGGTTCAGGGCAGCTATATTGAGATTCTTAAGCTGAGTTTTAGATCCTACTAGGAGTTCAGATTTGCTAGTGTTCAGCTGAAGAAAATTGGCAGACATCCAGGCCTCGATGTCTTGAATGCAAGCCGAGAGCTGGACCATGGCAGAGGGCTTCCAGGGTCAAGTTTTAAGTAGAGCTGGGTGTCGTCAGCATAGGAGTGAAACATGAGGCTGTGTTGGTGGATGAGGTGAACAAAGGGAAGCATGTAGATATTGAAGAGAAGGGGTCCAAGAACAGATCCTTGATGGACACCACAAGTGACTGGGGTTGCGAAACCAAATTGGACAATAAATTGCGACAAAAAATTACAAGTTATGTCTTGTAATTTGCCCAGGCATCAATATTTTTCAACAAAACTTTGCGGATGTATTGTAAGGTCACTCATGTCATAGAATAACAAGCTTGTATACAAGTATCTCTTTGAAAACACTAAGTGGAATACATGGTAATAAATAAATAAATAAATAAATAAATAAATATAGTGCTGGGAGAACACTAATTCCGAGGTGCTTGTGTGAACCTTCATATATGAAAATGTGAGCTGTGAGGTTCTTCATTTATCAGGTTTATGAGTCACAATTTCACAGCCCTATTTCATTTGGGAATGTCTAATTCAAGTCAATGGAACTCATTTGAAGTGTGGGTAAGGAATAACAAACCGAGCATTATAATAAAACGATCTGATTTTATTTACCGGTGGATTGCTATTGTGTGCTGTTTGCAACCACAGTGGTTCTGGGTTGTGTCTCCATGTGACAGGCTGGCTGCAGGGAGGAACTCAGACCAGAGAGAGAAACACACAGACAGGCGGTGATGATGAGAGAAACTGAGAGCGATGGTTGCACTCAGCGTTTAATAACAAATAAATAAAAAGGTTTAACAAACAGAACACAAAACAGGACATGGCTTGAGGCCAAAATAAACAGACAAACAAAGCGAACTAACACTTAACAAGCGGTGCGGAGACAAACAAACACGGTGAGTACAAAACACTAATTATTATTATTTCCCTTTACTTTCGTTCTCCTTCTCTCTCACCCGTTCTCACTCTCAAACACCCAACCCGGTGGTGAAAACATGCAGCT
This sequence comes from Acipenser oxyrinchus oxyrinchus, assembly GCA_030684275.1. Taxonomy (NCBI): domain Eukaryota; kingdom Metazoa; phylum Chordata; class Actinopteri; order Acipenseriformes; family Acipenseridae; genus Acipenser; species Acipenser oxyrinchus. Next base: position 632,849 of record CM060292.1, on the reverse strand, counting down.
TTTATGCAGTTGTACCAAGACTCGATTGCTAATCAATCATTCAATTGGAGTCTCGGTACAACTGCACGTGAATTAATAAAGTGTACTCCCGTGACCACACATTACATTTTAACCAGCACGTGAAGTGATTTGTGCCATCCTCGTGCCTAAATACAAATCTACATTTTAAATACACGTGAAATACAGACCCGTTTATATCCCGTGTCCCAATGACTATACACCAACATTAACACACGCAACATACAACATATAACACACACATGCACACAGGGGCGGGGCACATTGCCACATATACCCCCTTGTGCGCCACACATGGCCTCAACGGCCACCTCCCCTTAAAACCCAGCAGTCCAGGACAAAGTCTCGGGCTGGGAAGGGAGGCTTCAGTGGGCCCATGGCTGGCAATGCTGTCAGCACCCCTGTCGGTAGTGGCACGGCTGACAGCATGCTGGTCCATTGCTGCGGGGATGCTGGTCTCCTGACCTCTCCCCTTTCTTCATAGCCGGTAGCTCCCCTTGGTGGGGCTCCGACCACAGTACTTCCGGCTGTGAAGAAGCTGCAGTGGGAGCAGGTCTCGGACCTCCCCACGATCTCCGGCAGCGAAACTGCTGCAGTGGGAGCAGGTCTCGGACCTCCCCATGATCTCCGGCAGCGAAACTGCTGCAGTGGGAGCAGGTCTCCTGACCTCCCCACCTTCTTCGTGGCGGCAGCTCCCTTGGTGGGGTTCCGGCCACAGTACTTCCTGCTGCGATGCGGGCAACAGGCAGCCCCAGGCGTGCGGGCGGCTGGCAACCCCAGGCGATGCGGGCGGCTGGCAACCCCAAGCGATGCGGCGGCTGGCAACCCAAGCGTGCGGGCGACAGGCAGCCCAGGCGATGCGGGCGACAGGCAGCCCCAGGTGATGCGGGCGACAGGCAGCCCAAGCGTGCGGGCGACAGGCAGCCCCAGGCGTCGCGGCTCGACAGGCAGCCCCAGGCGATGCGGCGCGACAGGCAGCCCCAGGCGTGCCAGACAGCCATCCTTGGGCGGCGTGGCAGGAATCCTTGGGCGGCGTGGCAGGCATCCTTGGGCGGCGAGGCAGGCATCCTTGGGCGGCGAGGCAGGGGAGTCAGGACAAGCTGGGGTGCGGGTGTTGGCCCTCTTCTCGGCCTCTGCGGCCGGGCGGTTCTTCCCGTGCTTCCCTCAGCAGCCTATGCAAGGGCTGCTGAGGACACTCCAGCATCTAGTCCTGGTCCTTCTGGTGAAGGGAGAGGCAGCTCCTGCTCCTCTCCCCTGATGGTGATGGAGGCAGAGGCAGCTCCTGCTGCTCTGTTCCTGGCGGTGGAGGTGGCGGAGGTAGAGGCAGCTCCGGCTGCTCTGCTCCTGCCGGTGAAGGTGGGAGCAGCGTGTAGTCTCCTGGCGATGGAGGTGGGAGCAGCGTGTAGTCTCCCCTTTTGCAGGGGACTGGTGCTGCTCTGCCTCTCTTGCAGGGGACTGGTGCTGCTCTGCCTCTCTTGCAGGGGACTGGTGCGGCTCTGCCTCTCTTGCAGGGGACTGGTGCGGCTCTGCCTCTCTTGCAGGGGACTGGTGCGGCTCTGCCTCTGAAGGGAAACCAGCAGGCATTCTTCCTCTGCTGGTGGACATGGGGACAGCAGGCATTCTCCCTCTGCTGGTGGAGATGGGGACAGCAGGCATTCTCCCTCTGCTGGTGGAGATGGGGACAGCAGGCATTCTTCCTCTGCTGGTGGAGGTGGAACCAGCAGGCATTCTCCCTCTGCTGGCAGCTTGGGTCCTAGGGCTGTGGAAGCCCCGACTTCCCTCTCTTTGGGCTGTGGACGCACCGACTCCTCCCTTTTGGGCTGTGTACGCACCGACTCCCCCCTCTTGGGCTGTGGACGATCGGGCTCCTCCCACTCAGGCGTGGGATGTTGGGCTCCTCCCACTCAGGCGTGGGACATTCAGGCTCCTCCCACTCAGGCGTGGGGCGTTGGGCTCCTCCCACTCAGGGGTAGGGCGTTCGGGCTCCTCCCACTCAGGCGTGGGGCGTTCGGGCTCCTCCCACTCAGGCGTAGGGCGCTTCGGGCTCCTCCCACTCAGGCGTGGGGCGTTCGGGCTCCTCCCACTCAGGCGTGGGGCGTTCGGGCTCCTCCCACTCAGGCGTGGGGCGTTCGGGCTCCTCCCACTCAGGCGTGGGGCGTTCGGGCTCCTCCCACTCAGGTGTGGGGCGTTCGGGCTCCTCCCGCTTGGGCTGTGGACACTCAGGCTCCTCCCGCTTGGGCTGTGGATGCTCAGGCTCCTCCCACTTGGGCTGTGGACACTCAGGCTCCTCCCGCTTGGGCTGTGGGCGCTCAGGCTCCTCCTCATAACTGCGGAAGGGACAGGCGGCAAAGTAATGCTTACCCTCGCAGAGGGCACTGCGCCAATGACAGCGGTTGGATCCTGGCTTCCTAGCCTTCCGGTGAACCACTCCTCCGTGTCTTCCCCCATCCCATCTTCGGGACAGTGCCGAAGAGCCACATGGACGAAGCAGTGCATGGTGATGTGACAGGTTTTGCCACAGGCAAAACACCACAGCCCTGCTTCCTCCTTTCCCCCCTTTGTTCCGCTGTTGCTGCTTCTTCAGGCTGTTCTTTCCCATTATTTTTTTTATTATTATTATTTTTTTATATACAGTCCTGTGGGTTTTTCCACATCACCGCAGTACCCTTTCTGGTCTCTGAATGGGCGTGGGTTCAGATCCCACTCTGACACCACGTGTGACAGGCTGGCTGCAGGGAGGAACTCAGACCAGAGAGAGAAACACACAGACAGGCGGTGATGATGAGAGAAACTGAGTGCGATGGTTGCACTCAGCGTTTAATAACAAATAAATAAAAGGTTTAACAAACAGAACACAAAACAGGACACGGCGCTTGAGGCCAAAATAAACAGACAAACAAAGCGAACTAACACTTAACAAGCGGTGCGGAGACAAACAAACACGGTGAGTACAAAACACTTATTATTATTATTTCCCTTCACTTTACGTTCTCCTTCTCTCTCACCCGTTCTCCACTCTCGAACACCCAACCCGAGTGAGTGAAAACATGCAGCTTTTATGCAGTTGTACCAAGACTCGATTTCTAATCAATCATTCAATTGGAGTCTCGGTACAACTGCACGTGAATTAATAAAGTGTACTTCCATCACCACACATTACATTTTAACCAGCACGTGAAGTGATTTGTGCCATCCTCGTGCCTAAATACAAATCTACATTTTTAAATACACGTGAAACACAGACCCGTTTATATCCCGTGTCCCAATGACTATACGCCAACATTAACACACGCAACATACAACATATAACACACACATGCACACAGGGGCGGGGCACATTGCCACACTCCAATATTGAGTTTTTAGCTTGCTTTGAGCTTGTCTGGAGAATTCTAACTGCCAGCACTGTGTGAACTTCCTCATTCCACTCGCATCATGTGGCACTGTAACCTTTCAACTCTGTAACCAATTCTTTACTCCTGTCTAAAGTACAGGTAGCTTTTTCAATGTGGGGCGAAAAGGAGAAAAGGTTAAATAACTGTATTGGAGCAACATAACCCAGAACCACTCGGAATGATGGCAAACACCCTGCCTTTTACTTTAGTATGCAAAAAAATACAAACAGTAAATATTATTGTTGTTGAACTTTCTCAATGTTTAAAAAGATGCGGTGCATCTCAAGTTTCTCTTTTTACTAAAACAGCTTGCAGTCAGAAATGGAAGTGCCTGAACCAATGAGAACGCTCCATTACCTTGTTGTAACCAGTCAGTGATGATAAAGCAGGGCTCCTGCCTTGAAGACCAACCAATGTCTTTAATTAATGTATGCTTGCACAATATGCAAATATGTTGTTGGAGGCCAGTTATAAAAAGGGCCAGAAATTGGATGTGTTTGTAGTTTGAGATGTGCAGAAAATGTAGTGCAATAATCATCTACCAGGTGGATAAAACCAGTAAGGGAATTTGTCAATGGTCAAATGAAGCTCTTGTCTTTAACACCTATGTTGATCCTGTAGGCTTCACTCCAGCAGTACCGCAGTAATGCTGGGTCGCCAGCCAACCAGTCTCCCACCTCTCCTGTCTCCAATCAAGGCTTCTCTCCTGGCAGCTCCCCTCAAGTAAGGGCCATCGTGCTTCCAAGGGCCTTGCTTTCCGTTTTCAGTGCAGCCTTCCATCACTGACCCATGGTCCCTCTGCTCATGTGCTTGTCTGCATCACACCTCACCACGGCAACCTTGTATTCTGCGTTGTTTGTTTATTGTATTTATTTATGAGGGACACATACAATTATAACACAAGTGTCACTTACATAACACAAGATGCTTTGCATTTTCAATTTAGCCAGTAGGCTAATTTCTATTGACAGTCCCCGGGCAGACATTGATGACTACTGTAATAAATCTCCATATTACTTCTATTCTAAACTATAGCAATAACCACCTATTGAATTTGATTTAAAAATACATACAACATTGAAGTCATAAATTATCTATTTAAAGTGCATAACAAAGAGCAGCTTACATAATCAAGTTACAGTACAATTTATATAATCTAAATATCCAATATACGCAATGCAAATTCAAATACATCCTGAATAAATTAATGCTGGCATAATTGATTATGTTTCAACCAAGCCTTAAGTTTATTAAAAAATATTTTAAAATCCCTGTTGACTGTCAGAGTGCTTTGATGATCTGTCGCTGCAGTGTGTCTTTCATGTTGTTGCTGCTTTTCACAGTCATCTTTATTTTGGAAATCTGTTGATAGCAACTCGAAAAAAGAGAATTGACCTTAAAGCGGAACGCATAAAATATGTCCTTTTTTCTTTTTTTTTCTTTTTTTTTTTTACTGTTCCCTTACATTCGTTTTCAGTGATCAATCTGTTTTAACTTTCTATGCCTGCCACAGACATAATGTAGATGCCAAAGTGTCTTTGTAGAAGTAAGAGTCAGTGCCATCAAGTGCACAGGATTATATTGCCAGCAAAACTAATGGAAACTTGTGTGTGTATATATATATATATATATATATATATATATATATATATATATATATATATATATATATATATATCTGGACAGTCTAGGCTGGCTTGCGTCAACAATAGCACACCCAGTTTTATGCACTACTTGGCGCACTTTTTACAAATAAAAACAAGCGCGCTAAACAATAAAACAAACAAATCCAAAACAAAACTACACCCAAGCAAAGGCTATATCTGTGTAGTGACAGGGGCAGCCTTCTGGTCCCAATCAATTCTCTAAACTAACTGCCTAGGAGCTGTCGCCCAGCTCCACTGTTATACAGGGTACCACCCCCAATAGCAGCCAGTTAACCAACAGGGCGCCACCCCCAATAGCAACCAGTTAACAAGTCCCTGCTCGCTGCCATGAGTAAGAGATGTTTGCTTCTCCTTCCCAGAATCCTACTGCAAAATGACAAACCAGGTCTGTGCACCTGCCCAATTCGAGAGAGGGACCATAGCACAAAGCAGGCCTGCGCACCTGCCCAATTCCAGAGAGGGACCATAGCACAAACCAGGCCTGCGCACCTGCCCAATTCCAGAGACGGACCATAGCACAAACCAGACCTGCGCACCTGCCCAATTCCAGAGACGGACCATAGCACAAACCAGGCCTCCGCACCTACCCAATTCCAGAGAGGGACCATAGTACAAACCAGGTCTGCGCACCTGCCCAATTCCAGAGAGGGACCATAGCACAAACCAGGCCTGCGCACCTGCCCAATTCCAGAGAGGGACCATAGCACAAACCAGGCCTGCGCACCTGCCCAATTCCAGAGAGGGACCATAGCACAAACCAGGTCTGCGCACCTGCCCAATTCCAGAGAGGGACCATAGCACAAACCAGACCTGCGCACCTGCCCAATTCCAGAGAGGGATGCTAAACTAGACAAAAAAGTGTTTCAGAGCCCAGGCAGTTGAGATGAGAAAATAGTGGTTTGCCCCATTGAGTATATGATCTATTGCAAAGCGTTGAATCCCCACATAGTGGCAGAAAAAACATTTAAAAAATCTGATTCCAGGGGTTGACACCAGCTGAATTCATGGGCAGGAAACTAAATTAGATGAAGCAAGTTGTTTTGGCCACAGTTCATGTGTCCACAGAGGTTTTAGGGACAAAAGAAACTGATTTTTATGGAACTTCTGGGTTTCTATCGCGCTGCAATTTCAAGAATTTAAAATAATTAATTTGTGATTGAAAATGTTTTACATTTATAATTGACCTTTTAAAAGCACCAATGAGACTCCTCCTTTTAATTGAGACATTTCAACAACTTTCAGCATGCTTCTCAAACCAAAATCAATACAATGTAACTTGAACACCACATGTGGAAAAATTGATAAACATTTTTTTTTTAAATTTCCTGGAAACAGTATTTCGTGGCCTTTTAAAGCTACAAAACATCAAAATATGTTTTTTTAAGGCCAGCAGCAGTATATGTAGTAAGTTTAATTGTTAAAAGCACTGCCTTCTCCAACTCTGTAAAAGCACCAGCTAATTCTAGGTTTGATTCATGGATTTGGTATCTAAAGAGTAGCAGTAGATCTATATATTGTTTTGTATGCATATATTATCCCGGTTGAAAGGGAATATTTCTCAGGCGGTCTTGCAGATCCAGCGATAACCTTGAATATGATGTTGCATGTGGTTTTCATTTGGATTGCGTAGAATGCTACTTACTACCTGTGACCTGAAGCAAGGAATTAAATTTCAGTTCATTGAAACAAAATCCAGTTAGCATGGTTTTAAGCAAGGGCCACAGTTGTATTTTTCATGTTTAGATTCACTTTGTGTTTCAGTCATCACATCCTGGAGCCTTTTTAAACTCAGAAGCATTCCTGTGTCCTCTGTAGAGCGCTCAGGATCACGTCTAATCTGTTACACCAGAGTGTAACTATTAACCTGTCCCCCTGCAACAAGCCAGGGGATGTAAGAAAAAAAGTGTTCTATGTGGTATTTCTTACAACCACTGGGGTGTTGCAGGGGGGCAGGTTAAGGGCTACACTCTGGTGTACCCGCTGTACTTGGATGTTTCACATATTTGTAACGATTTTATATTTTATATAAATAACAATCAGAAAATATTCAAAAAATGTTCATACATGTTTCAATGCATATCTGCATGTACAAAATATATCTTCTATAAATACATAGATTTACTTGTCAGTAATTATGAAAACAAATCAAAGACTTTTGTTTTGGTTTTTTTAAAAGCAATTTAACTACATACTTTTTTCTTTGGGACAGTTAGACATGACTCTGATGAGCTCTCTAGAGGCCATGGTAGGAGTTCTTCAAACCTGTAGAAAGTCATCAGTATGCAACTGAAATAGAAAATGATACAAAATGAATCTAAACAAAAAGAATACATTCATTAAGATAGCTGGCATTTCACATTTCTGTACCGTGATGCCCTTTGCAGTCGATTCCTATCGGTAACATAGAACAGTTACCTGTTACACAGAAACTGAAAACACAGGTGACAGGAAAACTGGACAGCAATAAAGCAGAATATTAGTAAGCTATGAGAATTTTCTTTATTGGACCGCTTTTTGTTTTTTGTCTGTTTAGAATTGGAAAAATGGTATTTAAAACCCAGGCAGCTTGCAGTTCTTTTTCTGCATAAAAAAAACTAAGGTGGTGACAAAGTGTATTTGTTTTGAGTCCGAGCCTTTATTAAATCACATGTGCTTTTATTTTAGCACACTTCAATCCTTGGCAGCATCTTTGGGGATTCGTACTATGATCAGCAACTCACGGCCCGGCAGACGAATGCTCTGTCCCACCAGGTGAGTGAGCTCGCTGCTTAGATTGCAGCTTACCACAGTTACATTGCTATCTACTGGTCCCATTGTGTTGTTTGATTTGAAGGGACTATGTTAGTAATTGTATTATTGCTGTGCCTTTTTCTTTCTTTCTTTCTTGCAGATTTTTGGTAGGATGTAGAACACAGTAAACTTTAACAGAAAAAGTAGTTCTGTTAAAGTGTTTACAAGAAACACATTGCATTACCTTTGCTGTGTCCTGTGTTGTCCGTATTGCAGCGTTATATTTTTAAACAACTCTTGAAATCTGAATCACACATCCTGGGTCATAAATCAACTGGGGAAACATTTCTCAACATTTACTCAGGAGCGTTCGCCAGGAGAAAAAAAAAAAAATCTTCTAAGGATCACGCTCCCTCTGCAACAGTGCAGTTTTTTTTAGCTCCCTCAATACGGCACTAATTTCTATCAGAGCACCAGCATTGTTGCAGGAGGGAGCATGAACTGAATACACTGCCATGTTTAGAAGAATATTCCCTATTCACCTCTGATGTGTGAATAAAAATATCAAAACAATCAGGATTGTGTTGAAAAATATATTCTCTAAGGGGGGTGTATGAGTTTCTTCTGTAGTAAAGGCACGGCCGTAGGGTGATTATATACAGTCGATGGGGGATACCACAGGGAGCATTGGATCCAGTGCTTCGTTAGGGTTAGGGTTAGGGAATGGAAACTGGCAGGGACTGTTTCACTCACCACGCTGCAGTGGATCCCACTGGCCAGGCACTCAGTGAGCTCAAAGGCTGCCCTTTGTCCTCCAACAGCCGGCAGCTCACATCCGCTGTGGAGCTCCTGGGTGTAAAGAGGTGATTGGCTTGGGGATCAGAGGTTGCCCACTGACCTTCAGTTTGTGGGGAGCTGCGGTGAGGAAAAGTAATTGGACATTCTAAAATTGGGGGAAAGAACTAAACAAAAAACCGTGATGTCACTCCTGATTGTCTAATTCATGGTTTATTCCACACAGCTGGAACAGTTCAATATGATTGAGAATCCTGTCAGCGCCAATAACCTGTACAGCCAGTGTTCCACCCTGAACTACTCCCAGGCAACCATGATGGGCCTGACAGGGAGTCATGGGAGTCTACAAGATTCACAGCAACTGAGTTACATGAGCCACGGAAACATCCCCAACATCATATTGACAGGTACCACCAGCTACTGCACACCATCACACGAAACCTCCCCAGCATCATATTGACAGGTACCACCAGCTACTGCACACCATCACACGAAACATCCCCAGCATCATATTGACAGGTACCATCAGCTACTGCACACCATCACACGAAACATCCCCAGCATCATATTGACAGGTACCATCAGCTACTGCACACCATCACACGAAACATCCCCAGCATCATATTGACAGGTACCATCAGCTACTGCACACCATCACACGAAACATCCCCAGCATCATATTGACAGGTACCATCAGCTACTGCACACCATCACATGAAACATCCCCAGCATCATATTGACAGGTACCATCAGCTACTTCACACCATCACACGAAACATCCCCAGCATCATATTGACAGGTACCACCAGCTACTGCACACCATCACACGAAACATCCCCAGCATCATATTGACAGGTACCATCAGCTACTGCACACCATCACACGAAACATCCCCAGCATCATATTGACAGGTACCATCAGCTACTGCACACCATCACACGAAACATCCCCAGCATCATATTGACAGGTACCATCAGCTACTGCACACCATCACATGAAACATCCCCAGCATCATATTGACAGGTACCATCAGCTACTTCACACCATCACACGAAACATCCCCAGCATCATATTGACAGGTACCACCAGCTACTGCACACCATCACACGAAACATCCCCAGCATCATATTGACAGGTACCACCAGCTACTGCACACCATCACACGAAACATCCCCAGCATCATATTGACAGGTACCACCAGCTACTGCACACCATCACACGAAACATCCCCAGCATCATATTGACAGGTACCGCCAGCTACTGTTTCCTGTGCATACACAACCCTGCTTGATCTCTGTTTCCTGTACAAATATTTCAGAAATTTGAGCACTAAAAATAAATACGAGCTACACGTGTGAAACAAACACAGAAATTTACAATTTTACCTTTACCTAATTTTAACATTTTTAATACAGAAAACTACACATCCGTTTACCTGAAGATGTTTGTACCACATAATAAACTGTGTCTTAAACCCATAGGCTGATTTTTCTCTGTTACTTTAATAGCAGCAGGGCACAGTTTATTATTTAGTGGATATGAACATTTTCACATATATTGCAGTATATTGTGAAATGTACACCCCAAATTTGAAAAAGCGGGTACCGTTTGAGTATTTTGTGTTTGTGGACCTGTTTAACACGTTGGGTTTGGCATTACCCTGGTGTGGGGTATGTTCCCCTGGTATACACGGAAGCCCTTGATTGCTCTGGAAGGCTGAGACAATGCTGTAGTTAAATAAGCATTGTTGGGGTTCAGGTATAGGGCAGAGCTGTCTGTTACATGCTGTCAGATCAGGACTTCACTAACACAGAGCATGGGAGCTGCAGCATGCTATTTCCCATATTACAGCTGTATACAATTAAAGGAGCGGTCACCAATTCCATGCACAACACTTGCAAAATATTTAAAATATAAACATGCTGAGTTCATTGCAGTCATCAGCTGCATGGATTAACCACTCAACAGAACACGCGAGTACAGACATTAAGTTACTGTTTTAGTATCACTTTAGTGTCTGAGCAAGGTGTTGTATTTTAAGCAGTTGAATATGGTAGCAACTTGACTTGCCCCTGAAGTGGCACTCAGCAATTAGATCTGGCAGCCAGTTTTTTGGGGCCTAGGAGCCATTGGCTTCTGGAGCTTTGTAGGGGAGTGTGCCTGTCAACTTGGAAAGGGAGAGCACAAGAAATACATTATTATTTTTTTTGTTTAAAGCACTGTAAATAAATAGTATGTGCATACAGGCCTTTTGTTATTTCATCTGCAGCGTTGGAATTAAAAAAAAAAAAATCAAAGTTATTTGCTTCACAGCCATAATGTTTGTGGTCAATAAAGCAAATAAGAACAATTGTTTTTTGTTGTTATTTTAAGACCAAGTTTTTGTACAGTACAGTCAGCACTCACATATCCGACCCTATACAATTTTGACTTCAGTGACGGTTAAACGTGTGTGATGTATATCTGATTATTTCATTTTGTCCCGTTCCAACCCTTGTCCGTTTCAGGGAACACAAAAAAGATACAATATCAGAAATACATAGCTGAAAAGACTGTGTTTTAAAATAAGTTGGCTTCCATTTAGATGTACCGTATTGGTTTTGTTGGTACAGTACTATATTTTCAACAGAAGAACGATATGATTCTGAAAATATCACTTGCGAAAAGACACAACACGTGGCCTGTAATACCGTACGTAGTTTTAAATCAGGTACATATTGTAGCAGTTTGTAAAATTCCCCGTTAACGATCCAACAGCAAAATGAAATAAAAATGTTACCCAGACGCAGAACTGCGTACAACGTAAAAGATAATGCAATTTAGCAAAAGATTTAAAAAAAAAAAAAAAAAACAGTTTCCAGAGTTAAACCAGTATCCAAAGTCAGTATTCAAAATTGCAGAATATAGTGCTCGATAAGGCCCTAATGTCACAGTTCACTTGCAAATGAAAATGCACAAAAAAATACTAAACATCACAGATTAAAAATAAAAAAATACATCACAGTATCTAAAACTGTTTAATGATTAGCTGTTGCATTACCCTAGCTTGTCTCGTTCGCTTTGTTTTGGCTGCATTTTCATCAGGTGAAACTGGAGGAAGCGCTGTGTAACTGCACAATAAAAACAGACTGATTTGGCATGAGAGAGAAAGAAATTAATTAAATTAAACACGGGCTGTGATGGATATTCACATAAATTGTATCATTGAAGAGATGCTTTGTATCAGAAAGCTGGTGGCGGAGTCAGAAATCGCGTGTGACGGGTAAGCGCATTAATTTGTTATGTATATATAATGGGGATTCATTTTATTCTTTAATACAAGGGCTGCAAAACGAGACTGACGTGTAACTAGGTAATCCCAGTGCTCACTGTAGTTCAAAGTAACATTACAGTTAAAACGTAATGCATAAGAAGTATGTACAGTATTTATTGAAAGTACTCATGACTTCAAGGTAATGTTGCATTTTACTCACATAGTGTCTAAATTGGAGAGTAAATTATTCAATGACCCAAAACCTTATCTGGAGCTCTTCCTGAAGGGCTGGCCTTTGTCCTCCAGGGGCCGGTAGCTCGCTGACATCCGCTCTCAAGTTCCTGGGTGTTGAGAGGAAGTTACCGGTAGGTTGATCATGGTATCGGAGGATGCCCACTGACCTTCAGTTCTCCGGAGATGTTGTGGGGAGTAGCTGCGGTGAGGGAACGTAATTGCACATTCTAAATTGGGGAGACAATGGTAGGTAAAATAATTGGGCAGGTATTAATAGTGAATATGAGATTGGAATGAAAATCCTCTGGGGGTTGATGCTTACCTCTGCTAATTTCCTGTTTCAGTTACAGGAGAGTCTCCACCCAGCTTGTCCAAGGAACTAACCAACTCGCTGGCAGGGGTCGGTGACGTCAGCTTCGATGCAGACTCCCACTTCCCTCTGGACGAACTGAAAATCGACCCCTTGACCCTCGACGGACTTCATATGCTCAATGACCCAGACATGGTCCTTGCAGACCCTGCCACAGAGGACACGTTCAGAATGGACCGGCTGTAGCGTGGGACCACCCATGGAAGGGGCCAGGAAACAGCGCCCCTTGCAGGTTCTGAGAAGAATAGCAACCCAACTGATTGGTCAGATGTGTTTGAATGGTGTGCCACTGTTGATAGTGGCAGCTCTGTCATGTACAATGAATTTAAGCTTGTTGTTCTGAGCTTATTTTGCCACAGCGCTCAGTTTAGCGCTTGCCATTTGTCTCTCGTTGCAGCTGATGAATGGGAGATTCTGCATCGCCCAGACTTAAACACGCTTTTAAGGTTGTCGATTTGTATTTTGCATCAGATTGAGCTTTGATCTGGCTGAAATCAAAAAAAAAAAAAAAAAAAAAAAAAAAATCCCATTTAAAAATGGCAATGTGTATATAATTCTTTTCATGACGTCTTACGTTGACCAGGTGTGTCCAGGCTGCAATTTAAGATGTGCAACTTCTATCGACACCCACATGTTCTTAACCGCTGTGTTGTATGCTTTTGTTATTTATTTGCCATTGTTTGTTATGTTTTCAATTGACCAGCATTTACTGCCTATTTTTGTACCCTGCCAAACTATTCAATGTGAATAGTCATATTTTATTTTATTTTAACTATTTATTTAAAATCTACCAGCACTGGTCAACATTTATTTCTCTTTTTTTTATTTTTAAGCACAAGGAGTACTAAACCTCCCCATAGTTCATATTATTGTTTCTATAAACAGATATCATGCTTAAAATGAAACAGCACTTGTACACGTTTTAGTTTTGTCGTCCGACTAGTTTACTTTGCAGTCTACACAGCAGAATTAAAGGGAATCCTTACAATTTGTATTATTTTTATATTTGGACAAATTCTAAAATGTAAATGCTACTCTAAGGTGTAAAAAGATACACTACCGCGATGAAAACCAACTACAATGAGTCACTGTGATCACCCGAGTTTGCCTTAAGTAGTGAGTTTTTTGTCCGTTAGATAATGGGAAGAATATTTTCGTAAATAATTGTTTTAAATAAAAATGTAATTTGTGATGAGGCAGCAAAATCTTACTCACTCTTTGCGGAGTCTATTTTTTTACTTACACACTAAAAGGGATTATGTGCAATCCTTAAGGAAGCATCATGGCTGAAACTTTAACCAGCAGACGGGAGGGGGAGGATTATTACTCCTTGGGATGTCTCACTGATAAGACATAAGGAAGGGTGAGGCTTACCCAGCAGGGCACCGTTACTGATCACTACTGAGGCGAATGTTTTGCAGTCAGTTGCATCATTTTGTATTCTGTGTAGGACAGATTTAATAAGCTTTGACTCTTAAAAAAACTTTAAAAAATAACTGAAAAAAGAATAAAACTGTAATGATACAAACAGTACTTCATTGAAGACATTGAAAAAAACTTCTAAACGAAACATTTGCCATTTAATTAATAGTATTTCTAAATTTAGCACAGTATGTAATAGCTATGATGATGACTTAAGTAGCTTGAAATGTCATTTCAATAGCTTTTTTAAAAAAAACATTTTTCTCACTATTTTGTGGTGTTTGCATTGAAGCTGCCAGCACTGCAAACTGTCTATTGAGTAGGGGGAGTTGAAAGGTCACGTTGTCACATGATTTGAATGGAATCCAAACAATCTTAAAGCAGGCAGATTTAGAGCAAATGAGAACAACTCTGAACCACTCACAATGATTGCAGACACCCTCAGATAGTGAAGGCAATGTAAAAAAAATAAAAATAAAAAATAAAAAGATTGAAATGACACTAGAAGCCACTTGCTCTTTAAAACGGCTCATTTTTGCATTAAATGCTACAAAGCTATTTGGATAGATTTTCTTCTGAAATGTAAAACCGTTTTGTAGAGTACTATTCAAAATGTTTTTTTCATTGAATTTATTGAGTTTCCTTTCAAATGCCAGAATGTAATGTAAATGTTTTATAGACTACTGTAGATAAAATGGCAGAGATTTTGTCTTCATGAAAGTCCACCTCTGCTGATCACTATAAAACACTAAGGGCTCGTTTCACAGACCTGGATTCGCACTAGTCTTGAACTTGCTTACCTAAAGTAACATCGTTCAGTGCTAACCAGGGTAACAATAGAAGTCATTGAATTTTACAAGATTGTTAGATATTACAGTTTAGAGTATCCTCTTTAAAATACATCTGTAACTTCTGAACACAAATCGTTACTTTGGACAACGTTTTTTGATGGAAAAATGCAAATGAATCATTCTCAATTTCTTTAATCAGTTATTTTTAAAAATCCTTTCTCAACAATCTTACACACACTTTTAATACTAGTTGTTACTAAGTTTGTAACATTACCAGTTGTATTTTTCTTTTACAAACAGTTGTGCAAAGTGGGCTTCAGAGTAAAGTGTAAATCTGGTCCTGTGTCTTTCGTGCCATTTACAAATGGTTAGCACTGTTATGTTTGTCCTGCAGAAAAACAATGTCTAAAGCTTTGACATAATGCATTACAGTGCTGTTAATACATAGCTTATATAGTAAGATGGGAATGAGTGAAACCGTATGCATACATTTTAATAGGGATATATGCAGAGACCAGTATATTGCATTCCTCAGGAATGAAATCAATATACGTTTCCATAACAAATGGAAACTGTCACTTTGTTAAGATTGCTGGATTAGAGGTATAGGGGTAGCGTCCTGACCAGAATGTATTTATTTGTTATCTTAAACCTAAGGTAAGGTCTCTGTTACATCTGCAAGACCCAAAGGTGGACCTGTTTCTAAGATTTATGTACAATACTGTACATGATGAGTCAGTGTGTATGTATTTATATAGCTATATCTGTCTGTCTGTCTATCTATCTATCTGTCTATCTATCTATCTAAACCCTATCACAGCAGTTTCTCCCCTTATTTTCAATCTGAAAACTTTCCGAAGGTGAGCCGGTGTTGTGTTCCCTCAATGGCTCTGTCTTTGTGCATCTGTAACACCAGTGGTGCAGTATTAAACCTAAGAGGGTCATGGATTGATGTTTTTAAAAGACTGTTAAGTGGTACACCAGCTCCAGTATCTACTGTTGCATTTCTAACCCATTAGTTACCATTATAATTCAATTACAGTAGCCAGCGACCTAGGGATATAGGCGGTCTGTATAAACGCAGGAGTGTATTTATGTATGTATGAACAGTACCAACACAAATTATGGAAACCGTTGATTTACTGAACTTGGGGTGTGGATTTTATTGCCCATTTTTCCTCACTCAAGCCCCTTACTAATATCTTGGTATACCTGAATAGGTAATCTCTTCAAAATTATGCAACATATTTTAATATCTTTCTAGGAAAGCCGTGCAACTGGGCATGGGCAGTTTACTGCCAGGTAACCTCACTCAGGCTACTTCGCATACTAAATATCTTTGTATCCCTGAATAGATAATTGTGTCCTCTTTTAAAAATAATATTTTAATTAGCACTATGTCCACACAGTGTTACCCCAAAATATGACCCACCTACTACCTTTGTATGTATGTATTTATCTGTCATACATACCCTCCAACAATTCATATATTGATATCCTTAAATATAAAATCATTACTTCTTAAAAACAGGCAGGTTATTTCAACTGAGCAATCTGCCTTACACAATTTATACCAATACAGAATTACAGAGTTGGGCATTTTTACCCCAAAAAACAGTATTGCAAAAATGAGTCTCGCCTTCTCCACCTGTGCGAGCTTCCCTGCTGACAGCTGTTTTAACTAATGTGAGGCAAAACACTGTTAGATTAGTCTTTGAAAACATCTTCTGTATGAAAATAGTTCAACTGTGGTGCAAGAGTAAATAATGGGTTAATTTAAAGTTTCAATTTAAAATGTTTCTTTTAGACAAATAAAGTCCAACCCCTTAAGCAGCTACTTACTGGGATCAGAAAATAATCTTGACTTCCTTGAGGGTTTAATGTTGAAACTGAATACTGTGGACTCCCTATTTACCCCCACCCCTTGTGCAGCTGACTGTTTGTTTTTTTTTTTGTTTTTTTTTACAAGTTCAAAATTCTTCTTGGGAATTGCCTTGTCTGAAACATTGCTATTGATTACAGAGGGCTAGTTTACCCTGCTCTGTGTGTGTGTGTGTCTATATATATATATATAGTATTCAGACCCCTGACCAATTCTCTCATTACTGAATTACAAATGGTACATTGAAATTTCATTCTGTTTTGATATTTTATTTTAAAACTGAAACTCAAAATCAATTATTGTAAGGTGACATTGGTTTTATGTTGGGAAATATTTTTAAGAAAAATAAAAAACTGAAATATCTTGCTTGCATAAGTATTCAACCCCCACACATTAATATTTGGTAGAGCCACCTTTCGTTGCAATAACAGCTTTAAGTCTTTTGTGGTCAGTATGTACCAGCTTTGCACACAGTGTCGGAGTGATTTTGGCCCATTCTTCTTGGCAGATTTGCTCCAGGTTGTTCAGGTTGGTTGGATGACGCTTGTGGACCACAATTTTCAAATAGTGCCACAGATTCTCAATGGGATTGAGATCAGGACTTTGACTGGGCCACTGTAGGACATTCACCTTTTTGTTCTTGAGCCACTCCAATGTTGCTTGGCCTTGTGCTTGGGATCATTGTCCTGCTGAAAGGTGAATTTCCTCCCAAGCTTCAGTTTTTGAGTGGACTGAAGCAGGTTCTCTTGCAGTATTTCGCTGTATTTTGCTCCATCCTTTCTTCCTTCAATTTTAACAAGATGCCCAGTCCCTGCTGATGAGAAGCATCCCCACAGCATGATGCTGCCACCACCATACTTCACTGTAGGGATGGTGTGTCTTGAGGCATGAGCAGTGTTAGGTTTGCGCCACACATAGCGCTTTGAGTTTTGGCCAAAAAGTTCTATCTTGGTCTCATCTGACCACAACCTTTTCCCACATTGCAGCTGGGTCACTCTCATGCTTTCTGGCAAACTGCTTTCAGATGGTACTTTTTGAGTAACGGCTTCTTTCTTGCCACCCTCCCATACAGGCCAGTGTTATGCAGAGCTCTTGATATGGTTGACTGGTGCACCATTACTCCACTCCCAGCCACTGAACTCTGTAGCTCCTTCAAAGTGATTGTTGGCCTCTCTGTGGCTTCTCTCACAAGTCTCCTTGTTTGAGCGCTGAGTTTTGAGGGACGGACTTTTCTTGGCAGTGCCTGGGTGGTGTGATGCAGCTTCCACTTCCTGATTATTGATCCAACTGTGCTCACTGGGATATCCAAACACTTGGATATTATTTTGTACCCTTTCCTTAACCTATGCATTTGTATTACTTTATCTCTAACTTCTGTAGAATGAATGCTCTTTCGTCTTCATTTTCCTTCAGATTTACAGCCTGACCAATGATCCTTCAACAGTGGGGTTTTTATCCAGAAAATGTGACAGCAACTTTAATGGTTCACAGGTGAAGGCCAATGGTAAGGTAATTGTGTCCTCGTTAGGGCAATTTCTTTCATCGGTGTAAACTGGCAGCTTCCACAGCACAGGGGTTGAATACTTATGCAAGCAAGATATTTCAGTTTTTTATTTTTCTTAAAAATATTTCCCAACATAAAACCAATGTCACCTTACAATAATTGATTTTGAAATAATTTTTTAAAATAAAATATCAAACAGAACGAAATTTCAATGTACCATTTGTAATTCAGTAATATGAGAATATGAGAGAATTGGTCAGGGGTCTGAATACTTTTGCAAGGCACTGTATGTGTGTGTGTGTATATATATATATATATATATATATATATATATATATATATATATATATATATATATATATATATATATATATTGGTGTTGATTCTGGCTTCAAAAAGGATCTACCAAATCTGCAAATCTGCATTAGAATGGCATTTTGAACATGCATGAAAATGGTGCAGTATTATCAGTACTGTTTTATAATGATGCTTGTGCATGCTGGTTAATCTGTTCCCAGCATTTTGTGTATTAAGCTTGTCTTTTTAAGTTGTAAAAAGATCATTTGTATTGTCATCGGAGATTTCATATTTCAGTTGAATCAGGACATTGGAAGCCATCTCCATTGACCTATATTAGCATGCAGCTTTTAAACTTGTACTGTCATGATAACACTTCAAGAAAGTGGCTACCCCCTTTTCCATTATGTGAAAAGTGGTTTGGGCAAAGTGTGTGCCTCGTGTTTAGATGTTATTGTCATTGCAGTATTATTTATGTTTTGGAGTTGTAGGCATGTAATGCATGTTGTTGTTGTTGTTGTTGTTGTTTTGTTTTTGTTTTTTTTAAAGGCCAGCACGACATTTATGATGACATGTACTATAGACCATTTTTACCTTTTTAAAAATGTGTAGACTTTATATATTGCAAATGGAGCACTACGTTCTTTTATAATTTGTTTCCCTTTTTAAAAAGACCTGCTTTCTTGCTAGGTTCTAGCTGTGATGTTAACTGCCTTATACCTCTAGACTTGGCAGACATGGGTGTAAAGAACTGAATAGAAGTAATACCTTGACTTTGTTTTACATTACTTAAGGATTAGCTTCAAACAGCATTTGGTTTTACTTTCCTCTTATCTTTGTGTGATGTTTGCAATCGTTCTGAATAGTTCTTTCTGCAATTGCACAAATATGGTGTGGCTTTTATTTTCTGATAACCTTGTTGCCTGTCATAGACATATAGGCTAGCTCAGTCATTTTTATATTAGTAAGCACCAGCACCATCTAGTGCACAGGAGGGTATTGCAGGAAATGAAACTTGTTTGAAAAGTGGCAGCTCACTAGATGGCACTGGTCTAGATGCTTGATCAGACTATGGGACATATATCTATGGGAGTCAGCAAGAACTGAAGAGCAGCTTCTGAACTTGGATGAAAGCACCTTAACACAGACTTACCAAAATATATCAGAGCACAGTATTTGATTAATTACAATAAGAATCACTCAGAATAATTGCTAACATCAAAACAAGGTAAGGGGAACTTAAAAACTAAGAATTAAATTGGAAGCTGTTTACTTTTTGTTTTTTTATCATAAACATTTTGCTTAAATGTGTAGAGTGAAAATGGAATATGGTGTAACAATTGTATTGCTCTTTTGTAATTTCTATACTGTCAATAAAGCGTGTTTAGGAAAAAAAAAATGCTGAAATGAGCAGTAAAAAAAAAACACATCATATTTGATTTTGCCCTGAACACATTTAAACAAAACGTTTAGAACATATAAGAATTTTAGACTGGGACTGTGTACAAAACAAAATCAAAAAATGTATCCTTAAGAAAACGACTGTGCCTAATTCTGCCAAGCCTACCTATACTCTGTTGCTGTGGGCACTTTTTAAAAGCTTTTTAAAAAAAAATAATAATAATTATTTATGTTTGGTTTTCGTCAATGACAAAAAAATAATGTGAATGACAAACGCACAGTGAATTGAAAGTGATTTTCCACCCCGCTGTCTCTCCTTCCTTTGCCGATTGTACAACCTCGATAAAGCACATCTGTACCACGCTGCATCTGAAAAGTGCACATTACTTTAAAAGAACACTAATGGTTTGAAGTGTCTTTCAAATATTGAAGGTGCTGGTAATGCTATAAGCTAGGGACTAAAGCTGCAGTATTCGTTTTTTAAGTCAGTAACAAAACAACAATAAAAAAAAAATGTTATCTGTTTTGAGCCTCGTTGTGTTTTGAAAAACCTAATACTTTAAAACCTGATTTCAAAAGGGACATTTGTGGGGTGCTGTATTAATTCTTCTGTTTACGTGAACACAAATTGGTTTGGAAGCAACCCATATGTCTATTAAAAGGATAGAAATCAAACAAATAATTCTACACTAGTGAAAGCTGAATTGAAACTTAGTGCTGGGACCAGCATTTTTTATTTTTATATTCTTTTTAAAGAATTAGCTGCAAAACAAAATAATAATGTGTACTGTATTGAGAGTAAAATAAACCTGGTTCTCCATCAAATCATCAAAGAAAAGAGAGGAACACTTTTCAGGACGGTTGAATATGTGTTATTTATTTAATTGGTTTACATATTTTTTATAGTCTTTTCTAAATGCTGCCATATGAATGAATACGAACATGGCCATTTTTGCATACATTTCAGGCTGTTTGTTTTCCAATATTTGCCCCAGCTAAACGTCTAGCTGTGATCCAGCACTGTTTTAATGTTTCTGCATGTTTGTTTTTATTAAGTCTAGTAGGTCATTTGGAAACAGCTATATGATGAGGATTCTTCTGTGAACTAGTTTTGGAAAAAAGGGGCTACTGCAGCTTTTACAAAAAAAGAAAGAAAGAGAGTGATGTCCCTGGTATTTATTCCATTGTCTTTTCTCTAAACAATGTTGTTATTTTTTTCTTGCAGTTCTGTAAAGACTTCTTGTATGCACACCCTATGATTGTTAAAGCTTTGTTCTGTAAAGACCGAAGATTGTTAAAGCTCTCAAAACTACAGCGATTTCAATAGTAAAACCCAGTCATAGTATTATTTGCTGTGGAAAAAAGAAATATCTTTTTTATGACCACTCAGAGTAGAGGGATTGTTTTTCACCCAGTCCGTGCACAGTATACTCTGTTTATTCACCCGAGCCAGCACAGCTTCATCTAAACACTATTGCATCCAGAATCTGAAAAATGGGGACCCTTATGCACTGATTGTGTCCATTTTCCTGTCGATACAATAACTGACTTGATTTTGCCCAGATCTTAATTTTGCTGTTATCTGATGAAGATGATTTCATACAGTAAAACCTGCCCAATCCAACATTGCTTGGGACTGGAACATTTATTACTGTACATATATTATAGTAAACACAATGCCTCAATGAAATCTGTACCTGTTATTCGCACAAGTCTTTTTAAACCATTCCCACAGAAAGACGTTCACTTGTTCCTATTGTACCTGCATGTGGCATTCAGGTTTTCTACATGTTGCTTTAAGTGCATCTACTCAGAATGTCTCAAACAGTTTGCCTTGCGATTTCGAATTTGTGTTGGTTTTGGTAAACTTTCAGCTTTTTTGATCAAAGCATTTTTTTCTATGCTTTTATCAAAAGACAGCTCATAGAGTGGAAGGTTACACATTGTATTTGCTGTTCAACAACTACACATCCCGCATGGCGCCGGGGGGACATGCGAGTCTCTATGCAACCTATCGCTTTATTTGAGTTTTTTTAGTACTAGTTTAAAATGTACAAAAGAAAAATCACATGGCCCGGTGGCAGACTACAGTGTCAGATTTCCGTTGGTTTTAAGCCAAGGGGACACTAGTCTATATGTTGCTAGAAAATGTAGAATGAAATCTGTTGCTTCTACACTGTCGCTTCAGATTCCAGGGGACACTGTAGATGGAATGCTGATGGATGGCCAATGGGATGTGTAAATAAAACTAATTGTAAATAGAGAGAAGTTGAAATGTGATTATTGTTAGTTTTTTTTTTTAAATTATATTTTAAACAGAATTCATAATTATGCCAAGTGAGGATTATTATGTATTTATTTTCTACACATCAGATATCGGTAACTGTGTAACAATATTTGCAAGTTGCGTCTGCTGAACTGCGATGTTCAAACGGGATTGTAGAGGGGATCACACCATTCATTTCAATAGGGATTTGGTCGAGACCCAGAAGTCTTGCAGTTCTACAGAATGCCGGTATGTAGAGGGTCTGGATTAGACAGGTTTTACTGTACAGATGTTTTTTCCATTTCACGTAGGCACTTATGAGGGCCCGCTGATCTGATCCTTGGTGTCCAAGGTACAATAAGAAATGTACGTGTTTAAGTTCTGTTTCGTACATTCATATTCAGATAAAGAAACCATGGCAGCTTCCTCTGTGTTAGACTGGCAATATTAAACGGAATGTGAACTAGAAATTACAATTAACAACTTATTATTGAATCGTTGCAGAATATGACGCAGGTAACTGTGGATGGGGTTTAGCATGGCCTGAATTCTTGGCTCAGTCTTGACCATTTTAGTTGCACATTTTAACAAGGTGATGACATCCACGGCTGGGTCCATGACAGTGCAACATTTCCTCAGTTACGCTACAGGGGGCTTTAGCTACTCTGTATTAACTGGGAATTAATGGGTTTAGAATCTTTAGGGGTCATCTCAAAATGCTTATAACAGATGCTGTTGAAGACAGCAGCCTAGCAGCTTTAAGAAACTGCATGCATTTTTAATGGAAGTACAGTTTTGTTTTGTTTTTGGACACAGGGTTCAAAGCGACTTGGGATTTTATTAATCCTTTACTTTTTTTCTTGCTGTTTACGTCTCATCTGAAGGACGGAGCACAAGAATGTTAAGTGACTTGGTCAGAGTCACACACAGTGAGTCAGTGGCTGAGCTGGGATTGAACTGGGACCCTCCTGGTAAGAAGCCCCTGCTCTAACCACAAGCCTACATATGATCTAGCCTGTTGCATATATCTTTGGGAGGCAACTAGAACTGAAGAGCAGCACCTGAACTCAGGTGAAAGCACCCTGACACAGATATCCAAAAAATAAGAAAATGTTATTTGCAGATTACGCATTATAGTTAATAAGGTGATGCACTAGATTTTAGGATTTAAAACACTATTTGGAAGTAACATGATGACAGTTCAGACTCTATAATTCTTAGAGAGTCCCTCTGCTACTTGTGCTCCCTGGGGTCAGTTGCATCATCATGATTCTCTGGGTTCAGCAAAGATCTCTGAAAAGTGGCTTGTGGATTCTAATATGGACCTTCTGACATCCTAATTCCTACTGATTAACCAACCCGTTGAGTAGCCACTAGGTGGAGTACACACCCTGTTTGATCCTGGATCCCTTTAAGAATCCAGTTAACCCCAGGAAGAACGAGCTATGAAAATGTATTCGGCAGAATGTACATGGAAAGCTTAAAATAACTGTCCTCATATGCTGCCAAATATTTCCATGGCTATTGCTTTCAAACTGTCTGCAGCCACCACAAGGAATGACAGCACACTAAGCAAGATGTATTGGCGTGCTACTTCAAATGCTCAGCACCTGATTTCATGTTTTCAAGATAAATACAACATAAATAAACTTTTACCTTTAGAAGACACTTGGATATTTGAAGATGATATGTATGGCTCCTTTGAACAAATTGTTTACATTGTGTACAGATTTAGACAGTAAGATTTTCAGACAACGTATTGGCATTCAATGAGAAGGGCTTGCTTTGTCAGCTTTACTCGTAACACTGGCAGCTACAATGTGTTTCTGTAACACTGCTCATACACTGCTGCTGTTCAGAGAGCAGAGCTATACACTCACTCACTCACTATACACACCTCGGGTGCAGCTCTTGGATCCCAGTAGTTTTGAGGAGCTGACCCTTCAAAAGTCTGGTTTATTTATTATTGTGCTTTTTATATAAAATGGAAAATCAAAGTTGGCTTTAGCTGTGTGCGATCTGAGAAATGATGTGAAAGCTTAATTTGAAAAAGTACTTTTGTTGTGAGGGCTTCTGTCTTTGTATCTTTGCATTACTATTTGTAAATGAAATGTAATAAAAGTTCAATTCTTTTCGTCACACAGATTGTTTCTTGTTTGCTTTTACACACTGGTAATAATATACAGTTGAGGTCAAAAGTTTACATACCCCAATGGAAATGTATAATTTCTAGAAATTTCTCAAAGACTCAACGGCCCCCCCTCAGTCTGGAAGAAAGAAAGTTCTTTAACTAAGAACAAGTAGAAGAATTGTGAGGAAGGTTAATAACAATCCGAGATTGACTGCCAAAGATATTCAAAGTGAATTGGCTGCAAGTGGGACTGGGAATTTCATTTCAACCATAGGTCGAGTATTGCATGGTGAAGGTCTTAATGGTCGTAGGCCAAGGAAAAAGCCACTCTTAGGAAAATGTCACAAGGACAATCGCTTAGTTTGCAAAACGGCATTTGAATGATGGGTATGAGTTCTGGTCAAAGGTTTTGTGGAGTGATGAAACAAAAATTGAGCTATTTGGTCACACTGATAGTCGTTACGCTTGGAGAAAGTCTGGTGAGGCGTACAAAAAAAAGAACACCATACCTACTGTCAAGCATGGAGGTGGTAATATCCTTCTATGGGGCTGTTTTTCCCCTAGTGACACAGGAAATGTAGTTCTAATACATGGTAAAATGGATTCCATAGCATACCAGAAGATATTGGCCTATCATCTGAAACCCTCAGCTACAAAGCTTGGTTTAAAGAGCAACTGGATGTTCAGAAGAATAAAATCAAGGTTCTGGAATAGCCAAGTCAAAGTCCCGATCTAAATCCGATTGAGAATCATTGTTATGAGTTGAAGAAGGCTGTGCAGAAGAGAAGTCCTCGGAATTTGAATTAACTGGAACAATTTTGCGTTGAAGAATGGTCAAAAATCATTAAAGAATTATGCCAAAAGCTGATTGAGAAATGTCCTAATCATTTAAAAGAGGTTATTATTGCTAAAGGTGCCTCAACTAGCTATTCATTTCATTTTCCTTGTTAGGGTATGAATACATTTGAATTAGCGTTTTTGGAGTTTTGCTGAAATAAATATTTCTTGTAACTTGTTTTACTCATCCACAAAACCTGCAATCCCTATTGAAGTGAATGGTGTGATCCCCTCTACAATCCCTATTAAAATGAATGGTGTGATCCCCTCTACAATCCCTATTAAACTGAATGGTGTGATCCCCTCTACAATCCCTATTAAACTGAATGGTGTGATCCCCTCTACAATCCCTATTGAAATGAATGGTGTATCCCCTCTACAATCCCTAATGAAATGAATGGTGTGATCCCCTCTACAATCTGGAGTCTGTCTCTTCTGCAGTCTGGCATGATGTGTAAGTCTTGTCTGTCTAAAACCAATGGAAACCCAGCGGTGCACTCTGCCACCGGATCCTGTGATTTTTTATTGATTTTTTTAAGTTTAAAAGTAGTATTAAAAACACAAAAGCAAGATGTTGCGTATAGACTCGCATGTTCCTGTTCTAGAACAGGAAATACAATGTGTAAGATTTGCAAGGCAAACCTTTTGAGACATTCTGAGAAGATGCATTTGAAGCAACATGTAGAAAACCTGAATGCCACATGCAGGTACAATAGGAACAAGTGAACGTCTTTCTGTGGGAATGGTTTAAACAGACTCGTGCGAATAACAGTACAGATTTCATTGAGGCATTGTTGTGCTTATTATACTGTGTGTGTACAGTAAAAGTTTTCTTTTTCTGAAGTGTTCAAATAGTTTTGTCATTTTACCTTTTTTTAGGTACAGTATTGGATTTTTTATTGCACAATTTTCCAGTCCCAAGCGATGCTGGATTGGACATGTTTTACTGTAATTGCAATAAGAATCATTCACAAGGGTTGCAAACATCATATAAAGGAAATTTGAAGACCCAGTTTGAAGCTAGTTAATCTCTAAACGACTGGGCCCGTTCAGTCTATTTCACACTAAATTATCCATTAATAACCATTTCATCTATCATCAATGAATAATTAAAACTGAAAAATGAATTGTTTATTACATTGAACGGGAAACTGTCATATAGCATTGTACAACAAAATATATTTTCAATTACAGTATAAGAAACAAACATTTCATTACATAATCTGATACAAACAGTTCAGTGAACAGAATAGAATTGGCAACAAATTAACCAGCAGCAATATAATACCGTGTTTAGTTTTAATGGTTTTATAACTTTGCCAAAAACGGACTGGTGAGTTGCTTACAAATGCGATTGTAAAGGATTGTCAGCCTCATTCTGCCTGTCCAATCTTCAACCCTGGAATTGGACCTGTTGAGTTCTGTATGTGTCAAAATCTTCAGGGAGGGTGTCTAGAAAAAAGAAAACATATTTACCAATATTGCAAATTTCAGCTATAGCAGCGCAGCGGTATAAAAGTCATTGCGATGCATTATTGTAGATTTCAGCTATAGCAGCGCAGCGGTGCAGTCCAGCTCTTGTATGAGTTTGTTGTATTGCACACTCCTATGAATACCCTGGTATCGTTTCTTAACACTACATTCTTACCTCGTCTGAGGAACTCCACACACAAGTGAACTCCTGGGCTCCATGTCGCTTGGGTCAGGAGAAACAAACTGATCTCTTACCCGGAGATCATTGTAATCTAATCCTTTTTAGCGCCAAAGTCAGCGTACCTCCTCCCTAAAACCCCTACGTCATTATAGATTAATAATGTCCACATTTCTCCTTACAGACAGTATAGGCGCTCGCGTTTCTCCTTCGCTTGGTTTGGTACAGACCGTACAGGTGCTCGTGTTTCTCCTTCTCTTGCTTTGGTACAGATAGTACAGACGCTCGCATTTCTCCTTCGCTTGCTTTGGTACAGACTGTACAGGTGCTTGCGTTTCTCCTTCGCTTGCTTTGGTACAGACTTGATATACTGTAGGTCTCCTGTGAAACTAGCTGCAGCCACTGCAGAGACTCCATCCTGCGCTGCTCAGATGACTGAAGATCACTTCTTCCAGTGGCTACGGGAATTTGATGATTCCAACCAGGCTCAGCCTCCACAGCCTGTAGCCCCTGCGCCGGATCCTAGTATCGCAACACCAATGATTGCACACGAGCGGATGCGCCTAGCCTGGTGGACAACGACGATGATGCTCCGGAATACTCAGGTCATTCCACTCCTATACACCAGTGCAGAGGCTGTTCTGAGATGGATTTCATCCTCTGTCAATGACCAGTACCGAGGAGGATGGTTTCCTGAGCATCATTGATGCAAAGGATAAAAAAAGTGTTTGAAGGATTCCCCTTCCTTAAGGCGGTCTGGAGGCTGGCTGGGGCTGTATGGGAGAAATCTGCCTTTGCTGTGCAATGTCTCCCTGGAGTATATACATTCTACAGGGTGCCATCAGACCACAAGAACTCGCTTTTTAAACATCTTGAGCTGGATTCCATCCTGGCTACACCAGCTGTGGGTGCCAGCAGGCGTTACGGTCTCACAGGAAATGAAACAAATTTGAAAAACAAATCGTAGAATACACGCTGCAATGCATTCCACACATCCATCTTCATCATCCTCAATAATATGCATTATACATCTACTCTCATTATAGAACTACAATAACTATGGCATGTGGAATCTCTTTGCAATGCACTTTGATTGGGATTCCAAATCCTGTATAAATCAATGCTGTACAATTTGGATAAGGAGTCCATGAACAGAATAGCTGAAAAAAAATGGCAAACACTTAAATGCCCTTTATTAAAAAAACAGGAGATTAAAACAAAGAACAGCTAATACTCTAAAATAACAAAAGGACACGAAAAGCAATTAAGTGGTTTCCATTCTCTAGCTGATTCCATTTTCAACAAAAAACAATCTGCTTTTAGTGATTTTACAGTTCTTAGATCCACCACTGTTGAGATGAAGCAAATAAACACCACAGCATATTTCACAGCGGTTGCGCTCTGTATAATATTAAATCTTTCCTTTATTAACACTTGATGGAAAATCACAGAAAATGAAACGGAAGTCAATCATACCTGACGCTGTCCTATTGTTGGACACCAGTACCATGGAGTGTCGAAAGGAGCTAGCCTAGTTCTCCTTTTTTTCTAACTCGTTGCTTTAGTACAGTACACAGGTAAGGCTGCACTCACCGTTGCAGCGGTAGCGCAGGTTTGCCCAGATGATATTCTCCTGTGAGAAGCAGAAGACTCCCAGACGGCCTCCTCGCATTGTGGTGTCAATGATGATGCCAGTGTCTGCAACCATCTGAGGGCCTTCATAAAACCTCACTCTGAAAATGAACAGGCATGAACAAGACCTTTAACCAAAGTACAACCTAGAGGGAAGCTCTTATACTCTCCTAACAGCCTCCCTTTTTTCTGTGCTGGTGGAGCAGAGAAAGAGGGGCTCTTACACTCTCCTAACAGCCTCCCTCCCCCTGAATGGAGCCTAACTGCCCGAAGTTGCCCATACCTGATGTACCCCTCTTGTGGCCGGTGCTGTAGGAACCAGCGGTAGGACGTCTTGTCTTTCCAGCCCACGTTTCGGGCGTCTTTCCACAGGAGCTTCACCTGATCCGGCGTGTTCCCGGTGTGCCACAGAGAGTTGCGCAGGTTTTCCCCAGGGCCAGTCTTCGATTTCACAGCCTGAAACACATAATATACAGGATAAGGACAGGAATGCGTTTCAAAAATACCTTTTTGTGGGTGGAGGTTTCTAAACTTAGGACTCAATTGAGAGAACTTTTTACAGAAACATCTTTTAAAGTACATATCGCTAACAAAATAATTCACTAATTGTAATATGTGTTACCAACACTTCATAGACACCACATTTTTCCTATGACAAACGTGTTTTCATTGTCGTCTTAAACCCTTCATGCACCCTTATGAACCTGATAGCACATGCAGACTTGTATCTGCAAGGAGCGTTCAATAAATACTGTACTCTTACAGCTCAAATAAATTACCATTACAAAATCAAATTCACCTTTACCAGAATGTCTGAGTTTTATGAAAAAACATATATATATTAGGTAAGATTTACTGGAGTTATTTTGTTAGCACCATGCACCTTACTGTACATTTCTAAACTTCATTTCCAATGCCTGTGCTAACTGCATGTACTATTGTACAATGATAGAGGTTATAGTAAAGAGAATATTTCACATTTTCTATTGATTAAATGGCTGGGGATTCTCAGTCAGAGTGCCTTAAGTAACAGGGGGCCACAAGCTAAGGAAGTTGGAGACCATTGATTTATGATGCCAGTTTTAGCCCAGTCTACCCCCTCCTGGTCTACCTTGAGCTGAATCCCAGGATCAGCCACTGCCCTGAAAGGGTTAGCCTGCCAGTAGATCTGCTCCACCTGCTTCCACATCACCACGTAGAAACTGGAGCTGTCCTGGTATCCGAAAATAAATCCGGCGTAGTCGTCGTCCGTGACTGTGTTCACGTGAAACGTCCCTTCAAAATCCACCCCGTTGAAGGCAGTGTAGCCTGCGAATGACAATCAGAGTTACAAATCTCTGTGTCTGCTTAGCAAAGCCGTGCGATTCGCAGGCTCATTCTGCTTAGCAATGCCGTGCGATTTGCAGGCTCGTTCTTCTGCTTAGCAATGCTGTGCGATTCGCAGGCTCATTCTGTTTAGCAATGCTGTGCGATTCGCAGGCTCGTTCTGTTTAACAATGCCGTGCGATTCGCAGGCTTGTTCTTCTGCTTAGCAATGCTGTGCGATTCGCAGGCTCGTTCTGTTTAGCAATGCTGTGCGATTCGCAGGCTCGTTCTGTTTAGCAATGCCGTGCGATTCGCAGGCTCGTTCTGTTTAGCAATGCCGTGCGATTCACAGGCTCGTTCTTCTGCTTAGCAATGGCGTGCGATTCGCAGGCTTGTTCTTCTGTTTAGCAATGCTGTGCGATTCGCAGGCTCGTTCTGTTTAGCAGTGCCGTGCGATTCGCAGGCTCGTTCTGTTTAGCAATGCTATGCGATTCGCAGGCTTGTTCTTCTGTTTAGCAATGCTGTGTGATTCACAGGCTCATTCTGTTTAGCAGTGCCGTGCGATTCGCAGGCTCATTCTGTTTAGCAATGCTGTGCGATTCGCAGGCTCGTTCTTCTGCTTAGCAATGCCGTGCGATTCGCAGGCTCGTTCTGCTGTTTAGCAATGCCGTGCGATTCGCAGGCTAATTCTGCTTAGCAATGCAGTGCGATTCGCAGGCTCGTTCTTCTGCTTAGCAATGCCGTGCGATTCGCAGGCTCGTTCTGTTTAGCAATGCCGTGCGATTCGCAGGCTCGTTCTGCTGTTTAGCAATGCCGTGCGATTCGCAGGCTCGTTCTTCTGCTTAGCAATGCCGTGCGATTCGCAGGCTCGTTCTTCTGCTTAGCAATGCTGTGCAATTCGCAGGCTCGTTCTGTTTAGCAATGCTGTGCAATTCGCAGGCTCGTTCTGTTTAGCAATGCCCTGCGATTCGCAGGCTCGTTCTTCTGCAAGATTCCAAAATGAAATCTGGTAAAACTACATTTTTCACTCTGTAGCATTTAAAAGGAAAAAAGGTTTGACTGCTTACCAACTGCCAGTCCAGGGTCACTGTTCATGGTCTGAACAATTTCTCTACCCTGTAAAATTGAAAAAACTTACTTAGGAAAAGTTTCTGTCATATCATTTGTTGAAACTATTGCATATCAAGGACTCTGTACACAATTATATTACTGCATATTGAGGGCTCTACACAATTATACTACTGCATATTGAGGGCTCTACACAATTATACTACTGCGTATCGAGGGCTCTACACAATTATACTACTGCGTATCGAGGGCTCTACACAATTATACTACTGCATATCGAGGGCTCTACACAATTATACTACTGCGTATCGAGGGCTCTACACAATTATACTACTGCGTATCGAGGGCTCTACACAATTATACTACTGACTCTGTACACAAATCTACTGAAAGGGTTTTATTAGGGCTGTCCAGATTCCCTTTAATGTATTTTAAGTCAGCAGGTATAAATTCAATTAGAGAGAAAAAAATGATGCGAATCAGTGATAAAAAGACAATGTCTTCTGGCAGTGTGAATGGATATAAAATGATCTAATAGCTTTCAGAACCTAATCTTTAAACAACTCTTTGTCCTACCGTAGATTAGGGCTCGACTTACTGGTTTTATTTTATGAATATACAGGAAGCGTCAACTACAATATTCAAGGAACGCAAGGGAATGTTTATCTGTGTAATACAATCTAACAAGAGCGAGTAAGTGTGAGTTTGTGTTAATCTTCAGAATGGAGTTTGCGATGGCCTAGATGCAGGCAGAACATTATTAAAACCTTCTGCATAACCTATGTGGAATGCTTTAGTCCTATTGAAAGCAGCGCATATTGCACTGAATGTTAATTGCAGATGTTCTGTCCCCAGGTCCGCTGGACACAACCTGCCCCTCCTGACGATTTAGTTACATTTGAATCAATTAAAGCCGATACAACACTGGTGTGAGTTTTCATTCCAAAGTTGCAGATAGCATCAATTCTTGCAGGAATACATAGAACGGAAAGCTTTTTCAAGAATTAGTCCATTCATAAATTCATATTCATTGGACTCACCTTGTCCACCTGCTGTCTTAAAACACGTTGAAGGGCATTGCATGGAGAGTATCAGCACAGCCCTGCCTGAAACCTCCTGTGCCTCGTAATGTCTTACCTGATTGAGGACCACCCAGTAGGGATCAATCTGGGCGTCTCCTTCAGGGTCAAGGACCACAGTCTGATAGGCTCGGAAGTCAGTCAGTGTGATCTCGGCGTTCTCTGGACACACGTCAATGGTGTCTATAACTGTGTCATTGTCAAAGTCATGCTCGCATATGTTACCAACACCGTCCCCTGCATCAGAGAAGAGCAACACAATGTCACACCAATGTCTTGCTGCAATGTCTCAAAAACAATGCGCATATACAGAGTTCTTCATTTTTATTATTTTTGAGAAATAATAATTCATATACTCAGTCTAATCAGACTCCAGCTGCCTGTTCCAGGAAGCGATTCCCATGATGCTCTCATATATTCTGCATGCAAACCAGCTGCAAGCTGGACCCCGTCTGAGGGTTTATCAGTTTCTGCCATTTCTAACGCACCTTAAAAGTTCAAATGATTTTGATTCCACACCCTCCTATAACAATTACAGACTTTTCAAAACTGTAGATCTGCTTTGATTTTGTATTCTCACTTGCATTTGTTTTTTTGCTCAGATAAGTGTTGCTAAGTAAACGGTCACAACATCTGCTCTTTATGAACTTCTTTGTGGTTCATTTTGGTCTTTTATCGACAGACTAGGGTACTACTTTATTAAACAACAGGGTGGATTCAATTGATGGCAGACGGACACAGTCGGGTCAGTGTATTCAGCTGATATAAATACTATTGAAATCGTTAGGATTTGTTTGCAAAGTCTGTAAGAATATGTAAAGCAGTAGGGAGGCTCCTGCAGTATAAAGACATATAAAGGATGATCATTCACTGTTAATTCAGTTGAATCAAGCCCATGGATTGTTACCGTCGGAATCCTCCTGCCTGGGATTCGGAATGAGTCTGCAGTTGTCAGGTCCGGGAGGAAGCTCATCTGGGATTCCGTCTCCATCATCATCGTCATCACACTCGTCTCCCAGCCCGTCCCGGTCCGTGTCCAGCTGGGAGCTGTTGATGACGGCGGGGCAATTATCCCGAGAGTCCTGGTGCCCGTCCCCATCGCTGAGGAAACAGGGACACACAATGCAGTGTTTAAGAAGTCACCTTCACTGAGGAACCAGGGACACACAATGCAGTGTTTAAGAATAAAGCAGGTATATGTTTGGAGTGTTTTTTACCTGTCCTTATTAGTGTCACATGAGTCTCCAACAAGATCATTGTCCACGTCCAGCTTTCGAAACACAAGAGAAAGGAGTAGTGTGTCACACAGATGCATGTCTGACTGTGACTAGGTTAAAATGAAGTATACAAAAGCTTACAGTGGAAGCCTCTTGCCCTGAGTGTTAAAACAGTGAGAGAGCTTTGTTACTCACTAGAGGCCTCATTTTCAGCTCAAGGGATACCATTTTCTACTATAAGGTTAAATGCAGGTTAAACAGTTTTATTAAATTTGTGATGTCGGTGCGCATTAGTGTTTTGTAATTTGAATATAAAAAAAAAATCACTTCAGAATAGTGCTGGGACAAATATTCCAATATTCAAACAAACACTGCTGAAATATTTGTGGCACAAATGACCATGGTCGTATTTATTCATATAACGGACTTAATAAATAACTTTTTCAAAAGGAAACTAATTCATAATGAGAGCTGAAATACACATTCTACTGCACAGAAGAGTGTTTCTCCACTTTTGTAAGTAATTTGGTTACTGGGGTTATTGGATGACATTGAGATGTATGAATTATACTTTGTTTTTTAGCGAATTCAAAATTCTATTCAAATGTATGTTACATTTTGAAAGAATATTCAAACATGAATAACCTGTTTGTCCCATTTCTACTTTAGAAGAAAACTTTCAATACAGAGATTTACTTTCGTTAAACAGGGATAGAAATAAGACTCCTATTGCATAGCAGTTTCACCCAGTGCAGGTTTTACTATGAGCTTGATTACCCACAGTGCATAGGTAACAAGTTCCATTGTGTCTTATTAAATTCATAATAAAACCAGGAATGGATCAAACTGCTATGCAATGGGAGTCTTATGTACATCCCTGGTAAATCCACACTATATGGGAGGGACAATTGGCTGCTTTAGGACACTGTATTTGCTAACAGGGTTGCAAGTTACTGTATAATCCAAGGGTTGAATAAACGATTCAGTATACGCATGGGGGTTTGTATATTGTTGTTCTGACCTGGTCTGGGTTCCGGTCGTCAGGACAGCTGTCACAGGCGTCCCCAACCCCGTCCCCGTCTCTGTCCCGCTGATCCGTGTTTGGAACCTTCTCACAGTTATCAAGAGCATTCCGGATTCCTGGAATAAACGGCACGCACATCTGTGCTTTCAGTAAGGGTTCAACAACCATTATTTTCTTACTGATTCAACACTTTGAGTTGTTTATGCCACTTGCTACACTTCTTCCTAATTGATACTTGTTCCATAATGAGATTCAATATTGTTAATTTGTGTTTTGCTCTTTTCTTATGCTTACTGTAATTCAAACAGTTAAAATGATTGTCTCTCATATTGTGGGAATGTTGCCATGAGTTTCTCCGAGTTTGAAATCCCACTCACATCGACAAATGTGTCTGCTGTAAATGAAGATAGTAGCTTGAACATGAAAGTGGCGTTAGAAAAATAAAAATGCAAAAAGCAAAGGAAAGTGAACCAGGAAGGGAGAGTAAAGTTATTGTCAAACCAAAAACAGATGCAGACCTAAATAACATTGCCAGCAATGGATTTTGGAGACGTACTCAGGCAAAATAAGTGGGCTGTAAGCTTGTTTGAACAACAGAAACGAAAGAAATGCAAAAGCAATATGAAATGTGAAATGCTAAACTGAAATCGCAAGCCTGTATGCTAAGTGTTACGCTTGAAATGTGTAATAATCTAATGAACTCATTGTTGAAAGGATTGTTGAGTAATAAAATGGTGTTCGCTTTTCTATTGAAGTGTTCAACAATATATCTGCACCGCACTCCCCTTCTCTTCAAAGCTACACAGCCACTTAGATTCATAGAATTAATCAATCAAAAGACTAAAGGTGACAGAAATGTTTTAACACAGGAATAATCTTCAAACTACTGTTTCAAAAATGGATTTGTCAAATTAAAAGACCAGTTTCAAACCAGGATATAGCAAGCATCACAGAAGAATGTGGGTGTGATTTTTAGGGGTTTGTATGAATAGTGGCTGAGTTCATCAATGCCCCGTTTCCACTGTGGACCCTGTACCTGACCCTTGAAGAGCCCTGAAAGCCCAGTTTCTACTGTGCGTCTTGAAACTACAGCCAGGCAACATATCTGAGTCTGGCCGTGGGCCGAAGCAGACTGAGGATGGGGCACCAGTGTCAAACCTGTGACGTATCAACCCGTCTCAACCCGTGATGTGGAATCAACCAGTGTTTGGAATTGCTTTCAACCAGTGTTTGGACTGTTTTAATGATTTATTTCTTTTGTATTGTCTGCTGTGTTGCTGGTATTGAATGTAATGGAATAAGAAATATAAAGGTTACATTCATGAAAATAGGAAAGATACATTCCTTTTTGCACCTTTGTTTAGTTTTGCACAATAAGTTTAGGAATTGATATTATTTTTGTATTCTATTGATATTATTTTATGTATTTTTATGTATTATCTGAGATGTGTGTGTGTGATTTGAAATGTATTTGAGAGTGATTTGTATTTCGTTTGATTTGTTTTATGGAGACGGTGAGCTACCATCACCCTTTTTCTCTGGAAGTATCTTTTTCGTGAGCAAGATTTGTGGACTGCGACTATTAGCAACTAAGCTAACTTTCTTGGATACGGTGCCCCAGCATTCTACACACAGCCCTTACACACTGACGTGGCAGGAGCGCTAGTCTACTCGTGGTAATCCCACTTTTAATTTAGTTTTAATAGCCTCTTCCTCGTCACCGCTCTTAGCTCATCCTAACCATCATCTTCTACTCTTATACTTTCCCTGCTGCTCCACCTCAATTCCATTAATCATGCATTCCTTCCATCTTCTGGTACGTTTTGAAGTGACCGCCTTGAAACACATCATAACGTAGGGCTACGCATTTTCATCAGCGAGTCAGCAATGGACCTTCAGTGGAAATGTACCAGACCCGAACCTACCCATACCTGGGCAGCCTATGTACGTGTCGGGTACGACAGTGGAAACATAGTGCAAGAGAACAATATCAGAGTTTCAGCTCCCTGCATATCCCATCTGCTTACTGAGCCAATACAGCATGTGCACCACAAGCGCCCTGTTCTACAGGCATTAGTGTACAACACACATAACAACACTGACTTCTCAAAGCAAAATGTGTCCATTAGAAGACCACATTGATGCTATTAGTAAAGAAAGACTATCAGTGTTATATAATATGAGGAATCATTTTAAATTTAGAAAATAATAAGAATTCAGAGCAATTCTCGAACCTCAAGGCAAGTTCTCTGTCCATTGGGCTACAGCAAGCAGCTCAGCAAGCCAATCAGATTTGTGCCTGCAGCAGACGCTGGTCTGGAAGCAGCACACTGGTATTGTGCACTCGCCCCAGTATTGATCTGGTTATTGCACTAAAGCCCCCAGCTGTCCACTAAGGAAATGCGCACTGGATTGGCATACCATCCCCGTCTATGTCATCATCGCAGGCGTCCCCCTTGCTGTCCCCGTCAGTATCCCGCTGGTCGTTGTTGTTAATGAGTCGGCAGTTATCACAGGCGTCCCCGAAGGCGTCCTGATCCACGTTCCTCTGGTTCACATTGGGCACCAGCACACAGTTATCCTGCATGAGACGTATCCTATTGTTAACATTGGAACTGCATGAGATGTATCCTATTGTTAACATTGGAACTGCAGGGGACGTACCCTAGCATTGGAACTGCAGGACGTATCCTATTGTTAACATTGGAACTGCATGAGATGTATCCTATTGTTAACATTGGAACTGCAGGACGTATCCTATTGTTAACATTGGAACTGCAGGACGTATCCTATTGTTAACATTGTATCTGTTGTGTGCAGCAGCCTCATCGCCACCGCTCACGCTTTCTAGTGTTCAAGATTCTGGTCCTGTGACTGTGCAGGTTATTGTTTTCTTAAACTATAGTTTAATCAATACATTACAGTAGCTGTCTCAATGTACTGCTACTAGTTAATTGTATTGCTTAGCTTCAAATTACATTTCTTTCACTGTTTTTAACTTTATGATGTTTGAAATCATTCTGAGTGGTTCTTCTTGCAATTAGATATTCCACAAATATATAAATCTGTGTTCAGGTGCTTTGACTGAGTCCAGAGTTGCTCTAGTTGCCTGCCATAAATAATGCAATGAAGGCTACATCAGCCAAGTGTCTTCTTATCAATACAGCACAATCTAGTGCACTGCAGTGTATTGACTGCAAACAAAGCAACATGGCAGCAAGACACTGGCTGATCTAGCCTGGGCTACATATATGTATGGCTGGCAGGCAGCTAGACCTGAAGAGTACAGTGTTTGAATCATTGCAGTAAGAACCACTCTGTGGTGAGATGAACTGACCTCCGTGTTCAATATCCCGTCTCCATCAGCGTCCTCATCACAGGCATCTCCAATCCCATCACTGTCCGCATCCTCCTGGCCTGAGTTCGCACGGTCAGGCAGTTATCCTGGAAGACAACGAACGCACCGTCACTGCACACACTAACAAAGACACACTGCATACAACATGATCCAGTGCTATCACTGCACACACTAACACAGACACACTGCATACAACAGGAATGCCATGCTCTACCATCACTGCACACACTAACACAGACACACTGCATACAACAGGATCCAGTGCTCTACCATCACTGCACACACTAACACAGACACACTGCATACAACAGGATCCAGTGCTCTACCATCACTGCACACACTAACACAGACACACTGCATACAACAGGATCCAGTGCTCTACCATCACTGCACACACTAACACAGACACACTGCATACAACAGGAATCCAGTGCTCTACCATCACTGCACACACTAACACAGACACACTGCATACAACAGGATCCAGTGCTCTACCATCACTGCACACACTAACACAGACACACTGCATACAACAGGAAGCCATGCTGTACCACCATTGCACACACTAACACAGACACACTGCATACAACAGGATCCAGTGCTCTACCATCACTGCACACACTAACACAGACACACTGCATACAACAGGAAGCCATGCTCTACCATCACTGCACACACTAACACAGACACACTGCATACAACATGATCCAGTGCTCTACCATCACTGCACACACTAACACAGACACACTGCATAAAGCAGGATCCAGTGCTCTACCATCACTGCACACACTAACACAGACACACTGCATACAACATGATCCAGTGCTCTACCATCACTGCACGCAGTAACACAGACACACTGCATACAACAGGATCCAGTGCTCTACCATCACTGCACACACTGACACAGACACACTGCATACAACAGGATCCAGTGCTCTACCATCACTGCACACACTAACACAGACACACTGCATACAACAGGATCCAGTGCTATCACTGCACACACTAACACAGACACACTGCATACAACAGGAAGCCATGCTGTACCATCATTGCACACACTAACACAGACACACTGCATACAACAGGAAGCCATGCTGTACCATCATTGCACAAACTAACACAGACACACTGCATACAACAGGATCCAGTGCTCTACCATCACTGCACACGCTAACACAGACACACTACATACAACAGGAAGCCATGCTCTACCATCACTGCACACACTAACACAGACACACTGCATACAACAGGAAGCCATGCTCTACCATCAGTGCACACACTAACACAGACACACTGCATACAACAGGATCCAGTGCTCTACCATCACTGCACACACTAACACAGACACACTGCATACAACAGGATCCAGTGCTCTACCATCACTGCACACACTAACACAGACACACTGCATACAACAGGATCCAGTGCTCTACCATCACTGCACACACTAACACAGACACACTGCATACAACAGGATCCAGTGCTCTACCATCACTGCACACACTAACACAGACACACTGCATACAACAGGATCCAGTGCTCTACCATCACTGCACACACTAACACAGACACACTGCATACAACAGGATCCAGTGCTCTACCATCACTGCACACACTAACACAGACACACTGCATACAACAGGAAGCCATGCTCTACCATCACTGCACACACTAACACAGACACACTGCATACAACAGGATCCAGTGCTCTACCATCACTGCACACACTAACACAGACACACTGCATACAACATGATCCAGTGCCCTACCATCACTGCACACACTAACACAGACACACTGCATACAACAGGAAGCCATGCTCTACCATCACTGCACACACTAACACAGACACACTGCATACAACATGATCCAGTGCTCTACCATCACTGCACACACTAACACAGACACACTGTATACAACAGGAAGCCATGCTGTACCATCATTGCACACACTAACACAGACACACTGCATACAACAGGATCCAGTGCTCTACCATCACTGCACACACTAACACAGACACACTGCATACAACAGGATCCAGTGCTCTACCATCACTGCACACACTAACACAGACACACTGCATACAACAGGATCCAGTGCTCTACCATCACTGCACACACTAACACAGACACACTGCATACAACATGATCCAGTGCTCTACCATCACTGCACACACTAACACAGACACACTGCATACAACAGGAATCCAGTGCTCTACCCATCACTGCACACACTAACACAGACACACTGCATACAACAGGAATCCAGTGCTCTACCATCACTGCACACACTAACACAGACACACTGCATACAACAGGATCCATGTGCTATCACTGCACACACTAACACAGACACACTGCATACAACAGGATGCCATGCTCTACCATCACTGCACACACTAACACAGACACACTGCATACAACAGGAAGCCATGCTCTACCATCACTGCACACACTAACACAGACACACTGCATACAACAGGAAGCCATGCTCTACCATCACTGCACACACTAACACAGACACACTGCATACAACAGGATCCAGTGCTCTACCATCACTGCACACACTAACACAGACACACTGCATACAACAGGAAGCCATGCTGTACCACCATTGCACACACTAACACAGACACACTGCATACAACAGGATCCCAGTGCTCTACCATCACTGCACACACTAACACAGACACACTGCATACAACAGGAATCCAGTGCTCTACCATCACTGCACACACTAACACAGACACACTGCATACAACAGGAATCCAGTGCTCTACCATCACTGCACACACTAACACAGACACACTGCATACAACAGGATCCAGTGCTCTACCATCACTGCACACACTAACACAGACACACTGCATACAACAGGATCCAGTGCTCTACCATCACTGCACACACTAACACAGACACACTGCATACAACAGGATCCAGTGCTCTACCATCACTGCACACACTAACACAGACACACTGCATACAACAGGATCCAGTGCTCTACCATCACTGCACACACTAACACAGACACACTGCATACAACAGGATCCAGTGCTCTACCATCACTGCACACACTAACACAGACACACTGCATACAACAGGATCCAGTGCTCTACCATCACTGCACACACTAACACAGACACACTGCATACAACAGGAAGCCATGCTCTACCATTACTGCACACACTAACACAGACACACTGCATACAACAGGAAGCCATGCTCTACCATCACTGCACACACTAACACAGACACACTGCATACAACAGGATCCAGTGCTCTACCATCATTGCACACACTAACACAGACACACTGCATACAACAGGATCCAGTGCTCTACCATCACTGCACACACTGACACAGACACACTGCATACAACAGGATCCAGTGCTCTACCATCACTGCACACACTAACACAGACACACTGCATACAACAGGATCCAGTGCTATCCCATCACTGCACACACTAACACAGACACACTGCATACAACAGGAAGCCATGCTGTACCATCACTGCACACACTAACACAGACACACTGCATACAACAGGATCCAGTGCTCTACCATCACTGCACACACTAACACAGACACACTGCATACAACAGGATCCAGTGCTCTACCATCACTGCACACACTAACACAGACACACTGCATACAACAGGATCCAGTGCTCTACCATCACTGCACACACTAACATAGACACACTGTATACAACAGGATCCAGTGCTCTACCATCACTGCACGCACTAACACAGACACACTGCATACAACAGGATCCAGTGCTCTACCATCACTGCACACACTAACACAGACACACTGCATACAACAGGATCCAGTGCTCTACCATCACTGCACAACACTAACACAGACACACTGCATACAACAGGATCCAGTGCTCTACCATCACTGCACACACTAACACAGACACACTGCATACAACAGGAAGCCAGTGCTCGGAAATGCCTGTCTGGGTGTCTTGGTTAATTGTGCAATAGCTAGCACTGTGTGACCCTATAGTGGCAGAATGTAATAGAAACAGGTTAAAATTGCAAAAGAAGTCATCCTCCTAGTATTTTATATTATTATTATGTATTTCTTAGCAGATGCCCTTATCCAGGGCGACTTACAATTCTTACAAGATATCACATTATTTTTACATACAATCACCCATTTATACAGTTGGGTTTTTACTGAAGCAATCTAGGTAAAGTATCTTGCTCAAGGGTACAGCAGCAGTGTCCCCCACCTGGGATTGAGCCCACGACCCTCCAGTCAAGAGTCCACAGCCCTAAACACTACTCCACACTGCTGCCCTACTACCACTGCTGCCCTAACTGGAAGCTTTGTTTGACTAAAAGCTTGATAAATGCTGTTTAAATATAAATACTAAAAGAAATGTAATAAATTCAGTGGCAAACATTTTCAAGGAGGCTGTGTGGTCCAGTGGTTAAAGAAAAGGGCTTGTAATCAGGAGGTCCCCGGTTCAAATCCCACCTCAGCCACTGACTCACTGTGTGACCCTGAGCAAGTCACTTAACCTCCTTGTGCTCCGTCTTTCGGGTGAGACGTAATTGTAAGTGACTCTGCAGCTGATGCATAGTTCACACACCCTAGTCTCTGTAAGTCGCCTTGGATAAAGGCGTCTGCTAAATAAACAAATAATAATAATAATAATACATTACCTTCTGACAGAGTGTCTCTGGACATGGCAGCTTCTCATCAGGGAATCCATCAATATCAGTGTCTTCTCCACACATGAAGCCATTCCCTGCCCATCCAACACCACACTGCGGAGAAGCCATTCAATAAGAGGGTGTTATTATACAGTCACCCGTGTAATATCTTTATTAACACGCCATGTGAGTCACTGTCAATATTAAGGCCTCCCCTGTATTCAGCATTAAAGCCACTAGCTGCAGACCCAAACATATAAAGCCTCTGTTAAATAACCTCTTAATCAGTCTCACATGCTGTAAACGAGATTCTTTTAACAAATCCTCTGATAACTTGGACGCAACATAATGTAATACACTGGGAACATTTTAATAATCAGAATCCTATGGTAAGTCATTCTCAATCCCTTCAGCAGTAAGACCCTCCCCCATTAGACCCTTGACTGGCTCTAATAGCAAGTTGCTTTTAAATACAACTCTGGAATTAAAAGCTGTTGTTGTTTCCTCGTGCATAAATGTGTCCTGTTCTGCACTGTAGAGTATATCCCTCAATCAGACCATGTGGCCTACACCACAGGAAGTGCTGCTTTTATTTGTAGTACCAAAAATCCCAAACTGAATTTACAAGGAAGCAAAAGATTTCAATCACATGACAGAGTTTCTAAACACTGTTGTTTCTGTGAATGCAACCCAGTGTTCAGTAATATTTGTCCTATCCTCACAGTGCAGGTGACTGCTCCGTCTCTCTGAGGGATGCACTGTGCGTTCCTGTGGCAGGGGCTGGGCTGTCCGTTCACACAGCCCTGCTTTGCCCGACAGCCTTGCCTCTGGTCTCCGATATATCCAGATTTGCAGGGCCGCACCTGAAGGATCCCTGCTCAGAACACAGAGACACAGACAGACAGGTGGGGAATGCTTTATTTGAATTAGACACAATGTAGTATTCAGAACGCCTTCATAAAGGCTACATATAACTACATGCAGAATTCTTCAAAATCACTCTGAGAACTCGCATAACATGCATGTAAGTAGACTGAAACAAAATAAATCTATTTTGAACATCCACCAGATACACAGGTCTCAGATGTTACAGCAAACATGTTTATTTTAAAACCTGATACTACTTTAGGTTAAAGGCGGTTTTGGTTTTCTCTGCCTTTTCACAGGAAATATCAATTTCAATGTATTTTTGTAGCACCTTTCATGGCAAGCCATCCCAGATATGTAATACTAGCACTTCCTGGGTCTTTTCACCTCAGCAGTGTATTCTAGGTTATAGCATGTAACTGGCTGACAGCATGTCAGTCAATAGGGGAAGCAGCTGGTTGGTTATTGACAGGAAAAAAAGCCAGTGAAGGGGTGGGGACAATTTCACCCTCCATTCTGCATTTTAAGTGCTAGTATGTGAGTTAATGTTACAAATCACATATGAGAAATCAACGAATCACAGTGGAGGGTTTGTGACAATCCCAGAACATCTCATCCTGTGTATAACTGTCACCCCCTGCATAGAACATACAGCATCACGTTTACCTGTCTAATGGTTCCTGGGTGTACCTTTGTTTTGTGATGTATAGTAAGTTAATGTGTCGAGTATAGGGTGTCTTTTATTGTCTAAGAGATTCACAAGATGGCATCTCTTAGACACCTTACACACAACATGCTAACTTAAACCTCTTTTACTAGCTCAGAGGGAGGGGCAGCCCTTCAAATAAAATAACGATACTTCTTCTAATCAGTACATTTTGACCAGGCCCTGACCCTAATGTTTCCCTTTATTACTTGTACCTGTGTGTTGGAGCAGATAGAGTTGGCAACACAGCCCCCATTGCGACCATCCTCACATTCATTCACATCGCTGCAAACCTGCACAGGAAACAATGTCACACAAGCATTAACAGGGCTATTTATGCTAAAATAAATATTTGTGCTTCCAAAATACATCACTTAGTCATCTCAAAACAAATACACTTCCTGGTACCTTTATTAGGATATGTACCTAATACTGGGTTGGGCAACATTTGCCCTGACCACAGCCTTGACACGAAAACGAATCCATGCTTTGGTGTCTTCCTGACTTGACTATTGCAATGCTCTATTCACTGGGCATCCGGGTCACGCCATAAATCACCAGCAGCTGATACACAATGCAGCTGATAGGCTTCACTGCATCTGATACACAATGCAGCTGCTGGGCTTCACTGCAGCTGATACACAATGCAGCTGATAGGCTTCACTGCAGCTGATACTCAATGCAGCTGCTGGGCTTCACTGCAGCTGATACTCAATGCAGCTGCTGGGCTTCTCAGAAGAACGAAAAAGAGACCATATAACTCCTGTGCTGGCTTCACTGCACTGGCTCCCAGTGAAGTTTAGAGTTGATTTTAAAATTGCACTTCTGATTTATGAAGCACTTGAAGGTCTGGCACCAGATTATGTAAAGGATCTTCTAGTCACAGATATACCTTCTCGTGATTCAAGATCATCTCATGCAGGCCTCTGTGCTCCCACAAGTGTGCACAAGAAGGGAGAGAGCTTTTAGTCACTGTGCTCCCAGATTGTGGACTGCACTGCCACCTCATACCAGAAGTGCTACATCAGTTGATGACTTTAATCCAAATTGAAAACGTACATTTTAGATTAGTTTTTTCTTTAATTTCTATACAAATGTATTATATTTTTGGATTTTCTCCTGTTTTTATATTAGCTTTTTTCTACACTCTTTTACTTTTACTTTCATTTCTATACACATGAATTGTATTTTGATTTTCTTCTGTTTTGTCCAATGCAGCGGTTTGATATACTTTCTAGTATGAAAGGCACTATATAAATAAAGT
The DNA here is from genome assembly GCA_030684275.1 of Acipenser oxyrinchus oxyrinchus. Taxonomy (NCBI): domain Eukaryota; kingdom Metazoa; phylum Chordata; class Actinopteri; order Acipenseriformes; family Acipenseridae; genus Acipenser; species Acipenser oxyrinchus. The sequence goes on along the minus strand of CM060292.1, from coordinate 588,004 downwards.
ATTGATTGATTGATTGATTGACATGACATAGAGTCCACAAGGTGCTGGAAGGTGTCTCGAGGGCTCCATTCATGTGATTGGTGCGGAAGGCAGAGGGTTCGCTTTTCAAATTCCTCCCAGACTTGCTCAGCTGGATTGAGATACAGGGATTGTGGTGACTCTGTCACCAGGGTGCAAGTGCAGCATGGTTGGGTGGACTTGATCCACAGCATTGCTTTACTACAGCCTTCATTCAGCCTTGATCCACAGCATTGCTTTACTACAGCCTTCATTCAGCCTTGATCCACAGCATTGCTTTACTACAGCCTTCATTCAGCCTTGATCCACAGCATTGCTTTACTACAGCCTTCATTCAACCTTGATCCACAGCATTGCTTTACTACAGCCTTCATTCAACCTTGATCCACAGCATTGCTTTACTACAGCCTTCAATCAACCTTGATCCACAGCATTGCTTTACTACAGCCTTCATTCAACCTTGATCCACAGCATTGCTTTACTACAGCCTTCATTCAACCTTGATCCACAGCATTGTTTTACTACAGCATTCGTTCAGTCCTCCACAGTAATCAAGGGACCCAGGATATACCAGGAGAACATGCCCCTAATAAAATGTCCAGACAGTGTCTGCTACTATCAAAGTGATTTATTGTGACTATGTCCAGTCTATCTGTATTGCTCTATAAATGGCTACCTGCTTGTTTGCTCTTGCGAAGGACAGGCCGACTCCCTCCAAGGTGGGCCCCCAGTATCCAGCAGGACAAGGGCCACAGCGGAATCCGCGAGCCGTGTTCATGCAGCGCACGACGGAGTGGCAGGGGCTCATAGTGCACTGGAGAGACAAACTACACTTAGACCAATAGAGCACAAAAACTTAAAAAACCTTACGAAAGAGAGGCCGCCATTTGGCCCCCCAATGCTCATATCCTATAGCTGATTGACCTCTTAAAGAGTCCAGTAATTCAGCATCAACAACATGGCTAAGTAACCTATCCCATCCCCGCAGCACTCTCTGTGTGAAGAAGGGTCTCCTACCCCCTGTCCTAATTCTGTCTACCTTGTTTTTAACTGTCCTTTCATCCTGGTTACTGTACTGTGCTTAAAGTGTTGGTTTGGGTTAACTTTGTCACTGCCTTTCAAGATTTTAAAAAACTTCAATCAAGTCCCCTCTTTATTCTTTGATCGAGGCTAAATAAATTCAGTTACTATATCTTCATAGCTGAATACTTTAAGCCCTGGGATTAGTCTGGAATTGAACACAGTATTGTCAGTGTGGTCTCACCAGTACATTATACAACCTCATCATAACCTCTTGATCTAAATGCTACACTTTTAGCTATATACCAAAGTATTTGACTGTCTGACAGCGAGGAGTCTATTACAACATCAAGCTCTTTCTCTTGCTGGGATACAGCCACAGCACACGGGCGTGTGACGAGCCAGCACACGGGCTTGTGACGAGCCAGCATGCAGGGCATGTGACCAGCCAGCACACAGGCGTGTGACCAGCCAACACATGGGCTTGTGACCAGCCAGCATGCGGGTGTGTGACCAGCCAACACACTGGGCTTGTGACCAGCCAGCACGCGGCGTGTGACCAGCCAGCACGCGGGCGTGTGACCAGCCAGCATGCGGGCGTGTGACCAGCCAACACATGGGCGTTGTGACCAGCCAGCACGCGGGCGTGTGACCAGCCAGCATGCGGGCGTGTGACCAGCCAGCACACAGGCGTGTGACCAGCCAACACATGGGCTTGTGACCAGCCAGCACGCGGGCGCTGTGACCAGCCAACACATGGGCTTGTGACCAGCCAGCACGCTGGGCATGTGACCAGTCAGCATGCGGGCGTGTGACCAGCCAGCACACAGGCGTGTGACCAGCAAACACACAGGCTTGTGACCAGCCAGCACGCTGGGCAGTGACCAGTCAGCACGCTGGCGCAGGACCAGCCAGCTCATGGGCGGGTGACCAGCCAGCACGCTGGCGCAGTGACCAGCCAACACATGGGCTTGTGACCAGCCAGCACGCTGGGTGTGTGACCAGCCAGCTCGCGGGCGTTGACGAGCCAACACGCGGCATGTGAGCCAGCCAGCACATTGGAGCTGCTGCCACCCTGCACATTGGAAAAGTTCCAATAATGTTCCTTGTTTTTAAAGGATTGTAAAGAGCTTCAAACTGCATTCTCTTGGTTCATTTTTATGGTGCCCTGTAGGAGTCCAGGAGCTACTCTTTAGTTCTAGTTGCCATAGATGTAGATATCTGTGCCTTTACAGTGAAATAGTTAAACAAATATGAAAATGTACCTTGAAGCTTGTTGGAGGAAAAACATATCATGCAAATATAAACAATAACACTTTAACCTGAAGAAGAAATGTTACATTAACATATACATTGTGGCTATTGCAGTTCATAGTAAAATCTGTAATAAACCAGGCTTCTTTATTTCCACCCCTTTGGTAATGGTAGACTCTCTACCTCATCAATATCAGTGCAGTGTGTTCCGTTTCCCAGCATGCCGTTGGGACAGGCGGCACACTTAATCCCAGCAGCCGTCTCCATGCACGGCACGCCGGGGTGGCACGGGCTCGGCACACAGGTCTGTCGGGGGGCGGGCTTTGGGGGGTCGACCCGGTCATTGCGAATCCCTGCAGAAAACAAACGTCAGAACCAGTGAGAGCATTGCCTCCGTGTTCCAGGTAATGGGACCCCACCTGGACCTCGCTTTATAACCCAGGTAACGGGACCCCACCTGGACCTCGCTTTATAACCCAGATAACGGGACCCCACCTGGACCTCGCTTTATAACCCAGGTAACGGGACCCCACCTGGACCTCGCTTTATAACCCAGGTAATGGGACCCCACCTGGACCTCGCTTTATAACCCAGGTAATGGGACCCCACCTGGACCTCGCTTTATAACCCAGGTAACGGGACCCCACCTGGACCTCGCTTTATAACCCAGATAACGGGACCCCACCTGGACCTCGCTTTATAACGCAGGTAACGGGACCCCACCTGGATCTCACTTTATAACCCAGGTAACGGGACCCCACCTGGATCTCACTTTATAACCCAGGTAACGGGACCCCACCTGGAACCCACTTCATAAATGGGGTGCACCATTTTGCCAACCCGAGAAGCCAGTGCTCAGAGGTTATATAGCAATAGGGTACTGAAAAGAAAAATTAAGTAACAATGCATCTTCCTACAGAGCAGAGCAAAAGCAGTAACAGCACGTAATGATCTGGGATGGGCACCTTTCAGGTAGTTGAAGGCCACAAAACCAAAAACCTTTGGCAGGCCATGCATTTATTTTAGTGGGCTACAACATAATGCGTAACTAAGAAATATTTGCTCCAATGAATGTAGCACGCCAACATACAATTAACCACGCCCTAACAGTGTAAAACTAAGAATGCCCCTTACAGCAAATAACCTTTAAAAAAAGTTTTTTGTTCAATGTGCAGATGAGTAAGCGGTAAATAATTTATCATAACAAAATAAGAATAAAAAAAAGACATCTTTGTAAATGTTTTTTTGTCATGTTGGTATTGTGATGAGACAGGGTTAATGGACAGCCCTTACAAGGACTCTTCGGAACTAAGCGATCATAGAGATGTGATTGGCAGCAAAAAAAAGAAACACTCACTGAGTGACTGACTGACTGACTAACTGAATGCATGCTCAGGAAGTTTATTGTTACAGAGCCCAAAGGATGTCTGTTCTAGCACTGTAAAAGCATGGGGGGTCGTAACTGGAGAGAGGTCCCCCTCTCACAGTGACCACCAACCCTCGTCCCCTGGTCTCTCCCCACATTTATAAACCACCCCCCCCCGGTCCCGTACACATCACAGTATCTTGCCAGTCACTCAGTGAAACGTGTGGTTCAGGTTAGGCTATATTCCATTGGCACTGCCACAAGGCATTGGGTTTACCTCCATTTTCTTAAGAAATCACGTTGCCACCATGCATGGAAGACCCGTTTTTCTTTATCTATCTTTGTTTTATGATAAAAAGATGGTTTGTAAATGCTTCGCTTCTCATCTGATTCACGTCCCGGGGATGAACTGTAGCGATAGGGACCAAGTAATATGTCATATTATTTTGCATTGGCCTATTATTTACAGTTATAACATGTATTTTTCAATTAAGTAAAGCTAGCATGGCATGCAACAGCAAACCCAGGACATTGTACACAACATGACAGGTTAGTTAATTAGGTTAGCCTGTGAGCATCTCGTTTCAATAGCTTGACTCACCGCATGCTTCACACTCCATGACCGTGTTCTTCAGAAAAGCAATCTCCTTTATCTAATAAAACACACAAAAACACAATTCAACAAAAAATAGCCCCATACCGGTAACATGCAATGTGCATTCTGTGTGTAGAGGCTGCAAAGTAAGAATCTGAAAATGAGGAAAATGCACACATGGGCCTACGTGTGATTTGATACCCAAGTAAAAAATAAATCAATTTCTGCAAATATCCTCTTCTACGGGTGAAACAACTTCCATAGTAAATATTTCATTCTTGGCCATCACGGGAAGACAGAATTCTATTCTCTTATAGCCTTGTCCTTTCTGTGTGGTGCAACACATTAACAATTAATTACTAAAGCAAATTACTTGTGTAATAATACGGTCAGCTCTGATTGGCCATCTGATTGAATATGATTTTAAAAAATCCATATGGCAAAGTGAGGAGGTCCAGTGACATTCCAGAGAGGGTTACCTTTCATATGATGCCACACATGCAAGCATATACTGTGAGGAAAGCAAGCCTCTTAAAATGCACAGCTTGTGGATCAAGGGTCTACAAGCTGGTCCATGATGAAACATTTAATATGGAAGCCTTCTTCTTTAATGGAACTACCACAGAGTATCTTTACACAGAGTAATGTGTCTACTGCCATATGCTTAAACAACCACAGTCTTCTGCATGGTGTTTATCAATATGAGATGAAGAGTAAAAGATTACATTGTTTAAAGATGGCGCTCACATTAAAAAACAAATGCAAAAATAAATACATCATTTGGGCCTACATAGGATTCGATAAACATAGAACAAATGAGACAAGGTAAATTCTGCAGATATACCATATGGTACTTCCACTAAAGATGAAACGACTCCCACAGGAAATATTTCATTTTTGGCCGTGACTTAGACAACATTCCTCATCTTGCAGACCCTGAGAAAACTAAACCCATTCAAGTGCTTAGTTGGGCCCTCGCTTGTAATGTAAGCATTGTATTCCTATGCTTACCTGTTGCTTTAAGAGTTCTTTGATTTCAGACAGAGCTTGATTGGTCTCCTTTATCTGACTGACAATTTGCCCTTCTGTTTTTGGAAGAAAAAAAAACATTTAAATGTGAAATGTTCTAGTTAAACCAGAGTTCCATGTACTGGTTCAAAGGACTGGGTTCAAAGGACTGGGTTCAAAGGACAGGGTTCAAAGGACTGGGTTTAAAGGACAGGGTTCAAAGGACTGGGTTCAAAGGACTGGGTTTAAGTTCAGCTGAGGGGATGAGTTTGGTGTCCTGGTCTTCCTGCTTCTATATAAAAGCACAGCTGGGTTTCTGGTATTTACTCACAGACAGATCAAATGGAATTGAAAGGGATACTTTGCAACATCTTCTTTTCCTCACTATGTCATGCATTACTTGTGTCATACCCTATTACTGTATGTATGTTCAGTATGATTCTACGTGTTTTTTCTCAGGTTATTTTTTACCATGCTAGAATAGTCAAGGTTAAGGTTGATTGTGGGGAAGGGAAGACAGTCGTTGAATTTTCATGTATCGTTCCTAATTTTAGCACTAGTGAGTGTTTTCTCGTTCCGGTGAGACTGAGGTGAGAAGGCATGCTGGTGCTCTTCATGACACTAAAGCTGTACCTGCTGCATTGCGCACTGTGCCACACAGCTGTGCTTCAACCACACCAGAAAAGGAGCCTTAAAGAGTAAGTAGCGGGGTTCTGCACAAGTCTACCGGAAGCTATAATAGTAGTACAGTATTTCATGTTTGATGCAAGTATATGGAAAACTACAAGGCAGTATGTAATTCAATATGTTAACGTAACATTATTCAGCAGGTTTCATTCGACTTTATGAAGCAAAATTAGTTCATTCTATAAGGTGATGCAAAACTTTTGGCTATAGCTGTAGAAAAAAGTGTTCATTTCATGTCTCCCTGGTTGAAAGGCTAACCCCATGACAGAGCACACTCACAGATATTACAGTAATCACTGGAGGTCTGTAGAATGTGTTACAAACGTCCCATTTATCATTGTTAGTACTGTATCCAAACAGGCTTCCTGTTGGGTCCCAAAGACCATGTTGCTGATGCTAATAAGAGGTAAGAATTGAAAGTCTTGTTAGAACCTTAAATGATGTCCCAAAAAAACTTGGTGGGTTGTATCGTAAGGCTGCAAGGTTTGTATTAAATGTTTAAAAATGAATAGGTTCGAAAACGGCCAAGTTAGCATAAACGGACTATCCACATAAAGATGTGTTATGTACAAAAGGGTCCTCTCACCCAAACTGCACGAGACGACATGTCTAATACAATCAGAGACACCCTACATACCACACATTAACATTTACAATTGGGCTAAGCGTGAACCCCAAATTTTATTGCACTATTAACAATATGAATAAAAGAGTTGAAGCCAAGTTTACCCCAATTGTGTCTACTTAGAGTTAGATGCACATAGAAAAATACAATAGACAATAATAATATTTCATTTCTGGCCATTACCTGTAGGCAGAATTTTCAACTTCTAGCCAATTGTCCTGTAACTGTTTTAAAAGTTCTGGAAATGGTCTGAATTTTCAATGTGCTGTTTGTTCTTGTTTGGGACTAATTCAAATGATCCAGCTCTTGCTGTGGCGTTGGCGTTTCTGTCTGTCTGTACATGTTTTCATCTGTGTGTCGCACTAACATGTTTGCATGTACCTGGTAAAGCATGTATTCAGTTATGAAGGAGCTTCATTTCTCATGTATTATTGGGAGTATGAGCTTGCAGGGGTGTATCGAGTCTGTCTGTACATGCGTTCGTTTGTCATGATATGTGTCATCATATGTGTTGTGGTCATCAGCAGTTGCTAATACTGGCAGTACTAATTCTCAGTGTTTGCTAGTGGTATACTGAGCCTCATTGTCTCAGCACTCCCATGGGGATTTTGTACTGATGTCTCCAAGCCACTCTGTTTCCCCTCCAGCACGTACACTGTAGCTTCCTGCTGACAGGCTGCCTTCCTCTACCCCCAGGTGAGTTGAATACCCCCTGGGTGTCCTCACATTAGGAAGTGTGCTGTTTCCATTTAGAAACACTGAGAATATATTTACAGAGTGATTTTCAACAGGGGCTCACTAGTCAGAACTCATCTGTAGAACAGGTTTGTAACCTGAATCCTTTGGGACAGATGAATGAATACAGAACGATTGGGGTTGGCTCATTCCTTTTACCCGTCTGCCCCTCATAGTAAATAGCATGGCTTAATTAGCATTGTATTTAAAGTAAATGGATAATATGGGGTGCCTCTGCATTTGTGGGACTTATTTTAGGGCACTTTTTTTTAGTTTATAAACTGTTAATAACTAGTTTAATAACATTAACAAATAGTGTTCATTTTGTGTTACAGTTCATATTAGTGCTGGGACAAACATGTTTTTTTTATCTTCAGTTATCAATTATGCATTGGTTTACTTTTGATTCAGTCATTTATAAATTAGATTTTTATTTATTTATTCATTGCATTTATATAGAGCTTTTTATATCGCAATGCAGTGTACAGTACATAACAGAAAAAACAACAAACCACAATACATTTGTATAGCATGTCACACATACAACTGCCACAACCAGACCATTTAAATAATAGATTTCAATAACAGTATACACATAATACAAAAGCAGCAATTTTAAAGTTACATTAAAACCCACTAAGATAAGAAAGCCATTTTATAAAAGTGCATTTTCAGTCTTGACTTGAAAACTGTAATGGTCCCAGCTTCCCTGACAAACGAATTCCATAATTTAATTTCGGAGCTCTACAAGAAAAAGCCCTGCCTCCCGTGTTGCTTTTGTTGACCCTTGAAATAACCAGCAGCCCCGCATCCTGTGATCTCAGAGTGCGGTTTGGAAGATACAGGAACTAAAACAGTGTCCCATAAAATAAAGGGGGAGCATCATTTTTTAATTATACTATTTAGTGAAAAGAGGTACGTTATCAAGGTAATTTAAGTATTGATACTGTCAGATGAACTATAAAATATATATTTAGATTAATAGATGAATGTATATAATATTTTGCAAATACAAAACACAGGCTTGGTAAGATTATGGCAAATATTACGTCTGAATATAAAATTGTAAAATTAAAATCAATTTTAAAAAAAATCAGACACACTAACAAAAGTTTATATAATATTAGCTCAGATTCTGTATTATTCAATAGCAACTTTTTAATAGACATCCTAATTATTTCTATTGGAATGTGTCAATGGTGCCTAGTATTACGGAATGGAAGATTCATTCTCTATTAAATATTGTCCGCTACAATCCGACAGAGGAAAATAAAATCTGTGATAAAGCCTGCTGTTAATAAACACAAAGAACATTCATTTATTTTAATACCGGTAATCCAGTCATTGTTAGAACACTAGAACAGCTGATCCCAAAACTGCAGCATCACAATTTAGCTTGATAATCTATTCCATATCCTCACCACTCTAAAATTGACTTGTATCCAATATTAAATAACAAATTACATAATTATCTAACATATTGAAACTCATAGCAGCTGCCTGAATATTCTGGTGCTACTGTAGATTGCAAAAACATGAATTTACTCCCTATACAAAACAGCAGCATTTCACTGCTAACAAGATTCGATTCACCTAAACACCTGCAATGCTGCTGGACATAAATGAACTTGTTTTTTCTTTAAGAAATAAACATACCTGAATCAAGTATTTTAAGTGATCAAAATGAAGAGGGGGTGATTGCATGAATTCCAATGGAATAACTAAACATTGTGTTGGAATTCACTACAACACTGATGCCATTACTATACAGTTATATGTACAAGCATGGTAAAGCATAGGTAAGCATTACATAGCCCAGAGAGGTATGGTAAAGCATACTAAAAAGCATGGCAAATCATTGTAAACTATGGTAATTCACAGTATAACAGAAAAAAGCTTGGTAAAACTGCATAATTACTGTTTTCATTTTTTTTTTATTCTTTTTTTTTACTTTTATAAGTGATAACTTCAGTTGTAAGAAGCCAATCATTTAAGACTGTTGTTTTTCATTTTACGTTTTAAAAATGAAAAGTAAATTATTAAGAAAAGTTTAAAGAAAATGCTTACTAACAGAAACCTAGTTGAAGCAGCGCTCACAAAATCATATTTTAAAATTCATGGAAACACAATTTTCTGAAAAAAATATTGCAATATTGCTATTAGATTATGTAGTCCAAGTCATGTAAACACAGACAAGTACAGTCTTCAGAAAAAAAGCATTCTGTGGAGGAATAAAAAAGTGCCAAAAATATAAATATTAGCTTTCATAAAACCTACCTTTGGATGCTGACAACTGACCTGAAACCAACTGTCCCCGAATATCGAGAGCCATAATCAAAAACAGAAGTTTAAACATGTTCTGTGTTCCTTCAGAAACGAAAAAGAAAAGAATGGTTTCCAAACAGCTCAAGATTCCCTCCTGGCTCTGCAATCTCTGTGCTTAGACTGCCTTGCTTCTTTATATACCCCTTGTGTGTGTGCGTGTGTGTGTGTGTGTGTCTGTCTGTCTGTCTGACATCATCACTGGCCTGAGCCCTTGTGAGAATCGAATCAATCCTGGACAAGCATCTCTGCTTGAACGAACCGTGGTGTCAGCTGGCAGCAACCAGGCAGTTTGGACAAGTACTTAAACAGCATGCTGGGGCACATAGTCACAAGTGTACAAATCTAATGGCAGTTATGATGAGGTTGTATAGCACTGGTGAGACCACACCTACTATTCAGTTCTGATCATCACAGCACCAAAAGGACATTGTGGCCCTAGAGAGAGCCCACCAAGAGGAACTTCATAACTATATGAAGACTGGGGACAGTGAATCTATTCAGTCAAAAAAGAATTAGGAGGGACAGGATCGAAGTCTTTAAAATCTTCAAAGGAGTTGAAGTGAACCTTAACCAATACTTTAAACTCAGAAACCAGGGCTAGAGGGCACATGTGTCATTCATGAGATTTGGTTTCCCATTCTCGTCTCGTTTCCATTTTTCATCACATCCTTGAAATGTATTTGTAAAAGGATTGAGCTCAGCAAGGTTTAAAGCAGTATCTGCTAAAGACCATTGCAAGATCATTTTAATAGTTCCACACAAGGGCTTTTTGCATCATCAGTGTGAGACTAAAGGTAAGACAGTGAGATGGATCTGATGGTCAGTCTCACCTTCAACACCCGCGCGATCGTCCCTGCTGACAGTGCATTGTGACGGGCTGGTAGAAATAAAAATGCTGCTATTGACTGATACATCGAGACTTTTCTCTTAATAATGGGGGAAAACAACAGTAGACATTTATTTTAGTGTGAAATTGAACATGATTGTGGGAAACTGCTATAGGGTTAATCATTGCAAAGCATTCTCTTTGGGCTTTATTAGCAGGCTCTAAACCAATTTGGTTCTGCACACCTCTAAACGGCTGTCCCTTGTGATAAAATATAATGGGAATGTGTTTCAGAATTAGCATGTCTAATAAAAGCAAGTCTTGTGGCTTTATTCGCATGATCTTCTCTCATGAGTCTCAAATGTATTGCTGTGGGTGTAGTCTGTGCTCTACGTTCCTCCTAATAGCTTATTTATATTACTGTCTGAATGCGGTTCAGTTCATAGTTTTGTATTTAATACTGCCTGCATTATTCATTTTTTCCTACAGTGTTACTAAATGTTCCTGGGATTTGTGTGATTTCCTTTATAAGCAAAACCTTCCATTGAAAGCCAAACTGCTCAATTTCACTCAAATGCTCCTAAAAAATCAGACTAGAGTCCTAAAGTGTAGTCTAAAGTAAAGTCTAAAATTACTCGAAATCAACAGGCCGGATCTCAGGGCCTGGTAAAGGCATGGCAAGGGAGTGCAGGGGGTCATGCCATACAGCTCCCAATCCACCAGGGCGAGTGGTGCCATACAGCTCCCAATCCACCAGGGCGAGTCGTGCCATACAGCTCCCAATCCACCAGGGTGAGTGGTGCCATACAGCTCCCAATCCATCTGGGCGAGTCGTGCCATACAGCCCCCAATCCACCAGGGCAAGTCGTGCCATACAGCCCCCAATCCACCAGGGCGAGTCGTGCCATACAGCCCCCAATCCACCAGGGCGAGTCGTGCCATACAGATCCCAATCCACCAGGGCAAGTCATGCCATACAGCCCCCAATCCACCAGGGCGAGTCGTGCCATACAGCCCCCAATCCACCAGGGCAAGTCGTGCCATACAGCTCCCAATCCACCAGGGCAAGTCGTGCCATACAGCCCCCAATCCACCAGGGGGCGTCATGCATCCCAATCCACTTCAAGACAAGCTGCCAATCTTGGCTGAGGACCAACATCCTGCGGGTTTCACCCAGTGGTGTAGTCGAGGGTATACGCAGGTAAACAGCGTTTACCCACCTTTAATTTGGGCAATGTAGCGTTTATCCACTTCTCATATAAGGGATACAGAGATTACTAATTTCTACTCTCCTGTGAAATGCAAATCCTGGGTCATAGGCAAGATATTTTAACAGTGTGTCTGTGTAGTGTTTCTGAATGAGAAACTGACAGCTGAGAGCTCTCAGTTAGAACTCTGGCACGAGCAGGGGGCGTGGCCACTGGACTGTGTGTTCTGTTTGTGTGTGTGTGTGAGCTGTGATTGGTTGTTTATGTTCTGTTAATGTTCTGTTAGGCACACTGTACCTGCAGGGCGGTGCTAGTAGCCTTCATCCTAGCATGTGAAAGGACGCTCACAGAACTGTTCAGTGAAGCGCACTGTCGGCTCTGTGACTGTTCACACTTAAACAGCACCTGAGAGGGGAATAACTGTATGGGGGGGGGGAAATAACAATGAATGTGTTCATATCTATCTGTTCAACTCCACCAAACAGGGGCGCTTACCCATGTTTTTATTAACCACTACACCACTGGTTTCACCAATCAGATATTCTCAATAATGCTTGCTAAATAATGTTAAACCAAGTTTCATGACAATTGGAGCGGTTCTTCAGTGACATGCAGATGCAAGGATGGACAGACAGACACCCCATATATCCCCAGACTCTGATATTCCCAACCACTTACAGGCTAAATATAAATATATGAACACATGTGCACCATACTCAGCAGAGGATAATAACATGTGAATACAGTAATACACTTATCATACAAAACTGGTGGTAAAACCGGTGACTTTCCTAAATCTTATGCTACCAATTACGGAACAACCTTTTATAACATTTTAACATTCATTTAGTCATTGTTCATGTGGCAACAATGTGATACACACCAGTAACCTCTATTTATTTTGTATAATAATGACTTGGTGGTTTTATTTGAGTGTTCCGGTGTAGCTACTTCAGAATGTCTCCAGGGAAGTGGAAGGCTGTCATACCAGCAGTGCAGCACAGATGACAGGGTAGCTTCGCTGTAGTGCTCACCAGGGATTGTTTCTCAAGACTGCCCTGTTGTGTGTGAAACAGTTTCTTGAGACTCCTCTTGTGATAATGAGCTCTGCAGATGTTTAACAGTGATTCAGATCCCTGTTGCACACCGCTGCTCGGAGCTCATGCCCCTCCCCTCCCGAGAGCTCTCACGTGGGGATCCCATTCAGATACAGCTCCTGGAGAACTGGTACACGGCTCCACAGGAAAACCACACATTTTTCCATTGCTACTCATTTAAATACTTTAACAAACAATGAAATGTAAAGTAAAACACCAGAGGTAACCCACACAGAAATGGGTTATAGCAGCCTTTCTAAAACTTAACATTCCAGCTTTCCCTTTAGTCAGTCTTTAGCTTTCCAGATTCACTCCCTCTGCAGCAGGTAAAACAATAGAATAAACACAGTGAAATAATACCAGTCCTTCAGGATATTGGGGTTGCAATTCTTGCTTTGTTTCCTTTTTCATTCTTGAAACTTTTTTTTGAACAAGTTTCAGTTCAGCAAGGTTCACAACAAAATTTTCTCTACCAAAGACCATTGTGAGATGGTTAGTCCCCACAAGGGTTTTTTGTAATGCTAAAGGTTAGAAAGTGAGACTAATTTGTTTTGTCGCACCTTCAGCACCTGTGTGAGCTTCCCTGCATTGAAGACCTCCCCGCCACGGCTGTGAATCACAATCAGAGCTCTCAGTATGATGAACAAGATGATGACCATGACATATACCAGTGTTACAGAATAGTAGAGAATAAGAATGAGCAATCACATGTTTAATCACAATTTCATAAGCGATTCTCCAGATGAATGCAAACATGTGTGACAATATAGAGGAATGGATGAACTGAGACAGACACCCCTCCTCACAATCTGATACTCTCAATAACTTATAGAATGTGAATACCGAGTTTCATCCCAATCGGATCAGCAGTTTTCCGAACATATGAACCAATCCTCTCTCTCACTTATCATCCATGCTTAAGGATATTTTGTCAACTTAAGACATTACATCATGATTCTAGTTAGTTCCCCTTAAGGGCTTTTGCATCATCTGTCTTACCTTCACTCCATGTGAGCTTCCTTGCAATAAATAAAATCAAGAAAACTAAAACCAGCAATAGAATATGAATTAACAATGAAATGTTGAAACAATTGGAGAAGCTGCTCCCCAGGTATTTCATCCCCAGCGGGGATAATTAAGAACTGGAAACCAAACACCGTGAATAATGAGGGTTTTAAATGAATAATGTGCACAATGACGTTTTATTTAGATGTAGGAGGGTGATTGTATGGAAGGATGTGTATGGATGAAGCTTGTAGTTCAGTAGTTTTCTCTTTTTACTAAAATACAAAACAATCTAAACTCCAGGTTCCCTTTACAAAGTCAACATACGGAACAAAGAAGACTGAGAATTTTTCTTAAACAAATACGTTCTCAAGCCAGAAACCGCTAAAATATTAGTGGAAAAAATCCCAATGCTGCAATGCAGACAGACTGTCTATATTAGATCATTCCAATTTAGTTGATGTGGTTACTGGAGATTATGTAACTTGTAGTTCTACCAAGAACTTTCACAAGCACTGAGTATTATTGCTCGGATATTATTTTTTCAGATGAACATTAAAGGAGACAAACATAAGAACATTAGAAAGTTTACAAACGAGAGGAGGCCATTCAGCCCATCTTGCTCGCTTGGTTGTTAGTAGCTTATTGATCCCAGAATCTCATCAAGCAGCTTCTTGAAGGATCCCAGGGTGTCAGCTTCAACAACATTACTGGGGAGTTGGTTCCAGACCCTCACAATTCTCTGTTTAAAAAAGTGCATCCTATTTTCTGTTCTGAATGCCCCTTTATCTAATCTCCATTTGTGACCCCTGGTCCTTGTTTCTTTTTTCAGGTCAAAAAAGTCCCCTGGGTCGACATTGTCAATACCTTTTAGGATTTTGAATGCTTGAATCAGATCACTGCCTTCTTTGTTCAAGACTGAATAGATTCAATTATTTTAGCCTGTCTGCATACGACATGCCTTTTAAACCCGGGATAATTCTGGTTGCTCTTCTTTGCATTCTTTCTAGAGCAGCAATATCCTTTTTGTAACTGAACACAGTATTCTAGGTGAGGTCTTACTAATGCATTGTAAAGTTTTAACATTACTTCCCTTGATTTAAATTCAACAAACCGTTGGCTAATGTCTTCATTAGTGTTGTAGAAGGTTGAAAGCATACATGACTTTCAGTGTATTACCTTTTACAAGGCAGTATGGCGCTGACCCCATCCAACAGGTGAGCTGGGTGTAGAGAAGAGCATTCTTCACCATTAAATCATTGTAATCTGAGTTCAGTCAGGGAACTCATGCAGTAGATAAAATATTTATTACAGATCAGACACGATAACACTTTTATGCATATTATACGTTCTTGAATAACATGTTTCATATATAACCTTTGGCCTCACCTCGGGGAACTCCTGCCCATAAATTGTTCCGCTGATAAGTGGACAGGCTGAATGTAGGGAAGCCATGGGCAGGGTGCAGGATAGCTGCCCTCCCCTTTAGACGAAGCCAAAAAACAGATGGAGGCAAACTCTAACTCACAGCAGGGAGGTAATGGATCAGGTAAGTTTAAATCCTTTCCCTGACAATCATTGAACAAGTAATGACATTGTTAGCGATAAGGTACTGCTATTTCGATTGGCAATGGTCTGGTTATCAATGCTTAATAAGCTTGATTTGATTGACTGATTAAAAGTGAGTTCCCTGTCCGAACCACCGCTTTGCTTCATTAAAAATGTTGGTCAGTGTTTATTTCCATCTTCCATCTCCATTTTGTGAATATCAACGTTTTGTAAAAGTGTTGGTTTTAAATGATACACTGCCTGCTTAGCAACAGAATGTATTTGTATAGCAGTTTGTCATGAACAAATTCAAAGAAAGCTTTCTGAACTTCATGACATAACATTAAGAACGGGAATGTAGCCACATTACTACAGTTCTCCACTACATCAGAACTGGCCAAAGAAAGCTGGCCTTTTAAGAGCCATACTGATGAATAAAACACGGGTAACAGGGTACAGTCAAAACAACTGCATTTAAAACTAATAAAAGCATTTATTTTGTTGGTGTGTATGTCTTGGTGCACAGGGTATAATTTGGGTGGTGTAGCACAGGGGTTTGAAATGTATATTGTAGTTTGGCACGGTTGTTTCACAATTAGTTCACGTGCAGACTGTGCCGCGATTCAAGTGAATGATTGATTAGCAGTTGAGTCCCGGTAGAGCTGCATACAAGCAGTCACAAATCACTCACTCAGGGTTAGAATTATTCTTCAGTTTTTGGGTAAGACCTGAGTACCAAGATGCACATGAGTAGTCAAAATGGCATTGAATCAAAGGTTGCCAGACCGTCTTTTTAATTTTCCCATTAAAAAATCTGGCTTGCCGATATAGAAATTTTAGCCGAGAGTTACTTCTCTTTATAATGTGATGTACCACAGACTCTCCTGACATTGTGACTTCTAGTGTAACACCTAGATATTGAACAGAGCTCTTTCTTTCTATGTGTACATTATTGCACGATACAGCAAAGTTCTCAGTGTCTTTATCTTTCCTCTTAGAGCTAAAAAGGACAGATTCTGTCTTTCCCGAATGCATGAAAGTTTGTCTTTAAGCCATTGGCTACACAATTCTAATTCTGAACTCAATGTGTTGCCAAGTTCCTGTGAGTCCTTGCCTGATTCCAATATAGCACTATCGTCAGCATAAAGTAAAAGTTTGCATTTAACACTTGTTGGCATGTCATTAATATAACATAAGAACAGCAATGGGCCTAAAATACTTCCCTGTGGATCGCTACAATTGATGCTCATGAATGATGTTTCAACGCCATTAACACTAACTAACTGCTTTCTATTGCTTGGATAAGACTTAAACCACATCATCGGTTCCACCCCCATCGCTTCTAATTTCTTAAGTGAAATTGTATGATCGATGGTGTCAAAGGCCTTTTGCAGATCTGTAAGTGCCATGCCTGTGTAGTTACCCTTGGCAGTTTCAGATTGAATGAATCTGTAAGATGAATAAGACGTGTATCTGAGGAAAAACCTCCTCTAAATCCTGATTGAAACGCATACAGTATTTTATTATCTGTTAAATAACTTTCTAATTGAGTGTAAACTGATTTTTTTAATACTTTGGATACTGCTGAGAGAATACTAACAGGTCTATAATTTGCAACTTCTTCTCTTGTGCTTTTCTTAGAGAGGTCTTACTCTTGCTAGTTTAAAGTCATCAGGTACCATGTTTGTAAGAATAGATACATTTGCAATAAATGTAATAGGACACTTTAATTCACTAGCACCGTCTTTCAAGAATCTCACAGGTATATTATCAAGTCCAGTACTTTTGCAGGGGTTCACACCACATAATTATTCATATATAAACTGATCACTTACAGGTTGCAATTTAAAACTGTTTGATACTACTCCTTTAGTTCTATAATAATCTTTAAGATTTATTTTTGAAATATAGGTTAAAACGTTACTGCGTATTACCTTTTAGTTCAGGGCAGTAGCGTCAGATGTAGTAGCCGCTAGAGGCCGCTAGAGGGTGCAAAAGGTATTGCAATAATAATAGTAACAGTTAGTGTTGAAATGATAGTAACAGTGTTAGTTTGATAGTGACATTTAGGTTTAGGGGTTAGGTGTAAGTCGCATATAATGTGGCGTGGACTGAAGTTGCAGCTGTATTTTGTTTTACTATTTTTGTAAATAACTTTAGAATTTGTTTTTTTTATTTTCCTAATGTTTTCCCTTTAAATTAATATAATAAAGGTCAAGGATGAGAAATTTGCTAGAATTGTGTTTTTGAGTGTTTAAGTTAAGTGTTAAGTTATTGTGCCCCACCTAGCGGCCTCTAGTGGCTCAGGGGCCAACTGCCCTGAACTGAAAGGTAATACGCAGTAATGTTTTCACCTATATTTCATAAATAAATTCATAATGTCTGTATTCTCCTCACTTTATTGTTATTAAATTAACCTATTAAAGTTTAACGAGCAAAAATTTGGAAGAATGTTCTACTTTTGAGTGTGTGAGTTAAGTGTACCGTACCTGTGTAATATAATAACTATACTTGTTGTGTAGAAATGAATTTGGAAGTTATTCACAATGTCCCGGTTAAAGGACTTACAAATCTGCTCACCTTAACAATAGGCTACCCTACTCACCCACATTTATCACCACATAATATTCTTATAATAAGGCTGTCGGTGTCCACACAATAATTCAGGAGACCACTGGCCGGAGTCCCAGCTATGATAACTTAATACATTTTGGTGTACAAACGTGACTTTTTTTTGTCCCTGGTACCCATAGTTACTACTTAAGGGTGCAATGAATTGCATCGTATTGTCAAGGGACAGAAAAGTCTAGGCTTAAAGCAATCAGCTATCCGATAACCAAACATAAAAGATGAAAAATATCTTTCTGTGCTTTGCAAAGGGCTTCGTTCTTTATGTATTTATTTGTGTATTAATTGCAAAGGGCTGCATTTTTTAAATGTTTAGTAGCTTCAGTATTTTTTTATAACCTCGCTCATAAAACAACTCAGCTAGTATAAACCACTCATCATTTTATGAGTTAAACGGCAAAAATATGAAACGTTGAATAAATGGTGTCACATAAAATAAACTGAATGAACAGGTATCTAAACCCGTACGGTATGCTTATTTACTGTATGCTTATTTATTTATTTTGCTATTTGGTCAAAGAAGCTTGCCAGGGCTATTTCCATCAGATCTCGGTTGTTAATAAATAATAATTTGGTACAGCCTTTAGTTCTAATAGTTTAGTTTAGTTATGAAGTCTAGTGAACATATGGTACGACTTTCAGACATGTTTTTGGTCAATTTGCTCTGCTTTTTAGCGTGAGAGGGCGACTTACTTGTGGTTTTAAGTCATACGATGTTTTGGCCGCCACTTCCTATAGGAACGTGCGTTAATGTGCTGCTACGTCACATTCTCACGACAAAGGAGAGAAAACGTGGAGTTTCTAACCTGCATGGAAACCCAGCCTGTAAAGCGCCGTTTGGCCACCAGAGGGTTATTCAATAATATTGCAACGACCCTGGGTCTGCTGTAACCGCGTTCGGGAAGGTTCTGGCCCAGGGTCAACAGTTAAGTGTGGCAGGTGTTCAGGTACGTCAGAGACTGTAGAACCACCACCAATCAGGGCTCCGCTTGCCGCGCGAGTGTCCCCAGTTGCAACATTGTTGGCAGAATCAAGGGATGAGATGTTGCAATTTCAGGGGATCGAGGGCGGGAAGCTGTGGCTGCTTGGGATTGGTAGCCGGTGCAATAGCAAAGATATATATATATATATATACATACTATATATATATATATATACATATACATATATATATATATATATATATATATACATGTTCACTCTAACAGTTTTGTTACAGGATACATTAGTTTATCTCTAATGTAATCACAGTTTTAAATGTAGACTGCCCCTGTTTTCATTTACATCCCAAATTCTGGGCCACTTTGCTTTTCGTATTACCTTTTAGTTCAGGGCAGTAGCGTCAGATGTAGTAGCCGCTAGAGGCCGCCAGAGGGTGCAAAAGGTATTGCAATAATAATAGTAACAGTTAGTGTTGAAATGATAGTAACAGTGTTAGTTTGATAGTGACATTTAGGTTTAGGGGTTAGGTGTAAGTCGCATATGATGTGGCGTAGAGTGAAGTTGCAGCTGTATTTTGTTTTACTATTTTTGTAAATAACTTTAGAATTTTTTTTTTTCCTAATGTTTTCCCTTTAAATTAATATAATAAAGGTCAAGGATGAGAAATTTGCTAGAATTGTGTTTTTGAGTGTTTAAGTTAAGTGTTAAGTTATTGTGCCCCACCTAGCGGCCTACATAGTCCCTGGCTCAGGGGCCAACTGCACCTAGAACTGAATTGAGGCTAATTTGCAGGTAAGTGTGGTTTCACCAAATATGGATTTCATAAATAAATTCATAATGTCTGTATTCTCCTCACTTTGCATTTAGTTAATTGATAAATATAACCTATTAACATGTTTAACGAGCAAAACATTCTGGCTTTACAGCAATGTTCATACTTTTTGAGTGTGTGAGTATATATGTGTACACGTACCTGTGTATATATATATATACATATACTATGTATGTGTAGCACACTATGACAGTTTTGTTACAGGATACGTTAGTTTATCTCTAATGTAATCACAGTTTTAAATGTAGACTGCCCCTGTTTTCATTTACATCCCAAATTCTGGGCCACTTTGCTTTTCAGATAATGTCCCAAATTTTGGGCCGTTTGCATTTTCGAATTCTGCTCAGCTGACAGCCGAGTTTCTAAGTCATGCATGCACAGTTTACGATAAACTGGATTGTGAATTAATTTAACAGTAACCCTTAGTACATGAATTAAAGTTAATGTATTTTTCACTCTCCCCAGAAATCTTTTTTTTTAATGAAGAAACAGAAATAAAATGTTAATGGTATGGTATGTGTACAGGGGTTGCATGATGGGTGTATGCATGCAGGGGTTGCATGATGGGTGTATGCATGCAGGGGTTGCATGGTGTTGTGTATGCATGCAGGGTTTGCATGGTGGTGTGAGTGCATGCAGGGGTTGCATGGTGGGTGTATGCTTACAGGGGTTGCACGATGGTGTGTGCGTGCAGGGGTTGCACGGTGGTGTGTGCGTGCAGGGGTTGCATGGTGGGTGTATGTGTGCAGGGGTTACACCGTGGTGTGTGCGTGCAGGGGTTGCATGGTGGTGTGTGTGTGCAGGGGTTGCATGGTGTTGTGTATGCATGCAGGGTTTGCATGGTGGTGTGAGTGTGCAGGGGTTGCATGGTGGTTGTATGCGTGCAGGGGTTGCATGGTGGGTGTATGCATGCAGGGGTTGCATGGTGGGTGTATGCGTGCAGGGGTTACACCGTGGTGTGTGCGTGCAGGGGTTGTATGGTGGTGTGTATGTGCAGGGGTTGCATGGTGTTGTGTATGCATGCAGGGTTTGCATGGTGGTGTGAGTGTGCAGGGTTGCATGGTGGTTGTATGCGTGCAGGGGTTGCATGGTGGGTGTATGCATGCAGGGGTTGCATGGTGGTGTGTGTGTACAGGGGGTGCATGTGGATGTGTGTGGAGGGGAATTGGAGTGAGAGGGGGAAGCAAGGGTATATAAGGGGGTTCAGGGAAAAGACTGGGAAGGGTAGGGTAAAAGACAAACTTCTACAATCATTTATTTTCACTTTCGACTCCCAGTCCCCTTTCCGTCACTTTATGATTTTATTTTGTGATTATTTAACTATTGTAAAAATAAACAGCCTTCATCTACTCATGGTTGCAGTCTCATTTCTGTACCAAAAAGAACCCGAAACGCTACAATATATGGATGGACATTACATAAGAAAATTAGATGTCCTTTTTTTTGGAATACCATGTTCCTTCTCAAAAATGTGTTTTAATATTAGCCTTTAATAAAGGAAAACGATTGCTTTAATTAATTTTCATGTATCTATTTCAGTGCAATGTAGTTTTTTCATTGTAATAAAGAAATACGTTTTTTTAACATTGACATTTTATTTCTGTTTCTTCATAAAAAAAAATAATGTTTTCTGGGGAGAGTAAAAGATACATTAATTTTGATTCATGTACTAAGGGTTACTCTTAAATGAATTCACGATCCGGTTTATGGTAAACTGTGCATGCAGGACTAACAAACTCGGCTGTGAGCTGAGCAGAATATCCCCAAAACTGGGCTGAATTCGAAAATGCAAAGCGGCCCAGAATCTGGGACGTAAATGAAAACAGTCCGTCTATATGTAAAACATGATTACATTAGAGATAAACTAATGTATCCTGTAACAAAACTGTTAGAGAGTGTGGAAGATATATATATTTGCTATTAAAATATATGGCGCAAACGATTATAGATGCTATTTGAAAGAAAAAAGTACACCACCACAGAAAGCCAATTCTTACATTCGTGCAAAACATGATGATTCATATAAAGTAATAACCCATAGTTTGTTACTTTAGTGCAGCAAAATACCACATTATATTTTAATTGAAAGGTTGTGGAAACATACATGCCAACAGTCCCTATATGGTCCTAGCAAATGTCCTGCGTCCCGATGCATAGGAAGAAAGTCCCGATATTTACCCATAGAAAACAAATACATATATATATTTATTCTGCACAGTAGTTAGTGAAAACCACATGCTGTGCTCTTCGTGCGGCTGACACATCTGCGGATCACTAACTTATACAAAGGTAGGAACGCTTCATTATGTCTATTTTTACTGTCATGATGGTCGTGTCGGGTTGAGTTGGGGGGGTACGTCTATTATATGATAATGAGTGTTTTTTGCGTATCGGTCTCATAAGTAAGTTGAGTATTTGTTGTGGTGAGTACATATTAAACACACACAACCAGCGGTATATCAAACAGGCATCACCGTTAACAGCGACCAAATTCCCCGCCCCGCCCAACAAACGAGCAAAGATCTGAGAGTTCTACGTCACCTATTCTTGCGTACTACGTTGTAGTTCAGCGTGAAGCTGAATGGTTCGTCACTAGTTCGTGTGGGAGTTGAAGCTCGAGCTGTGTGTTTCAGTTTAATTTCTGGCTCGGTTCGATTTCGGTTTGCGAGTGAGTTTTTACAGCTTCGGACGACACGTTTTGGTACAGTGAGCATCGTTGCACGTTTGCTGATTTGTTTTTGAAAAGGCGGCTGTATACCCACCGGATCTTCAGTAGAAATGAGCGTGGAGGCGTACGGGCCGAGCTCCCAGACTCTCACCTTCCTGGACACGGAGGAAGCGGAGCTGCTGGGAGCTGACACGCAGGGCTCGGAGTTCGAGTTTACTGACTTCACTCTGCCGAGTCAGACCCAGACACAGGGGCACACTCAGAGCCAGCTGGACAATCAGGTACGCGTCTCGGTAAAGCATGCAGAACACATACTTAACGTGCGGTTGTTCTGAGTTGTGTATCATAAAGCGCACACTCGCGGCCTGTTGTACCTCACACAGTCCTCTACTGTGGTGCTCACATTGTACGTACAGCAAGCAGCTCCCGCCAGAGCAGGTTATGCTTCCTAATCGAAGCGTTTAATACTTTTTACCCAATCGTATCTAATCTGTATTTCTAATCGGACTCTGGAGGCGGGTGGCGCTGTAGTACTAGGCCGGGCTTCTTTACCTGGTGCGTGTCGTTATCATTTCACGAATTTGCTCGGACAGGTATCCATGTCCTCATGGATTTATTATGGTGCTATACAAAACTGATAAGCGGATCCTGTCGAGACAACCCTCCAGCTAGGTACAGTTTGCTTTATTAGTAGTAAACCAACAAATAGCTATCACGAGTTGTGTGTGTGCGCAAATACATACATTATAATACCGTTCCGTACCCGCACGTGAATGATCTATAGTGGTTCACATTTTATAATACAATGCGGTGCTAGGTAACGTCAGCAGTAGTGAGTAACTAAGTAAAAAGTAAGCAAAGTTTTTAGATACCCTGTAAGTCCCATTCATCCGGTAAGTACTGGCTTTGGGCGTGTACTGTACTGGTAGTGTTATGCCTAGCAGTTCCGGTAAACGAGGCTGTGTGACTGTAGTACTGCTAGCCGCCAATATTAACACATCAGCAGCAGCCCACATCTAGAAGTCCAAAAACTTTCCCAAAGTCGATATTCATCAGTTTTCTTCTTGTAAGTGGTCCCGGTAGACCGTGTGCTCGGTTTTTATAGCTACAGTTTAGTGTTAAACTGTATGTGTGACATTCTTTGTTTACTTTTAAAATAGCGAGGGAGGGAGTTAGAATCTTACAACATTCTCATCAGGCCCTGGTTGTTTTTGTTTTGTGTTGTTTTTTAAAATTTAATCACATGATCATAATGGCTGTTTCCTTAAACATTAGAAACCTATAACATACATATGTCGTTTATTCAACGGGTTTTAATAAAGTTAGTCTATTTCTGTGTATACTGCACTGTAACAATATGACATCAATTTAAATATATACAGTATAATACAGTCGGCCAGCTTTATGCTGTGACAAATGTTAATAATTATCAGACTGCTTTTTCAGTGTGCAGTCAGGGATGTGTTTAAGATTTCACAGAGCAGGGATCACAGAAGATAGGGGGAACCCTCTGTCTGGCATAGCGATGCGATATTTCTTTCTAGACGGGTCTTTGTGAAGCTCTGCCAGGCCAAGGAACCTCTTTTGCTGTTGAATCTGTGGCTCAAGTTAGTGTTTTTGTAGTTGTAAACCCTAAATGTGGGCAGGTGTTTCAGCATAAAATATTAAGTATATGCCGAGTATTGAAAACAACTATTCTGGGGGGGTTGTTTTGAAATCACAGAAATGACCTGTTATCAAAGTATGTGTTTGGTCATCATGCTTATTTGTAGAACTTTTAGTGGCAGGGATGCCAAAGGTACAGTATGCTTTAATCATGTCTTCAGAAGTGGAATTATAATATGGAGAGGTTTGTACATAGCTTGTTATCTCATTGTTTATATAGCTTGTTATGATCTTGAATCTCCCTTAGCAACACAGCTACCGTTTTTCATGGCGGTAGTGTACTACATGTTTTTTGAGCAGCAACTTCAGTTATATTGGTAAGGCATACGAGAAAGCTCACTTCCTGTAGGTTATCTACCAATCTTAATAATTGTATTTAAATATTAGGTAAAGTTGCCAGATACTAATTTGAAGATTTTCTCAAACACCTTCATTTACATAAATACATTCCTGTTAGTTGGGGCCTGGGAGGTTTTTTTTAATTTATAAGTGCTGGGACGAACACAGGATTTTCAGGTTTGGATATTTGCTCATAATGTAAATATTCGTTCGGATATTTGTTCTTTTTCAAAAAGTATTAAAAGCCATTATATTACTCTGAACGCAGGCAGACAGCATACCAGCAGGGGCAGGGGGTGTGGCAGTGGCCGCTGTGTGTGCGCCTTTATTTTAGAGACCTTCCAATATGTAACACGTTAAAATAAAAAATATATCACAGGAGTAAAGAATAAGTTGTGTAGGACTTGCTTTACCCAGTGAATTAACTACAAAACAAAGGATGCTAAGTAACAGTTCAAGTTAAACGTTGTTTTGTTTATTCCCGAAATATAGTACATAAAGTTGACACCGCATTTTATATTATTTTTTCATTTCTTGCCATTGGCGTTTCTTCACAGTACAGCGGCATTGGACACGTTTTCATAAACTAATAACACAAGGTTTAGTTCTGCCTTTTCGTAACTGAACAAGCAAACAAAAACTGAAATTTAAACTTTAAACACTTCAAATAAAACAAACCTGGAAATGGCGTTGTAAAATGAAGGTGAAGAAAACTCACCGTTTTGCTTCTCATTTATTACATTCCACATAACAGAAAGTCGCAACAAAAAATATATAATGTCAAAGCTAGAAGTTAACTTTAAGGCAGTAGTGAGGATTTGCTACCTTCCTGGAAAGTAGGTAGCAAAATGGTCTTATTCGGTAGCGGTTTATTTGACTAATAATTATATAGAAAAATAATTTTAAAAATAAACACCTACGTACTGTTTTAAATAGACTGAATAAACCAAATTATCACATAGTAGGCCAATATTTAAATCATAAAGTATTTATTGAAACCACCTTGTGCTCAACTAAGTAATGGAACTAATGTAATTCCTTGTTGAAATGTATTTTGTTTTATCCTTAAGTTCTACAAGAAGCAACCATATCTGTCATCTAAGCATCTGATATGCCATCAGTACGGTTAACCAGGTTATGTTTCATCGGTGCAAATTAAGTGGTACGAAATTATTCTTATGTCTTCAGTTGTTAACTGAGATTTCGGTAACTAACAAATTGTACACAGACAGCGATTAAATAAAAAAAAAAAGTAAAAAAAAGTAACATGTGCCACAATATCGTTGAATCCTGCATTGTATGACCTTATTAATTATAAGGTTACAACCACAACTGAGCTGTTTTGAAAATGAAAGCTAATTTCAGCATGGTACCACTACATTTAAAAGATTCATGCCGCATGTTATACTAACTGGTTTGTTCATAAATATGTATGCTTGCACCCTGCCTTTCACTGCATTTTTCAATGCTCTACAATTTTTAAGAAATTAACAAAGAAGTAATAACAGAATAAGGGATATCAACTAGGGCTGTCAGTTAAGTCTCCAAATAACAATCGATTAATTGGGCACACAAAATCGAATTGTTTGAATAAATATTGATGATTGTACCGTCCACATACATATTCACTCCATTCCTCTCCCCCGACGTGATTATTTTAATATCATTGCAGTTAAGTAAAAGCTTGTGAATGCGAGGGGTAATTTTGCCTTGGTAGCGTCAGAAGAAAGAAAAAAAAAAAAAAAAAAAACCACACAACAACATTCGCAACAAGCCTAAAGCAAGTTTAACATACTACAGGGGTGTTACTAAAATATTTATTCCAAACAGAGTACAGTACTATGGAATGTAGTCTATGTGAACTAGACGCAAGTTTATGAAAACCTTTTTTTTTATTCAGTGACAGCTGCAGCATCACGCATTGCATTGTTAATACTGTACCACCTAACCTTCACTTTGTGTGAAACACACATCATAATAATAATAATACAAATACATTGCCTAAAACAACATCATCATAATAGTAATACAAATACATTGATTTACTTACCACAACGTGCATACCTGCTACAGATCAAGCTGATCATTACTCCAAAATAGCGTTTAACATCACTGATCTAGCGGTTTCTTTTTTTTTTTTTTTAAACGTTATTGAATATTGTTAAATATTCATTATATAACAGTTCATTTTGAAACACTGGGACGCGGGTACCCTTGTCCTTTATGCACACAGGGTTTGTCGGCACTTTCAGGTTTACAGCTATCTGCTGTTTGTAACACAGGCAGCCCTACCACAGATTTTTAATTTTTGTTTTTAATCATGCAGGTAATGCAGTTGTGTTGTGTGAAGTGCATGGTTCAGAATGTTGGCTAGCTCAAACTCTGTGTTGTACAGTAGTTTCTGCTGTGGAGTACTAGGAAACATGGATACGGTACGTCGTGGGTCGGAGAAGAAAACTCCGTTAAACTTCTGAACCATTTCTTTCTGTTAGCAGCCGCTACAAACACAGTTGCTTATGCTTGGGAAGCAGGAGGCAAAAAGCCTGAAATGGATTTCAGCAAAGCTCGCAGCCGTTCACAGGTCACGTAAAAAGGGGTGCAACTCCGTATTCTGCCTGCTCCAATCCAAGAGTGTCCGCATCCATGTATTCCAGTTCTCCACAGCGGGAACTACAACGCAAGCACAACAACATTCTGAAGCTTGCACAGACAATTGCAGACCTAAGAGTCCTGACAAACCATGCACGTGTAAAGGACGGGTACCTGCATCCCAGAGAGCCTTGTATAAATCATTAAAAAGAATAAGAAAATCAATACAAGATCTTCATAAAACATTGCATTTTCCATTATACATCAATAAATGCCATTTAGGATTTTTACTTTTGTTTACCACTTAAATGCTTGAACCATTGCAGCCTTAATTATGACATCACTCTTCGGAGCTGTCACCTCTGGTGTACGTCGCTATACTTGACAGCTTTATTTCCGCTCTTAGGTTAATGGTCCTGATGGAGTACTGCAGAATGGGGCAGTTGATGATGCAGCTAAAGCAAGCCAACTTCTTGCTGAACTGAATTTTGAAGAAGATGAGGAGGATACCTATTACACCAAGGACCTTCCAGTGCATGCCTGCAGGTAGGAACTTGGGAAATCTGGGGACAAAGACTGAAAACAAAAACCCTATTGTAGTTTAGTGCCTGTATGTAAGGCATCGCTGGTTTAGCATTGTTTGTTTTACTGTAATATGTCCCATAGTAAGGTGTAGCTATAAAGCAGTCATGTTTTAAATGGACCTGAAATGGAAAACTGCACTAGTGATATGGGGCCATTTTTTCTTTTTCTTTTGAGCTTGTCTTCTGTTTACCTAGATCACATGGTTATGTACAATGGTTAGACAGCTGCAAATTTACAACATATTCCTAATGCATTCATGATGAAAGCACTATGTATTGTACAGTGCTTTGCAATAGTTTTATATAAAAAGTACTATATAAATGCAATGAATAAATTAAATATACCAGAAAAAACAATGCACAGGTTGCTTTTGAGAATTTGTGTTAATTCTTAATCTTAGAACTGGTCAATTGTTGGCATACATTCTTTTGAATAATCTTTATTACAGCTAAGATTGCTTGTTAGAAATGTCTTTTATTACAATTTAAGCTACTGTGGAATACATGACCCGGCCTGCGTGGTTTACTGCAATACCAGTAAGAAGTGGTTCTGTAATGGACGAGGAAATACTTCGGGCAGGTAAGCGCATTATAAAAATATCTATGGTACAAGTACGTTTGTATGTACAGCTTGAATAAAGTGAGGCTTCAGGCAGATGCTGCTTTCGGCGTTCAGTAAAGAAGCTGATTTAACGACTCAAGCGAGTTTTCTATGGCAAGCATGGAATATCGCTTGTGGCAAACGTCCTTATTCAGATGAATGAATCTTTTTATAAAATTGGAGTGTTGGCACTAGACTAGAGAATGTATGTTTAAATGTTATATTGCAGGTCTAAAAGTAATATATTTATGTATCTTACGTCTTGTCATGAGCAGGTACTGTAATCCCTTTCAAAATAAATACAGTGCATTTGTCCTCCACAGAGCTCAACGGTATTTAATACACGCAGCAGTCTTAAAAAGAGCATTCAGATGTGTGTGGTTGTTTTTTTTTTTTTTTTTTAAATCGGGTCAGTTATTGTATTTTGCTTCATAATAACTGAATATATGTTATTTAAAGTGTGAAATACATACAGTATAAACAGAAATAATGGAAAACACCATAGTGTTACATTTAAAGTTTAACACACTGTAGATCTACAGTACAATACAAATTACACAGAAACTGTGTAGGCAATGTTCTATCCATTGTTCTTGTGTATTTTGCTGCCATCAAGAGACAGCCTAACAGCTGTACTGAACAACACTGCTAGTATTTAAAATGGCTTGCTCTTGCAATATTTCATGTTTTACAGTACGTGTGTCTTGCAGCTCTCTACCATATGGAAATTTTGGTATGCGGCTCATAGGGTCAGGAAGTTTGGCCACCCCTGGTATAGACTGAGAAAGCATTTTAAGAACTGTTATTGGAATGCTGTTTTGTAAATTGCCAAATACATTATTCCAGTGCTTTATTTTGCAATAATGTTCACAGATTCTTTGTAATGTGCATGCAGTACCGTCCTTTGGTGTTTTAGACACTGATGTACCTGACTGTTCATTTTATAATTGCACAACGTTAATAAAGCAACTACAATGTAGTATAGCGAGTCCCTCTGAGATCCGATAGTTGTACATATCCAATGGACCCCTGGAACCAATTAAATCAGATATGACAGGTCAATACGCTTGTTTGTTTTTTTTAGCCACATTGTGAACCACCTTGTCAGAGCGAAATGTAAAGAGGTAACTCTGCATAAAGATGGCCCGCTTGGGGAGACTGTCTTGGAGTGTTACAACTGTGGGTGTCGCAACGTCTTTCTTTTGGGCTTCATCCCTGCCAAGGCTGATTCTGTTGTTGTACTGCTATGCAGGTAAATTGAATCCTTTCAATTCAAAGAGATAAATCCATTATAATTCTCATGCTGTAAAACCACAATTATTGTCTCTGTTAAGGGGCTTTGAACGTGGAACTGCTCTTCAGTTCTAGTTTCCTGCCATAGACCTATGTAATGTGGGCTAGATCTGCCAAAAAGTCTTGTAATAGTAAATGCCAGCACCATCTAGTGCTCAGCAGCGTATTGTCAGAAAAAGAGAACCCTGATCCAAAGCATGAGATGGTGCTGTCTTATGCTTTATAAAGACACTTGTCTGATCTGTCTAATCTAGTCTGTGTTATGTGGCAGGCTATTATTATTATTATTAATAATAATAATAATAATAATAATAATAATAATAATATTTATTTCTTAGCAGACGTCCTTAACCAGGGCGACTTACAATTGTTACAAGATATCACATTATTTTTACATACAATTACCCATTTATACAGTTGGGTTTTTACTGGAGCAATCTAGGTAAAGTACCTTGCTCCAGGGTAAGCAGCAGTGTCCCCCACCTGGGATTGAACCCACGACCCTCCGGTCAAGAGTCCAGAGCCCTAACCACTACTCCACACTGCTGCCCTTGAACCCGAAGAACAGCTTTTTGAACTCGAGTGAAACTTCAGTGACAAACATTTCAACAAAGTATTTTTTTATGTCTTAAATTTGAAGATATTGTAGAATGTCAAGTGGAAAAGCAATGTGTTGCTAATATGTTCCTTTTAAAATTCAGACAGCCCTGTGCCAGTCAAAGCAGCCTGAAGGATATCAACTGGGACAGTTCTCAGTGGCAGCCCCTGATCCAAGACCGCTGCTTCCTTTCCTGGCTGGTAAAGATTCCTTCTGAGCAGGAGCAGCTGAGAGCGAGGCAGATCACAGCTCAGCAGATCAACAAACTGGAGGAGCTCTGGAAGGTAAGAGAGGCAGCTTGTGACTGAAACTTCCTTCAGAGATGGTAAACAAACAAGGTCACTACATAAGAGTATACAGTG